>JARHVA010005502.1:210000-320000 GCA_037957365.1 Torreya grandis | reverse complement strand
TTATAAGATGCCATAAATAGAAAAACAAAGCAAAGATGTTGTATTGAAACATATTTTTTACCATTTTTTAATATGAAAAATGTAGTCTCGTAATAATCTCTTATGTGTCTATGCACTATCAAAATAACCATTTTTCTTTGGTTATGTAGCAAGTACAATAGATCTTCTAAAATGTGCTTTCTAATTTCCATATGGCACCTTGAATACCAATAGCTAGTGTTGTCAAAATGAATAAATAAATTATTAAACACTTTTTTATACAAAGACATCATATGCAATGATGCATTCTGGTGGTTATAGTATATCTAGTCAAAGTCCTACTATATACCATAGAGATCATATTTTGAACATCATCTTATCACATCAAATGTTTTTTTAAAGGATAAATCAAATCTCATACCTACATATATGTTCCATTTGTAAATAATTATATCTAAGCGTTTAAACTAGACTATGAATTAGAAACCATGGTTTTTGTAAATGCATGGTAGAGCGAGATGGCCTTAATTTCTCTAAGTAGAATAACATGGACCATGGAAAATAGCCTCAAGTCTTAAGTGTGCTTATACAAGTTGAATAATTCCATATAAAAAAATTAAATTAAAGTTTTTTGGTGGATTATATGGTGAATAATACAAATATAGTGGCCATATTATTAGCTTTTCATATGTTATTAGTGCAATTTCAAAGTAGCTTTCATGGTGAGTGGAGTAGTTAGATATCTAGTGGTTAGAAGGCTTGGGTGTAAAAATAAAGCATGTGAATTTTATGTTAGTAAATATCACATCATGAAAGCCTTAAAATAAAAGTTAGCAAATCATCCATTCTACAAGTATGTCTATCTAAATCTAATAATAATTTTAAAGTTTCCAATTGAGTCCACAAATATCTCTCCCATGCTCTGGTATGTCACCAACAACATTCTAGACTCCAAAAATAGTGATTAAGTATTTGATAAAATTTTAAGAGGCTTTACCAATCACCAAAACCAACAACTAACATCTTTTGTAGCAAATATCCTAATACAATAAGAGATATGGAAGAAATAAGGAGATATTTGTAATCTAGAGCTAATATACCAACATATATCATTGAGTGGCCACATATTTGTATATAGGGTATGATTTATATCATATTTCTAGCATTGATTCCCATAGGGGATGCCATTTTCAAATGTGCCCAACTTAAATAAGTATAAATGTAAGAATATGCTTTGTAATTTATTCAATACCATGATATTATATTTCACAACCATCTAAGGTTCCACTATATTTTATTAAACCTTGTGATGCAGTATCATAGAAAAATAATTGTCACAATGTTCACAAAGAATAATATGGAATAAAACTTTCTAGTAAGCATTGAAGACTTATGATTCTACCTTGAATACCTTTCGAAAGGGAAGTTAACATAAAACCTAATGCATTTTGGTTGTAATATTCATGGCACAACATCATATTGACCAATTATATAAATGATATAAAATATGTTAGGAAACTAAACATTTCACAACAACAAATAACTAGTCTAATTTGATAACAGAATACAAGTTTGATAAAATATAGATAATTCAAATAGACAAAATAATAAACATGTATTAGACAAAACACCATATTTATATGGTAAAACCTTAGAAAAACTAAGGAAACATCCAAGGTGTAAGATATCATCCTTTTCTTAACTCAAGATGAATAAATTACATGTGAATTCATTATCAACCACTTTGTCTCTCCACAAAGATAAATTCACCTAATTAGAAAAGCATCATTAGGATTCCTCCTCCTAGAAATAGAGTGTAAAAATGCCATTAGGACTTTCCTTCCTAAAAATACAATTAAATGGAGTTCATCTTCCTAAAACTAGGGGTTTGACTCCTTCATTCTTTGCTTTGATGGTGTTGCCCTTAGACCCCTTGAAACAATTAGGGGGCATTTCCCCCCTACACCCCCTTTTTGGGAAGTGGGATATAAAACATGACATAAAGGAATCCAACATTTACATTTGTTGT
Source organism: Torreya grandis (assembly GCA_037957365.1). Classification (NCBI taxonomy): domain Eukaryota; kingdom Viridiplantae; phylum Streptophyta; class Pinopsida; order Cupressales; family Taxaceae; genus Torreya; species Torreya grandis. The sequence goes on along the minus strand of JARHVA010005502.1, from coordinate 317,992 downwards.
CACATATATAACAAAATGCATTGTCATTTATCTTGGTTTCCCTACTTTATTATTCACACTTAGTGCACTATACATCAAATGGCCTAACTTGAATCAAAATATGCTAAGAAAAAAATCCACTCAATGTGGCTTGAGACATCAATGGAGAATAAAAAATATTATTATTAATTTACACATATTATCTCTTTATATGCATAATAGAGTAATCTGAATTATTAATTAATGTAAATTTTTCACTATTTATCAATTTTAGATACTCATAACATTTTCTTAATTTCCATCATTTTACATAAAATTGGCTTATTTGATTAATTTTAGGTTCAATAATATTTAAAAACATTAATTGAATGAATATAAATAGAGAAAATGCAAACCAAATTGATAATAGAGTTCACCCTTATTGGGGCTACATCTCTATGTTTGAAAATTACTCAAACCAATCTATTAAATGATGTAAAATACACTTTGTGTATAATATTTACACCAAAATATGACTTTGGTCTACAAAATTAATCTTTTCTCTACCTTGATGAAGTCTTTGTAACAATGTACTATGTGGGAGTTGTTCTTCTTGCATAAAAGGGAGCTTACTTGTTTCTTACATGCTCTCCTTCAAAGGCAAAAAATAAGTTTTATTCTCTCCATGTATATGTTTTTTAAATGCAACAATGAGCCTTTTATAATTCTCCCAAAGCCCTTATTTCATGGTTTGAAGTCTTATATATTTACCCAATATGTTGGGATTCCTTCTATTTCCTTGTTTTTAGTATTAGATAAAGATTCCACACATTTTGGGTGGGATTTAATCCCATATTAAGATGTTTTTTTAATAACAATGCTTTAATAAAAGTTTCAACACCATATGAATTGGTATTAATACCAATATTTGCTTGAAACTTTGTAACATATCTTGGGAAATTATTTTTGGATGTTCTATGTGTTAAAATACCATTGGTATGCATGTCAAGCCCTAATCGAGCCACTAATACACATTAAATCACCACGGTAACATCATCATCATACCCTAATTGCTTCAATAGGCCATAAATTTCACATAAGAAGTATATTTGACCCCATCCAAAATGTGTTAGATTCATCTCAAGGAGCTATTAAATGTTGAGATATTTCCAATATGGTTACATATAATTTGATTAGACTAGTGTGGGAATCCTCCTGGATCACTCCTTGTCACTAAAAAAATTTAGACCATCAAAAGTCTAGTTTTATTCTGAAAACAAGTGAGATTATAAGTCCCTCACTTTTTTGGTTTCCATCCACCTTCCCTTGCTTGGATTTGTTACTTTTAAGCCAACTTATATGTATTCAACATATCCTCTTCAAGATGTCCTTATCTTCCTTTCAAGAATCTGTCTTCCTACAACTCATCAAGATATTTAGGAACAAAAACATCTATAGAAGGAACTTTAACACTCTCACTTTGATCCATGATCATAGGTGGCTCATACAATTTCATGTTTTCAATATTTACAACTGAATACATCTACATGTAAGGTTGTATTTCTAACTGAAAATCACTATTACCAATCTTACCCAAAATTTTAAATGGACCATACCTATTTATTTTGAGATTTTAACCTTCACCTTTGAGGCATTCTTTACTTATGTGAAGCTAAAATAGATCACCAACTTGGAAGTGATGATCAACATGATGCTTTTAATGTCCAGACTTTTACTTAGCTTGTCTCTTCTCTAATTATTCTGGGATAACATGATGAATGGATTGAACCTTATTGATGAACCTCTTATCTTTATCTTCATCCTTACTTCCATTTGTCACTATTTCTTTTCCAAAAGTGAAGTCCAAGGGAGACTTAAGTAAATAACCAAAATAAGTCTTTTGATCATAGTATTTCAATAATGGGAGATTAATATCATGTTAGTATAGGAAATCAAATCTAAAAACATAGTCATAACTAACACCTTAATCCTAAATCAAATAGAGGAGCATAATAACAAAACTATGATGAAAACACAAATAAAGAAAAAAGACAAATCCCTTTACCTTCCTTGTGTTTCAAAGATGGCTTGTTGAAGTGGCTTGATCAGATTGTGCTCAAAAGATCTTCATCAATGGGGCTTGGATATCTCCATCTCCTCTTGGCACCATGGTTGGCTTGATCTCTGGTTGGCTTGGTTTGATTTTGGAATTATAACATTATCAATTTGCTTCATGGATTAAATCCAACATTATAACTCTACTATTTTCCAATATCTCTAAATGAATAACTCTAGGCTTGTATTTATAGATTTTGAAATCAACTTGGAATGAATTAAATCCTTACCTTGGTTAGATTAAAAGTAACTCTAGTAGAGTTATGAGTTGTCAAGCACTCATGATTTTTAATAAATAGGCATGGGTCTCCAAAAAGATATTTTTAGATATATACCAAAAGTGATAACTCACAAAAGGTAATGATTAGCATTTAAGATGCTCTTGATATTTGAATTTTCTTTTTTGATAATTGATTTAATTGCTCATAGATGAATTTAATTAGGCTTTGATTAATATCTGATTTTGATTAACCCTTGTTAGGATTTTGAAAATTTGTACAAGATTTGAATTAAATGATGGTGCATTTGTTGAATTTAATTGATTAATAGGCCAAATTGACTTATTACATGGTTATGAAGCCAAATTTGAGACAATTAGAATTTTTTCAGCTAGATGCTCGATGATTGGTAAGAATTGGTCTAAATTTGGATATGAAGCCATTGGTGTCCCATTTTAAGTGTCTACATTTGGTCCCTATTTGGGAAGATGTCGTAAAACTTTAGGCACAGCAATATCTTCTCAAAGAATGAGAAAAGGCCTGTATGCTAAAAAGAAGATGACGGTTGAAGAAAAATCTCCCAACAATGTTTGGGAATCCTAGGATGATGCCCCATTGAGGGAGTGTACATCATATATGTTTCATGTATGGTCCCTTGAAAATAAATAAGAAGAATGAAGTTAACATATGGGTGAGATTAATCCGATTGAGAAAATTCTTGCATGCATTGATTTAAAAAGGTACCAATTTTCCTAAAGGCAATTATAATCAGGAATAATAGTCAAAATAATTATTTTCCCATAGGTGATTATAATCATTAAGATGACCTAGATTAGATAAATATGATTGATTCATATGGTTGTGCCCCAGTTAGGGTTGATTAGCAAGCATAACTCAAGGAAAAAACTTGTTGCATAGATTAAAGATGAGTGGGTATAAATTTAGATGTAATGGTATAATTACTAAAGAAGCTACAAAAAACCAAGCATACAAGGATGTAAAGGGATGAAAGAGATGGATACAAAAATAATATTGATCAATAGAAAAGATTTAGTTTTACTTGCTAAAGAGGAGATGTTCGTCCTTATTATCATTGATACAACTAGAATTGTGAATGGGTTAATTTGATCAAGATGGGTAGAAGGATTTGCCAAGGTAGAAAGGAAAATTTGTGTGGATCCATTGCTTGTACAACCTCCTAAGATGATTTTTAATTTAGCACAAGATGGTAATCATCATGATAAAACATCATGAGGAATTGCCTAAAATATGCATAAGGATTGACTCCCAATCCAACACTATATTAAAAACAATAAACCAATGATAAAAACCATGATGATAATGTTGATGTATGAATATGGATGGAATCAAGAATAATGTGCAAGGAATCACCTAATGAATGCATATAAAATAAGTTGAGGCAAAAATATGGAAAGAAAACAAATAGAAAAGTGAAAAACAAATAAACGAATTGAGAAACAAACATATACAAACCCTAGAAAAAAAAGCAATAGAGAGCATCCTTCAATAGATTTACCCTAGTAGGGTGGATCGAGGATACTTTACTAGGCTTAGATAAGGCAAATGCTTTTGGATTTTGAATTTTTTTGAATTTTTTTGGAATTTTGAGCATCTTAATTTGATTATTAATTATGAGACACAAATGTTCCAAGCTCACAAAATGGTGAGAGTGTGGAAAACTTGAAAGGATGCTTGAAAAGTGGCAATATCATGATGGCAAAGGGGGACTAAGCTGACCTAAATGTGAATCAAACATGACCCACTTAGTCCTAAAATAGCCCTAAGTTACAGTAGTTCCTCCTTTTAGTGGAAGAATCTAACTAGTGTAGTAGTCAATTGAAATAAAATAAGCATAGTTGGTATGATGGCACAGTATGACATAAGAATGGCATGTTGGTATGTCAAGGCAAAATAAACAAATGTTACCCCTAGTTTTCCCATAGGTAGTTATAACTAGGATATAACTGATTAGATAAATGATACTAATTTTCCCATAGGTGGTTATAATTAGTAAAAAGATCATTGAACACTGATTTGGTCCTATAGGCAGATACATTCAATCTTACATAAACAAACATGATAAGAAAGGAAAAAGAAATGAAGGATGCAACTACTAAAACTTCTATCTTACTACTCCAAAATACTACCTCTATCTAAAATTCTTAAAATAATTGTTGACATTGATAAAAACATGTTAGGTCAATACAATGGGATGGTATAATGGCTAAGTGATATGATAATGATAGGTTGGTAGAGTGATAGGATGATAAGATGGTATAATGTTGAGAGAGTTTCGACCAAGTGGTAAGGTGACTAGCTAGGTATTTGAAAATGGTCAAAGGAATGGTAAATGAAATGGTATGGTACATGTTTGTGTTTAGCTAATGATTAATTGTTAGTTTTTTATGTTTTTGGCCTAGGTATGGTTGTTGATTCTATTTTTCCTGTTGATGTGGAGATGCATGTTCTAAAAAGTAAATGATATAACCATAATAACCAATCATGTAATTAGTAGCCCACACCTCTTATGAATAGCTTATATGTAAAGAACCTAATGAATATTTGGATATGAATAATGTTGTTATGATCTTCATTCGTCATTGATTCTCTTTCCTTCAAACATCGAGACAAGATACCTTTGTAGCCTTTGTAAAGGAAAGTGTGACCATGGTTGGTAAATTAGGATAAATATTAGATGATAGGTTTGATTTGGTGATGTAAAGGTGGATCAAAATGGAATGTATAATGGTTGGGAAATAAATGAATATTTGGATTTTTAGGCACAAACAATGTTACTGATTCTAAATTAGACAAAACTTTGGATGTGGTGGGGCTAGAGACTTATGAATATGCTTTCAATAGGACCACCCAATTTTTATGTTATTTGGGCCTAATAGTAGCTACAATATGACTAGGCTATAGATTGGAAGCTATTTTTATTTTGTCTTTTGATAATGTCTTCACCAATCATTTCATAAATTTTGTGCTCAACAATTGGTGCCTCAATGACGTTTCTACCAATGAAGTTTTCTTGATTGTCCCATAGTGCCTTGGAGAAGGTTTCACTAAGGAATGTTGAATTTTGGATTTTATTTTCTTCTAGTGCCTTTGAAAAGGATTCACTAGAATATACTGAGTGTGAAATTTGATTATCCTCTAGCACCTCTAAAAAGGTTTCACTAGGAGATTGTTCTTCTTCTACATGATTTTGGTCTTGGCCTCCTTGATGTTATTCAATTGATATGTCACCATGGATGCAATTAAACAAGGTATGATTATATCAATCCCAATAAACACTTTTAGGAGTTTTAATGTCACTAAGATAGCTAGGTTGGTTGGTGGTACTAACATTCCACCAACCAACCTAGACAACTTGGCTTAGCTGAGAATATTGCTCTCTTGCAGTCTAAATAAACCTAAACTAACTTATTGATTTGTTTTGACTTAAAAAACTAAATAAATGAATTAAAAATATTATTAAAATTTTCTTTAATGATATTAAAACATTGACACACATTCAAAAAATGTTTGAAGATGAATAATAAAGCAAATATAATCAATTTTCCACTTTTTTATTTTATTTGGTGACAAACTACAGGTGTACAAAACATAATCACTTATAAGTTAATCCATGGAAGTAATTAGGACATGATATAAATTAAAATTCCTTATAAACCTAATTTTATAACTTCCCTCATATTTTAAATGGATTTGGCTTGTTACTTTTCAAGTTATAGGCCTTTTATATTAAAACCCATGTTGTAGGGTTTACACAGTAAATTTGGAACCTGAAAGGTAAAAAAGGATTGTTCATGAAATTTTTGGAATATTTTTATGATATAAATACTCTAGTATAACCTAAATAAAAATATCTAACTTCTCCAATCGTTCAATCCAATCCATATAATGTTTCACATGTGTAACCAATGACTAAATAGACTATAGGTTTACAAATAACAAAGTGATTTGAAGGTTTCAACAAAAAGAACTTGAATTCAAGAGAATAATCAGTTAAATTTTGATTTAGACTCTTTGATTCATAAACTACTAACATGAACACAATAATTTTAAACAACCATGCCTCTTTATTTTGTAATAAACTCACACTTCCTCATGTACAGAACTTTGTTTTGTATTGCAGACTTTTAACAACTCTTTGAATCCTAAGATTTTTGACATTTTTAATACTTCTTGATTATATTTTTAGTTTTTTCCTATGCAGGTTAAATGTCTATCATATGAATAAAGACTTTTCTAAGCTTAGAGAGGCATAATTTGGACCAAGATTCCCTTCAACTGCCTGATCTTCAAAATAGTAAATAGTCAATTTTGAGTACTTTCTTAGTTACATTGAATTTATTTGGTTCTTTAAGATAAAAATCAATGGATAAAATTTAGATGACTCTCTAAGCATGTTTTAATACCATTTTAACTCACCATGGCACTTCACAATTACAATACTTATGTATTTACAACAAAATCATATAAAAAATCAAATTTGACTTTGAGGGAAACTTCTTAGAGACCTAGATAGCTTAAAACTAACCTATAATATGTCAAAAAAGAATTATTATGAATTGACATGATATTTTAAGGCTCCATGAATCTTGAATCCCTCATTTTATCACCCTTCTAATAATTCTCCTACATTATACTACCAACCTTAAAAATTTTCATGATCTCCTGTTCATGATTCAATGTCTTCCTTATACTTAACATTCTTCATTAGCTAAAAATATTCTTGAAACATCTCCTTCTGATTATTTCAAATCATTCTTCCACACATAGTTTTTCAAACCTCCTCTTAGATCCCAGGGTCTACTTACCTATTGTAGGCCTATTTTACTTTTACTAGTGCATTCATTCCATTCCACTTGGACACACTAATTTGAAATTTTGTAGTGTGTTCTCTTAAAATCTTCTCCAAAGAACTAATTTGGATCAATTTGTATTGATATTCCATAAAAATACATCAAATTTTTATATCATTTCTTGTATCTTCTATATATTATGATTGCTTGCAAACACAAAGTATCTCCTTCAATCATCGTTGTACTTTTTATCTTCAATTTTCCTTTCTCTCTTCTTTTTGTACATTCTCTTGCACATAAAATAAACATATCATAGAAATAAACTTGTTCATTAGGTCTTTTAGACCTATTTTCTATCACCAAGATGACTACTAAATAGATGAAAGTTAAAACAACTTGAAAGAACTTCTTGGTCTTTTGACTCTCCTTTCCTTCTTCATATAGACTATATTTTTCATATACAACCTACTTATAGTTGTTTCTCATCTCAATCAAAGGTTATTCACATGAAATCCTCTTATTTTATCTTAATAAAATATTTTATTCCTCCTCATACTACTTATTAAAAACTTTTTGTTTGCCATTACCTTCCATTACAATAACTCTTGTCAAATTTACTTCTATAATATAATATCTTGGAGGATTTGTGTTACTTATTAAAAAAAAATCATTAGAAAGTTCATCACTCTCCACATTCACATACTCATCAAATGAAACCTAATGTTTTAAAGTTAAATCAATTACCTCAATAGCTGAATCAACTATTGTATCCTCATCTTCATCTTCTTTTATCTTCATCTTCTTTCATCTTCTTTTATCTATTTATGGTATCAAATCATTTTTGTTTGTTATAAACACCTTATCATTTCCTTTTGCTGCTATTCCTTTTTATTTTAGTGGAAGAAGCATGTCCTTTTCTCCCTCTTTATTAAAAGTATAGGTTTTTTTATTTCCATCATGGAAAGCGTTTATGTCATACTACCATGGCCTACCTAGAAAAATATGACAAACATCCATTGATACCACATCACATAATACCATATCCTAAAAACTTCCAATCTAAAATTCCATTCTACACTATTCATTCACCTAATTTTATGTTCATTTTATAACCAACACACTTTTTAAGGAGTATGATGAACTACCTTTTTCAAATCAAATTTTCTAACCATATCAACAGACACCAAATTATTAGTACTCCTACTATAAATAATGACATGACAACACTCACTTTGCACCTTACATGTAAACCTGAATAAACATTGTCTTTGTATTGATTTTGCATTTCCTCCTTTGTCTTGGGAAACATCTTATCCATCAACAAAAATATTCTCATTTTATATGCTTCATTTGATCATGTACTATCTTGATTTTCAGCTTGTAAAATTTGATTAGTATGCCTTATTTGAACATAATTTGGGTATTCATAGGAGTTATTACAAAATTCATGAATTTTATAACATATACCCCCAAATAAACCTTTCTTACCTTCTAAATATAGTGTCTTTATTTTGTATGGATGATCTCCTCTTGAACTTTGATCTTGATTTAAAGGGGTGATCTCTTTTTTATCATAAATCTAGATTTTCTCAATAGGTTTCCTCTTGTTTCTAAAGTAACTACTCTTATCGTTTGGGACCCTACTCAACTTTTCTTCTACTTTGAGTGCAATGTGAAAAGCTTTTTCCACTATTCTAGGAGACAATAGTGTAATTTCATTTAAAATACTAAATTTTAAACCATTGACATACCTAGATACTTTTTCCATGTCCTTTTCAATTTGACTTGCTCTTATGGTTAGTCTATAGAATTCTTCAGTATATTCTTTACTTGAAAAATATCTTTGTTTCAAGTTATTAAGTTTTTTGAAAAGGTTAGTTTGATAATCTCTAGGCATAAACTTACCTTTGAGTTTATCCACCATCTGGTCTCATGAAGTAATATTTTTCTTGCCTTTCTTTACTCTAATAATTTTTACCACATCCTACCATAGTGATGCATGCCCTCTTAACCTTGTCACAACAAACGTCATTATTTTATCCTCATTCACATTATCATAATAAAAATACTTGTCCAGATCATTTATCTAATCTATTAATTATTCTATATAAAGATTTACATCATACATGGGAAATTCAAATTAATGTTTGGAACTTACCTTCATAAATGCATTTTTAAATCTTCTATACTTTCTTACGCATTTGATGTTAATGTGTCATCTTGTCATTAGGTTTCATCATCATCACTGATGTAGCATTATGTATTACCTCTTCTTTGTGCCTTTTCCATTCCTTAAAAGCATTCTTTGATGTTTCTCAACTCTATCATCATTTCACATTTTGCTAATTACCTTTTTTGACATTTTTTTTCACCCTTAATCTTAAGTTTTATCTATACAAGCTTGTATTCAATAGCTTACTCTCCTCCTTTATTTTAAATCTTCTTCACATGTCTTTATTCCTCAACTTGTTTCCTCTCCTTGGGTCACCTTCACTAGAAGTAAAATCAAATTTTCATCTAAGGTCTTCTTAGATTTTATACCAATTGATGTCAAATTAAGTGGTCCACTTACTCTCTCTCTCTAAAATTCACACTAATACTTTCTCAAACTTCTTATAGACTAGAATTCTCTTTTTCTTGACTATATATTTTCTATTAAAGAAAGATCATTTTAAGTATTTATATTAAAATACCAATGATATTACTCTATTTCTTGACTTCTTTAACCTCTGTATTTTGATTAGAAGACAATTTAATGACCTTAAAATAGGATACTTAGTAGTAGGATTGTAATCTACCTCAAACATAACCCTTCTTCAACACTTAAAACACTAAAATGTACATTTTTACTTATTTGATATTCTTTGAGGATATTATATATGATTTTCTCTCAAACTTTTGGTATCTCTTGAAGAAACTAAATTCAAAACTCAGGTAATAGCTACTTAGCTCTTATAGGTCTCTTAGGCCTAATTCTATCATTAGGAAATCAAAGTTCAATCCAGGACTTCTAATAGCTTTAAATCACTCTTTATGATGTTAATTACTATAAAAAAATTATATTCAGCCTCTATGTGGGTTTCTAACTCCAAATAAAACAAACTTTCACTCAAAACCTTCTCTTCTTACATTTTGATGATAACTTATAGCTTATGATAGTACTCAATCCTCACGATTGGAATAGTTAAGGAGTATTTTTACACAAGGGTAATTCTAATGAATCAATAAAATTGTAAAAACTTATACAAGTTTTAGACTCTAATTAGATCACCAATTTGTCCGAAACATTGACTTGGTCCTAAGGACTGCTACAGTATTGCCTATAGACCTATTTGGTTTTGCACGATTATTATACTCTTTTTTTAGATTCAATATATTTCTTAAGACTTTAAAATATGATTTTATACTATTTTTCAAGATGATAAACCAATTTATCTTATTGGGTTCTTAGGGAATTAGCTTAGTTGAGAATATTACTCTTTTTGGTGTCTAAATAGGCCTAGACTACCTTCTTGATTGGTTTTGAATTAAAACACTCAATAAATGACTTTAAAAAAAAATTAAAATGTTATTTAGTTATATTAAAACACTAAAATTACTTAAAATAAATTTTGTAAATTAATAACAAAGTAAAAATGATCAATTTTCCACTTTCTTGAGCTTCTCCAATGACAACCCATAGGTGTACAAAACATAGTCACTTATAAGTGAATCCACAAAATGAATTAGGACATGATACCAATTATAATTCATTTTAAACCTTATTTTAAAATTTTCCTTAAAATTTAAATGTATTTTGTTTGTTACTTTTCAAGTTACAAACCATTTTATATTAAAACCCCTGTTATAGGGTTTACATAACCAATCTGGAACCCAAGAGATACAAAAGGATTGTTCATGAATAATTTTGATTGTTTTTATTATATAAAACCTCTATTAAGACCTAAAAAACAATATATTACTTGTATAATTATTCAATCAAATCCATGCAATGTTTCATATGTGTAACCAGTGACTATAGAGATTGCATGTATATAGAAAACATATCAATTTACAGGTTTCAATAACAATAACATGATTTCAGTAATAGAATCACTTAAATTTTGATTTATAATATTTTATTTTTACAATAATAACATGAATAAAATATTTTAAAAACATTTTCTTTATTTTGTAAGAAACTCACACTTCTTTATGTACAAAACTCTATTTTGTATTGTAGATGGTTAACAACTCAGTGAATCTTGAGATTTTTGACCTCTTTCATACTTATTAATAATATTTTTCTTCTTCTCATGTTTAGTTTCAATGTATATCAAATTAATAAAGACTTTTACAATCTTGGAGAGGCCTAATTTGGCCCACGATTCCTTCAACTACCTCATCCTCAAGATAGTAAATACTCAATTTTGAATGGTTTTGTAGTTACATTAAATTTATTTAGTTATTTAAGATAAACATCACTGGATAAACTTTGGATGACTCTATAGACATGTTATAATACCATGACAACTAACCATGGTACTTTATAATTATAATTACTTATGTATTTACAAGAAAATCATTCAAAAATTCAAATTTAACTTTTTGGAGGAAAACTTCATAGATACCTAAATTAGCTTAAAACTAACATTTAATTCATCAAACAAGTCTTATTATGAATTTACATTACCTTCTAAGTCTCTATTACTCTTGACTCCACCATTTTATCACACTTTCAAGTATGCTACTACAACATTTATTTGGAGAGAAAACATTCCACCTTTTCTTCAACATCGAGAGTGGAACATAATCCTCCAAAAGGTGATTATAGGATTTTGACATTAAAATATATGACCTTACATTATTTATCTTTACTTCATGGTTTCAATGCAATAGTTACGTAAAGTTTGTTACATTTTTCCTCATAAAAATGAAAAGTTTCTCTTTAAGATTGTGTCTTACCTTTTGAAAATTTGAAGTGTAGGGGCTAATAGAAGGTGGATGAAGGTCATTAATGAAATAATACAACCATATGGATGTGTCCTTGATGATATTTTGTTTATAGGGTTTATGGCTCAAAATTTATGCATTATACTAAACAAATTTTGGTCCTTAAAGCAAGATTTCACCGTAAGAGAAAACGTGTTCACATTTCTTCCATTATCAAGAATAGAAGATAATGATTATTATATGAGTCAAACTTATAATTTTAGGATCTAACTGTTCGTATATATCCCTCATGGTTTCACAATAATAGGTGAACAAAGTTTGTTGCATTTTCCTCCTTAAAAATGACAAGTTTCTCTTCATGGATGCATCCAACCTCCTATAATTCTATAATCTAAGGGTCAATAGAGGGAATAAGAAGGTAATTTTTTTATTTTATAAAACCATTCAAACATGTCATCAAATAATTTTCATCAATTGGTTGTGAATTTCAAAAGTTATGCATTATATTGACCAACTATTGGTCCCTAAAGTAAAAGTTTACTACGAGAGAAAATGTGTCATCATTTATTCCTTTTCAAGAGTGGAATAGAATACTATAAGGGATTCTCAAATCACTCCCCATTAAAAATAAAAGAGATTATAGTTAATCTATACCCCTCATAATATCATTTCAATAGCTACACAAAGTTTGTGCCATTTTGCCCCTTAAGATCAACAAGTTCCTCTTCACGAATGCATCTAGTCACCTGTAAGTTTAGAGTCTATTAGTCGATGGAGGGTAAGAAAAAGTCATTATCACATTTGTAGACCCATATCTATGTGTCCCCAAATATGGTTTGATGATTTGTCACGTAGTTCAAAATTTATGCATTATATTGACCAACGTTTACTCCCTAAAGCAAGATCTTTTTAAAGAGAAAAGGTGTCATTGTTTCCTCCTTAGTGAGATTGGAATGGAATCCTATAAGAGGTGAATAGAGTAACGAGTTTAAATTTTGTCTCTACCCATCACGATTTCACTACAGTGGTTGTGGAATGTTTGTTTCATTTTCCCCATTAAGAATGAAAAAAAAATCTCCAAGGATGTGTCTGACCACCTCAATGTTTGGAGTCTAGGGACTAACGAAGGAAAGACAATAAAATATTTGGATCACTTTAAAACTAATAAATACAAAAAATAATTCATTATATTATTGAATATAATGATAACAAAATATATTTTTGATGAGATATCCTATAAACAAGGAGTCATGTCTTCTCAAATCTCAACCAACTCCTTATAGTTTCTTATATATGTTTATCAATAATGAGTTCTAAAAAACTCTTGTATAGTGTTGCACATACACATATGAAAATGTAATGTCCCCAAATTTATAATAAAGTGGTTTAATTAATTATTATGGAAATAAATAAAATAGCTTAATAAAATAAATTTGACTTCTTCTAGAAGTCTCCTGGAAGCCTTTAAAAGAAGGGGAAGGCAAAGCATTTGGATATCTAATATCTTTGTTGCAAAAATTATTCTGAGAAGCTTGAATCTGTGATTCAGCTGAAATCTCTGAGGACGCAAACCTTCAGTAGATTGGAGAAGAGTTGGATGAAAACCCAGCCCTTTTCAGAGGTGGATTCGTGACGGAATTCAGATTGGGCATATTGATCAGATCTGGAGCTTCAGAGGCCATTCCCTGAGTATATCAGGGTTCAGCCTATGCAAAGGTTTCCAAGTATTTATCCATTGTTTTGATTTCAGATTTATATATTTTTATAGTCAAATCAGGTTTGGTACGGAATCCGTACAAGATCGGCACCAGGCCGTACCAGCAGGTTCAGAGAAGGGAAGGGCACAGTTCGCAGTTGTGGGCCGCAGGGTTTTACAGAGACCGGCATCGGCACATAGACCGACATTGGCCGATCAGCGACTGACGCCGGCAATCAGGCAGTCACTAGTAGGTAGATACGATCGATGGCGATAGTGTATCGACCGACGTCGACATCATAATAACTGATGTCGATGACTGTGTTTTTACACAGTGTCTAGATTTGTGCACACTTCCAGGTTTTTGCTTATTTTGGGCTTCATTATACCCTTCATAATATCGCTGTGTACTGTAATTTTTGGTTATTCACTATTGAAGCAAATTTGGGTAATATATTTTTGTATCTGCATTCTCTAAAGGCAAATAATCAGAGTTATATCTTGGTCTTGTAAGAACCTATATATTTTGTGTTTCCAAATTGAGTTTGGGATCTTTCAGAAAAAAATGTTTGATTTTATTAAACTAATATATCTCACATGAAAAATTAATTCCTATCGCCTTTTTAGTGCGAACATAAGAGAAAAAAATCACACATTATTCATAAGTTTCTCTCTGAAAATAATCTTTTGACCAAGTACAACTTCATCAAGATATTTCATAACCCTCATAAAGGTATAGCTCCTAACTTGAATTCCCATGTTCCTAAACCCTTCTCATCGAAATCCTAAATGATTTGTGAATCAATCTATATTGAATTTACCTTATATATCTCTCCATCTTCAAAAAATGTGTTTCTTAAAATACAAGTCTTTCACAAATGTCATCACAATAGAGGTTTGTTTTTAAACACCATTAAATAAAATATAAAAATCAAAACTATTAACACTATAAAGTAGTGTGGCCCTATTCTTAGTGACTTGCGAGAGGTCATTTTTGACATCTAACCTTTGTTCACCCTTAGTATGTTATTTATCCAATGAATATGATTGTGAGGCTAATTCTCATGTTATTTATGTGAGTAGATAACCCCCTTTTAAAGTGGACGTCGAGTTCACCAGATAATCTATCCATTTATAACCAATATTTTTTTGAATTTTGACATTGACACAAAATCTCAAACTAAATGACACTCGACACAATGAATTGACACGACTTAGTATAACTCTAAATAGATATAAGTAATTGATTCCTAATAAATTTTCATGTATCACAAATTTAAACTATTATAACTATATTGAAAATGCAACTTTACTTCTAATGGTTTAAAAAACAAAAATAAGAACACCTATAAATATTGACAATAATCTACCTATTTAACCTATAGACAAGAGACCCAAAATACTAAAAAAAATACAAATTTAACTATAAATGATGTGGACCGACTTTGCATATCAACCCACACACATCACCAAAATCAATCTCCTTGATGGCCTCCTCATATTTTATGTTATTCATAATCCCAAATTTCATATGTCATTTTCCCATCTTTGTCACCAATATGACTATTATATTTCTCATCTTCATATTTATATCATCCTGTTAGTAATGGATGTTCAAGGAGCATAATCAGTATTGAGGTACATGGAAATGTTGATGATAGAATCTACAGGTCTACCTGCTACACATTACACATAGTGAGTCACGTGGATGGAATGAGGAACAAGAACAAGATCTACCTACTACGCTACTATGTGGTTTTGTTTTTATTGAAGTGTGGGAAATTTTTCAAATGGTGTTGATGCAAGACAATAAATTTCACCATCGATGAGATGCGGCAAAGGTTGTCAAATGAGTACACACATATCAGATTTGAAGCTCACAAAATAGTGTAAGCAAACTGAAACAATCACACAAACATTTTGGATATGTTTGACCATTGATATGTATGTCAAGCCTAGAAATAAACATGTTGTAGAGTCGATCTCAAAGAATGGACACAAAATGTTTACCCACAAAATTGATGCAAACACTGCTTCCATAGGGCTAGATCAGAATAACATTTAAAAAAATGGCCTCATAAATAGACCATAAACATACAAAATAATTCAATACATTATTTAATATAATGATTAAAAAATATATATGCAATGAGATCTCCTATAAGAAGGAACTCATGTCTTATCAAATCCCAATTAAATCCCTATAGTTTC
The DNA here is from genome assembly GCA_037957365.1 of Torreya grandis. Taxonomy (NCBI): domain Eukaryota; kingdom Viridiplantae; phylum Streptophyta; class Pinopsida; order Cupressales; family Taxaceae; genus Torreya; species Torreya grandis. The sequence goes on along the minus strand of JARHVA010005502.1, from coordinate 302,030 downwards.
TTATCTATCTCTATTAATAATGAGTTGTAAGACAACTCTCTTAAAATGTTACACATACATATATGACATAATATATTTTTATTAAATTAATATAGCTCATATGAAACATTAATTCTTAATAAACAAGGGGTTTTGATGGAAAATAGACCTTTAAGTGGTGCTTAAAAATCTTTCACATGAAACTTCAGGAGCTTATGATTCATCTATATGATTTTAAATCATGTTCTAAAGTTATTTAGTTTTCAAGATACATGTCACAAATACTATCACAAAAAAACTTCTCAAGTTGATTGAAGTATGTTATAATTATACTATTTTTCTAAACAGATTCTAAACAATAATTATGAAAGCTAAAAGTTAGTTATCTATTCATTGGCATAATTATGTTATGACAACTTTTTCATTTATGTATAGTTCCAAGAATGATATTGTACTACTACTACTACTACAACAAACAGATTTTGAACTCACCGCATGCCACCTAATGGAATGCCTAGGGCTGCTTAACCTTAATATATCAGTGATGGAAAATCCTATGGAGCATATATAGGGTTATGTATGTGCATACAAATATAAATATGACACAGAGTATCATTTTTTTAGGATAACTATGATATCACCAGGACCTATGATGAACATAGAACCATTATCAGTATTCAAGTACAAAGTGCCCATGACTTAAATACCACATTATCATGGCACCCCTTAAATAAGATAATCCATTGAGAGATGGGTTGCCTTTTATTATGGAATGGGATTTGAACTTGGGTTTCCTATATTACATGCATTCCTTTTACCACTACACCACAACCCGATAGATATGACATAGAGTATCATTACTTGAAGTTAAAAAAGACAATTTATCTATATGTTCTCCCACTCGTTGTGTATGAATCATGAGGTGATTAGTAAATATTATATCTTAGGAAATAACAACAACATCAGTCATAGGTTATTGTGATCCAAGCTGAGTACCCATAACATCTTTCATCAACTGTACAAGCAACAAATGAAAGAGGTCAATTATGAATCAATTAAAATTAAGCTTATTTTAAGATAAATTTAAATTATTCCTTAGATATATATAGAGAAATAGATAGTAGAAATAAATTGTAATGTTAACTACAATATCACCATCATATTTTTGTAGTATATACATGGTATTAATAGCATCAACCATCATCTATTGAAACAAAAAATGAAATAAAAAAAATTACATAGCCTATTTAAGATAAATGAAAATTATTCCTTCTATAGGAAGATAGAGCAAGAGAGGGATAAAAAGAGATAAAAATAGTGATAATGACGGGGGGGGGGGGGGGGAGGTGGTGGGTGTGTGTGTGTGTGTGTGTGTGTGTGTGTGTGTGTGTGTGTGTGTGTGTGTGTGTGTGTGTGTGTGTGTGTGTGTGTGTGTGTGTGTGTGTGTGTGTGTGTGAGAGAGAGAGAGAGAGAGAGAGAGAGAGAGAGCAATGTTTTCTTTATCTCTCCTTCTCTCTTCCCATATCTCTATCTCTTCCATAAGGAGGGTAATGCCAATAGCACTCTTGCTACTAACTACCTCAAGGGTTTCCATCTATGTATTATGATGCAAGAGTTTGGCAATGGAAATATGTGTTATTTTCTTTTTATTTAGCTGTGGGTGGTTTTGATAAAGGACTTAACTCCACTATCTTGGGATGTCTTCATGTAAAAAAATTTGTATTTATTATAGAATAAATTCACGATATTTTTTTCTCAAAATATACAATGAAACCTCATTGTTAATGCACCGAGGCTTATCCAACACCATCCACCATCTATCCTAAAAGTTTTTAAAATATTTGCATAAATACACCAATTAATACTAATGTGTCTATGACTCATTGGTGGTGGTCCGATTATTTTAGGCATATGAAAAAAAATATATAATTATTATTTTTTATTTTAAATATCTTCATATGATAATTTATCGAAATAATAACATTTTAATACCTCTCTTTGATGTAGCATTGCATCGAGTTGTAAAGTGATAATTCATAAATAGTTTCTAATATATCAGTAATTGAATTGTATACATTAATGATAATCTCTAACTAGTGTCACTTTGAGTTAGACTACTATTATAATTCTACTTTTAAAACATTAAAATGTTGGGGGTTTTCATTAGAGTTTTATTGGAGTCTTTTTTCTAGGTATTTGTTCCATCAAATCAAGAAACTAAAATTATTAAAATAAATATTGATATTAGATAGTTGAAATATTTCACAAGAGAAAATTAATTTTAATTTTGATGCCCCCTGCCCTATGATTATTATAGATAAATGCATGATATAAATTATCATTACAACCCCTAAGCATGCCATAAGGGTGGGGTGAAACATACTTTGGGTAGTGATGCAAGTGTGGAATCTTGGTGGATATGTTTGGAGAATAATAACATGCACACCCTCTATTTACCTCTCATCAACTACAATCAAATAATGTGAAATGAGAAGAAAATGTGAGGTTTTATCTGTTTATGTATTCTTTTTGGGTTTATAATGGGAGTATGTAATTTAGGGTCATTACCAACCCATTTAATTTATGTGTTGGTATTTTTTTTTTAAATGGTGTGCATCTTTTGAAAAATGGCAGTAACCTTTTGTAAAAAAATGAAAAATAAATTCTAGAAATTACTCCTTTTATGTCCCCCAACTTTCTGGATTCACCCATGTCCTTTTCTAGAAATTTATGTTTGGTGGTTATGTTACACATATTTTACAAATATGAAAACATTAATATTATTTAGGATAGCTTTGTACATATTTTATGTGTTAGGTATAATTTTACTAAGTCATTCTTGTAATTTTTTCATCTATATTTTATTTATTAATAATTTTTGTTATGTAAATAAGGGTAATATTTACCTATGTGATAGAAGCTGGTTAGAATACTAGTGAAGTGTAATTAGCTTGTATACATAGATTATGGAAATAACGGAGAACATATAACTTGCATATGGAATCTTAGAGCTTAGTTTTTAATAGAGTGCATACATAGATTTCAAATAGTAGGAAGTTATTTTTTTTTTAATATATATGGTGCATGGTTTCAGGGTTCTATCTCTACAATATTAGGTATGTAGGAATATCAAATATTTAAGGTGTAATGTTGTTAAATAGAATAGGAAAAATACATAGGCCCTAACTCTACAGTCACCAAGTATTGTGCCAAATATTATCACTTGTTCTCCTGTAAAATACCCTGCAAATTATCTAGTGAGATGTTATAAAAAATGCTATAGTTTCTCAAAAGAGGTAGCCCATCCAACCCTGATGAAGATGGCCTAGCTGTCTAGGTCTCCTTACAACTGCTTGTGGTTTGAGGGTTCCCTTCTCACTACTGAACCTCCCATCTTGGCTAGTTTATCTTCCTATCAAAATTTTCAAACATATATCTCTTCAAAACACCCAATTTTACCTTAAGATTACTTCTTGTAGTGAAGCAAGTTTCTTCAATAATGGTAGTTTTGGTTTTACACTGCAATAATGTCTTGCTTAGGTATTTTTGTGAATGAGCTATGATCTCAAAGTGGAAAATAATAAAATTGATTATTTCCCCAATAGAATATGGGTGTAGGTATGGTGTAATCATGGGATTTTAATCCACACACATAGATTATCATGTGATTGAGTGCTCACAGCATTATTCCCCCCACGTGAAGTGTCACTTGTCCCTAAGTGATGTGGTATGTGTAGGATGCAAAAAGATAGGATGTGTTCATAATGAGGGTTTTGAGTGGTGAGTTAGCATAGCTCATGAAAAGACTGGATCAATGATGTTTTAATGATTAATTATGATTTTTAATATAATGCATTCTATATTAAAAAAATTAAGTGAGTTTCTATGACTAAAACATACACCATACATTTATAACTATTTATTCCTAGGGTTATGGCATAAGAAATCTACATGTGAGTGTTTGTTACAATGGAATCTTAACTTATTATTTCCTCATGTAATTATTACCATGGTAATCATGTTTTTACTATATTGTTACCTTTGGGTAAATATGTGACCACAGTGTCTTGTCCTTTAATTATGCCCTCAATAACCTATATACAATCATGATGACCTGCAAAGCACTAGATTAGTGGTCTTGTAGTGGTATGAGATATTATTGTCATCCTTCCACAAGGTGGTTGTTGTAGATATTTGTTTATTATCCAAGTCAGATCCTTTATAATATTGGAGTGTGGGTGATGGGATTTGATGCTCTTGATCTTATATATATGAGCCTATTCATGGATTATTTCTCTTCTGTCTTACTCCCAATAAATGAGGATGTTTGTTGATGGATTCTTTATTTAGTGAACTTTTAATTTGTAAATTAACTAGTTTATCAAACTTGGGACCTATGCTCTAGAAAATATCCCAAATCTCTCTTATTGGTAGAGTGAAATTATTTTTTATGAAGTGACTAGAAGCTAAAAATGGTTCTTTTGTATCCCTGTGGTCATAAATTCTGGTCTACAACACTCCAAATAGAGACTAGAAGTGTATGTATTTGTTGTAGCACATACTTTATTATTCAGGGTTATGGTCATTCCGTAGCAATGTTTAAAGTTACTACTCCAATATTCCTTCACTCCTCTAGCTTATCTGATGTCTTCCATGAATTTCTCAATAGCCCATAGCCAAAGCCAAAGCTCATCATTTGTGAGGAATTAACCTATAGCTATTAGAGAGGTGTATATAAGGGTTAGGATGTACTTGAAAAAACTATTGGTTAAGCTTATAGCAACTACAAAGTTGTGCCCAATGGTGAGGAAGGTACCTATAGCAATTATAGAATACTCTATAGTAACTGGAGGAATGGCACTTGTTGTCCTTGTAGAATCCACATCTTGATCACACATGACTGCTAACATATTGACACCTTCTGTATCTAACATCCATTCTATATCAAATAGTGGGAAGTTTATTTTTGTTTAATATGTCAGGTGCATGGTTTCAGGTTTCCTAGCATCATTTTCTAGTTTCTTATAAATACTTATCGAATATTTATCTTTGTGTTATCAAATGTTTTATATCTCAATATAATGTGTATTCTTTGTATTTTTGTAGAAATGTATTGATAAACTCTAAGAAGGGGATAAAGTTGGGGTGTTAGATCTATTTGATGGGGCTGTTGTGGGCATTAAGTAGATTCACTCACTGTCTATTATACATGGAGTCAAATTGAAAGGAAAAAGAGATACAAATGTAAATATTTTAAAGGTCACAAGTAACATACCCCATGATTATGAAGATAAAATAGATGGGTTTGTCCATCTAAAAGAGAAAGAAGGAACCTTCACATATTGGCCACTAAAATATTTGTAAAAAATGACATAGTTGATGTTTATCATGTACTAGCTACTAGACAGCTTGGCCCACTACTTTATGCAGTAATTTGAATGTGTTGTTTAGGGATCTTTATCATGGTGTATTTGTAATATTTGGAAACTCTTAGACTTTGACCTTTTTGATTGTGTGTGTGTGTTTGTGTGTGTGAACATCTTCTAGTTCATCAAAATTGCATTATATATTTTAATGTTGATTACCCTTTTTTTTATCATGATGTTGAATCAATATTTTAACTTATAGCATGCTTTATCTTGTTCGTATATGTAATATTTTTATTTGATTTAATGTTTTAATTCAATTTTAATAGTATGTTTATTTATATTCCCATTAATGGGTTAGTAATCATGTTAAGAATGTCAAATGTAGAAAGCAAAATTAGATGCCCCCTCTTGTTGGATGGTTTAAACTAAATTTTGATGGTACAAAGCATGGTAATGTAGGTGCATCCAGGGTGGGCTACATTATTTTTGATTTTTATGGTTCAATGATTGGAGCCCTATCTATGAAAATCAATGATAGGTTCAACAACGAAGGAAAATCTCAAGCTCTAGCAAGTGGTATTAAACTGGCTATCCATTGTGGGATCTTGAATATTTTTGTGGAAGGTGATTCGCAAGTTATCCTTGTAGATATGGACAAAATAAAGGATAAATCATGGTATTTAGATAATATCCTGAAGAAAACTCAGAAAAATTTAGAGTTTTTCTCTATTGTAAATTGGTAGCATTGTTTTTGGGAGGTGAATATGGATATGGACTTCCTTACAAACTGTGGCATCAATCAAACTGAGGTTTATAGGTTGGATAACATCAGGAAAGCTTGGGAGGATTTCCCTAAAACCTCATTGATTGATCTTGGTTGACTTCCACTCGGATATCATTTTTTATTGATTTATCACATAAAGCAATTAAAAAATGATTGTTGTATCTATCAGAGCCTTTAGTGGTTCATGTGGCTATGTAATAACACCTTGGGCATGCTCCCTTTCACTCTATTTAATAATTGCTTATAAATAATGTGTGTGAAGTGATCAAGGAGGAGGATTTACATTTATATTTGGATGGTGTTTCAATTGCGGTGATTGATGGCTCTCCTTTGCATGTGGGAGCCTAGAGGCTTCCTCTATGCTCATTTATTCATCTGCTACCATGTTTAAAAATTCATATGTATGGGTGGACTTCATGAATTTTATGTTGTGTTCGATGGAGATTTAAATGGAGAATGAGAACAATATTGAGCTTTACACTATGTGTATATTCAAGTCTAATCAAGTGAGGGAGATGTCCATTGAGGGACTTATATCATAGGCCCATCTCTAACATATTTTTTGGTTGCCCTCAGAGGAAGTGCATGGTTCTATAGTGGATGTTTTAGGGAAAAAGTTCCTAGTTAATGGGTCAAGTGTAGGGTAAGCTCAAAAGTGGCTATCATCTTTCCTCTAATCTCATGTTCCTAATGTTTGAGGTGGAGGTGGTGATGAAGGTGGTAGATTTCTATTTTTTCCCATAATGTTGAGTTGACCTAATCAATAAAATTTGTTTTCATGATTTTCCCCCTCTCCCATCCCTACCATTCTCAGGGTGGGACAACCTAGGTGTTATCCTTGCTTCTAATTTTCATGCTTTGGAAACTAGATTCTTGATTCTCTTAAATTTTTTTGAGGATCTCCATAAGAAGGTCATGATGCTTGATATGAATATTGGTAAATTTCTTTCACTATCGATGATGTCACAAATGAGGAATCCCATCCTAGAGTTGGTACTATTATGTAGCCACTGACATGAGTAGAAGAGGGTGGAAGTAGTGAGGAAGCTTTTTGGATGGGTTTTGCATGGAATGATGGAAGCACCGTCTTGGTATCATTCAACATTAGTGGAGATTACAAAACATGGATCGATAGAGGTGACAATGTCCTATGTACCTTCCTCATCTTAGGGCTTCAAGTGAATGGTCTAAGTGAGGGAACCAGCTATGGTGGGGAAGGATGAATGTGTAGGGGATAATATGATGTGGTACTTCCATCAAATTTAGATGAGGAGGGCATCATGGGTGCTACTATGTAAGCTATCGATTTGGGGTCCTTGTTAGTTTTTTGTCTTTTGGCCAGTTTAGTTTTTTGGGTTTGTGGTTATTTCATATTCTATGGGGTTCTTGTATGGCCCTTCAATGTTTATTAGTCTTAGATTTTGGTAGTGTCTATTTTTTTAGTTTTGGTTAAATTTATGCCAGGGATTGTAAAAAAAATTACTTTATAGGTTGGGGGCCCAATACTAACCCCGTAATGATCTAAACAATATGTTTATTTCTGAATTTTTATTTGTTTTTATGTTTTAATTCAAGTTTAATAATATGTTTATTTGTGCATTATACAATTCATGGTATTTAATAAATTATTCATATCATATAAATGAAAATTTACAACTAGACTCGTAGTAAATATAATGATTATGAAATTAATAAACAATGTATCAATATACTACTAGTTGACAAAAATTAGTGAACAAAAATAATTAAATAAACTACCAAATGATGATATTTAAAAAATAAAATGACTAAATTTACTACAAATTAATGGAAATCAATCAATTAAAATGACTAAATATCCTACTAATTAACATCAATTAATAGTTCAATTGACTAAATATACTACCAATTGATAGAAATCAGTGAATAAATATGACTAAATATATGACCAATTGATGGAAAAATAATGATTAAAATGACTAAATATAATACCAATAGACATAAATTAGTTAATATAAATGATTAAATATACTACCAATGGATAGAAATCAGTGAATAAATTAGTTAATATAAATGATTAAATATACTACCAAGAAAAAATACCACTCAATGCAAGCTTGATACATCAAGGAAGAATAAAAAATATCATTATTATTTTACAAATATTATTTTTTTATATGCATCATAGACTGATCTGAATTATTAGTTAATGCAAAATGTTTCACTATTTATCAATTTTGGGTACTCATAACAATTTTCTCAATTTCCATCATTCTATGTTAAATTGGCCTATTTGATTAAAATTAGGTTAAATAATAATTAAAAATATCAATTAAATGAATATAAATAAAGAAAACACAAACCAAATTGATAACAAAGTTCACCCTTTTGGGGGCTACATCTCTAGGTCCAAAAATCACTCGAACCAATGTATTAAATGATATAAAATACACTTTGCATTTACTATTTACATCATAATATTACTTTGGTCTAGAAAAATAATCTTTCCTCTACCTTTATGAAGTTGTTCTTCTTGCATAAAAGGGTGCTTACTTGTTTCTTATTTTTCTCCTTAAAAGGCAAAAAAATAAGTTTTCTTCTCTCCTTGTAGATGTTTTTTAAATGAAACAATGAGCCTTTTATAATGCTCCCAAGGACCTTGTTTCATGGGTTGAATTATTATCTATTTACCCACTATGTTGGGATTACTTCCATTGCCTTGTTTTTAGCATTGGATAAATCTTTCACACATTTTGGGTTGGATTTAATCCCATCTTAAGAGGTTTTCTTAACAATAATATTTTAATAAAAGTTTTAACACCGTATAAATTGGTATTAAGACCAATCTTTTCTTGAAACTTGTATCATATCTTTTGGAGTTAATTTTTGGCATTCCATTTGTTAGAATATGATTGGCACATGTGTCAAGCTTTGATTGAGCCACTAGTACACATTAAGTCACCATGCTAACATCATAATCATGCATAATAAGTATATTTGACCCCATCTAAAATGTGTTATATTCATCTCAACAAGGTACTAATGTTTTATATGTTTCTAATATGGTTACATATAATTTGACTGGATCAATGTGAGGATCCTCTTGGATCACTCCTCCCAACTAAAAAAAATTGGACCATCAAAAGTCTAGTTTTATTCTAAAAATAATTGATGGTACAATTCCCTCACTTTTTTTATTTACATCCACCTTAACTTTCTTGGATTTGTTACTTTTAGGCCAAATTTCATGTATTTGAAATCTCCTCTTCATGATGTCCTTGTATTCATTTCAATAATCATGTCTTCCATCGACCCATCAAGATATTCAAGAGCAAAATCATCTATAGAGGGACCTTGAACACTCTCACTTTGATCCATGATCATATATGGCTCTTATAATTTTAAGTTTTCAAAATTTACAACTAAATACATATACATATAAGGTGGTATTTCTAACTGAACATCATTATTACCAATTTTATACAAAAATTTAAATGGGCCATATCTGATTGGTTTGATATTTTTACCATCACCTTTGAGGCATTCTTTGCTTATGTGAATCCAAACTATATCACCAACTTGGAAATGATGATCAACAAGATGCTTTTCATGCCTAGCCTTTTACTTGGCTTAGCTCTTCTTTAATTTATCTTGGACAGCTTCATGAACAAATTGGACCTTCTAGATGAATCTCTTGGCTTTATCTTCATCCTTACTTTCATTCATCACTATTTCTTGTCCAAAAGTGAATTCCAAGGGAGACTTCAGTAAATAACCAAAATAAGTCTCAAAAAGAGATTTACCTATAAAAGAATGTATAACATGGTTATAAGCAAGTCAGACATAACATAAGTGTTAATACCAAATCTTAGGGTGTTTATTATAATACCCTCATAGAAAATGAGCCATTATTAAGTTGAGCACTTTTGTTTGACCATTTGTTTGTGGATGAAAGACAATGCTCTTCTCGAGTTTTGGTTCCATTATGTCACACAAAGTTGACTAAAAGTTCCCAATGAATTGAGAATATTAATCATAAATGAAGGATGTGGTCACACCAAAATGAACCCAAACATTATTTAAGAACAAGTTGGTAATATCCTTACCTATGAAAATCTTTTTATAGGGCACCAATATACACATTTCACTAAATCTATCCACAACCACATACAAATAGTCATGATTCTTTCTAGACATAGGCAACCTACCCATAAAGGCCATAGAAACACTTTCCCATGAATGGGTTGGTATAGTAAGTGGGGTATACAAGTCCAAATTCATATTATTAGGATTTTTAGAGGCATAAATAATATAATCGTTAACACATTTTCATACATTTGAGACCAATAAAAAAAACTTTAAAATTGTTCAACTATTTTCCTAATGCCAATATGACTTGAAATAAAAGAAGTATGTGCTTCTCTAATCACATGGACTCTTTCATATTATGGAATTCAAAGCTTACCAAGATGATACAATAATCTATCATACATGTGATAGTCTAATTATTCTACACACTTATCATGGGTTAGATGTTCATAGACATCCTTAAAATTGGCATCTCTATCATATTATTCCTTATAACTTTCATGCATCAAAGAGCTATGTTGTAATATAATAGATGATACAATAGGACTTCAAATCATATCAACTACATTTTTTGTGTACCTTTCTTATATCTAATTACAAGATGTATTTATTTTAGAAATTCCATCCAATGAAAATGCCTTGATTAGTGTAGCTTTAATTATGATTGGAGATATTATAAAGGTTGGTGATCTATATAGATGATTGTCTCTTTGCTCATTAAATAATGCTTCCATTTTTTCACACTTTAAACCAAAGAAAACAAATATTTATCATAGGTAGGATATCCCTCTACTGTATTTGTGAAGGTTTTATAATGGTAACAAATAGGCTTTCACGTATGTATCAAAACTACACCCATGGCATGCATTGATTTCAATCTCAAATGGTTGTTGCAAATCTGTAAGTGTTAACACTAGAGCTATGCTTATATTTTATTTCAACATGTCCAAGGATTTTTTATGCTTGCCTCCCCACTAAAAGACCTATTTATTACTATTTAAATCATGCAAAGGAGATGCAATCAATGAAAAGATAGAAATAAACTTCCTCCAATATTAGAATACCCCTAGGAAGCTTCTAACTATAGTTACATCATTATTATTTGGCCATTTCATTATGGATTCAAATTTATAGGGATTAATTTTCAATTTACCATCCCCTAAAACATAACCTAAATATACTAAAGATGTTTTACTAAATTCACATTTAGAAATCTTTAGATATAATTTATCCCTTTGTAAAGTTTCTAAGACTTTATTAATATGGTATATATGATCTTCACAAATTTTAATAAATATCAAAATATAATCTTAGTATAATATTACGAAATCATCTATGAATGACCTAAATACATCATTCATAACTTGCATGAAAGTGTTGGTGCCATTACAAAGCCTAAAAGGCATAACAAGCCACTCAAAAAGACCTGGCTTAGTTTTGAAATCAATTTTCCAAACATCACCTTCACTAATTCGAATTTAGTGATAAACACTTCTTAAGTCTAACTTAGTAAAATAAATAACATTCTTCAATTGATCTAAAATATCATCAATATGAGGAAGAGGGTAGTGGTTTTTCACTGTCATCTTATTTAATGCTTCAGAATCTATACACATATGCCAAGTTCCATCTTTCTTTAGCACCAAGACAATTAGTGAACCACATGGAAAAGTGCTTCACTGTATTATCTCTCTCTCAATAAAATATTGAACTTGCTTCTTTATTTCTTTATTTTCTACCATAAATAACTTATGCATGCTAATATTAAGAAGAGGTACATCTTTCTACAATAAAATCTCATGTTTAATATGTCTTTAGGAGTTAAACCTTGTGGATATTAAAAAATATCATTATAGTTACACACAATATTAACTACTTCACTCTATAGCCTTAGATTTATCATCATTCTTGGATTTTACAAACATGAGTACAAAGTTCTTTTCTCAATCAAATATTTATTCTCTTCCCTATAGAAGATTGATTTTCTATTAAACAAATAAGGAATACCAAGTACAATGCCATAAATATCAAGTGGAACCACATCTAACTTTACCTCATCAATGAACTTAGAGGTGATTTCAAATCTCAACCTACATGTTCTAGTGGCTTACAATTTAGCATCATAATAGACCCATCCCAAAGGGTAAGGCTTTGGATGTGGTTTAGTAGTAAGCCCTAATTTATTAACAACCTCTTCAAAAGAGATATTAGCTTGAGATCCACTATAAAAAAGAGTATCTATCTTACTATGCTTAGAAATTACTCTAATGTGGAATGAGTCATTTCTTTTCTTTTCATCATGCATAGATTTAGAATGTAAAGAATAATGAAGTGTAAGATGTAGTGATAAGAGTAAGAAAATGTACCCTTCATTCCCATGGCAGTGACCTTAGTCTCATCACTAGAATCAAAGCCAAGATCTTATTGTACTATTTCAGAAGTCTTCTTACCTTTCTTGTTCACAAGCCATTTTGGCCTATGTTCTGCATGGAGCTTCCAACACTTAGCATCTTCATAGAATTCTCTCTTTCAATGAAATCTAAAAGGTTTCCCATCCTATTTCCTAATCATGGAGGTATGTTTCATCTTACTCTTCCCTTTACCTTTGCTTTTAGGTGGTTTAATATACTTCTTTTGAAAGTGTTCCCTATCCTTAGTCACTTTACCCCTCATTTCAATATGGGTAGCTTCGACACAAAATTAATCAAGATAATTACGGTTAAACATAAGTATTGTATGCCTTAATTAATTATGTAACCCACCAATATATTTCAAAAGATTATCCTAAGTATAAATAGGAAATCTTAACACCAAATCCCTCTTTAAACTCTTGAGTATAATCATGTACACTTTGACCCTTACTTTGCCTTAAATTTTGCCAATCCATAGTGGCTTGTATATATACTAATGGATAGAATTGTTTTTTAATTCCAAAAAAAAAATCCCAATAAGAAATAAATTTACCATGCTTAAGGAGATCCTCTTATGTCTTACACTCGCACCAAATGAGTGTTATATGACCCAACAAAAGAGTAGCTAGCTGGATATTTTATTCCTCATCATCAATTTTATGAGTCCTACATTATACTTTAGTTTTTTTTATCTAATGATCTAAATTTTCTACACTAATCTCTCTATTATAGATTGGCAAATCAAACTTAACATCTATCTTAACCTTTGAAGTAATAGAATCAAAAGCTTCCTTTTGCTTATTATTAGAGAAATAAGGAAAAGGTTTAGATGGAGGAGGTTTGGTAGATTCTTCTCCTTTATCCTTAGCAATGGTTGGGGGTTATTCCACTTTTTTACCTTCAGGTTGCTTCTTCCTTTCATGATACAAATCTTCCAACATACTCTTTATCTTAAGAAAGGCTCAATAAAAGTCTGCTTCTGATTCTAATTCTCCTTTAAGAGAATCCATGGCTTGACTTGCACATTTTTCACCAATTTATGGTTTATACTCTTCAAGCTATCCTTCTCCTTAATTTGACTTAGACCTAGTTAGCATGCAAAATAGAAACCTAAAAATCCAAAAACCATGTTAAAATATCTCCATTCAACTACTTTGATACCAAACTTGATCCAAATTGTTAGTTAATGCAAAATGCTGATTATTTATCAATGTCAAATACTCATAACAATTTTATTAGTTTCCATCATTTTACATGAAATTAGATTATTTAATTAAACTCAAGTTTAACACTGATTAAAAACATTAATTGAATAAATATAAATAGATAAAATGTAAACCAAATTGATAATTAAGTTCACCCTTTTAGGGGATACATCTTAAGGTCTAAAAAGCACTTAAACTAATCTATTAAGCATGAAAAATACACTTTGCATATAGTATTTACACCAAAATATGACTTTGGTCAGTAAAAATCATCTATGCTCTGCCTTTAGGAAGTCTTTGTAATAATATCCTGTATGAATGTTTTTATTCTTACATAAAAGGACACTTGCTTACTTGTTTCTTACGTACTCTCCTTCAAAGGCAAAAAAACAAGTTTTATTCTCTTCATGTATATGTTTTTAAAATGCAAGAATGAGCCTTTTATAATGGTCCCAAGGCCCTTGTTTCATGGGTTGAAGTCTTATCTATTTACCCGATAAATTGGGATTCCTTCCATTGCCTTGTTTTGAGGATTGGATAAAGTTTCCATGCATTTTGGGTGGGATTTAATCCCATATTAAGAGGTTTTTTTAATAATAATGTTTTCATAAAAGTTTCAACACCATATGAATTGGTATTAAGACCAATATTTTCATTAAAATCATAGCATATATTTGGGACTTGTTTTTGGATGTTCCATGTGTCAAAATACTATGATACACATTTTAATCCCTGGTTGGGTCATTGATACAAATCCAATCACCATGTTAACATCATCATTATACTTTTCTTGTTTCAACAAGTCAAAAACTAGTATGATGCAATATAGGAGGCTAGCATAGTAAACTACTACCTAAACACTCAATCCATGACAAGGAATTGCACATGCATTCCATTGGAAAATATACTCATTGTTATTAATTATTCAAAACATAAATATTGAAATAAATTAGTCCATTGATTGGGCATCCAAGCCCTTACATTATAAAAATATCATGTACACAATGACAATGATAGAAATATTTATTGAATTAATTCAACAATTAACAAATCCATACACAATAATTTTTCATCTTATCAAACCTAAATTCCTTTGAATTTAGGATTTTATAGGTACAATCCACCATTCAATCATTACATTCTATGGTTATGCCTTCTAAGAGAGTGCACAATATCTTTCCAAACAAGGTCAGGCTTAATTAGTTATCATTAATCCTCTCATTTAGCTGAACCCTTTATTCACACTATGTCACCATAGATTCACTCAAGTCATTACAATAAAAGAGTTCCATAAATAATATCCCATTTGAATACTACCTCCTTGTTAGTTCATCTAGATCTATTTTCTCCTAAACTTGGTTCCATGGTTTCACAACCTCATTCCCACTCACTTCACTCCTATGTTTCACATTGTCCATTTTTCAATTCACCAAGAATCATGTAGGTCACTTCTTCCACTTTGAGTGATACAAATTATCTCAGTACATTTCCAAAACCACTTCTTTTTGTGCCTTTAAATTTAGTGGCACTCTACTGGACTTTACCATAACCCGTAGTGTAGTGATTTATAGATGTAGTCTTTGCATTTTGTTCTTTTAAATGCTACCACATATAAAATACTTGTGTCATTCCATCCCTTTAGTTAGTAATCAAAAAAATAACATGTTCACTTCTATACTTTGTCAAAAATATAGACCAACATCACCCAACATTAGTTATATTGTCCATCCTTGGACAAAATATAATTCAAGTGCAGGATATCCTCTAGAAGTTTCAACTTGTTTTTATAAAAATTTTGTTAAAATAGGTACCATTTTGCAAGTGCAGCCTAAAATTTTTAGGCTACCTTTACCATCATTTCTATTGACAAACTTTTCAACATAGAGGCTCGATCTCTATTCTACATGGCCTTTTTATTTACTTCTTGAAGTTATGAAGTATAGCTTATGTATGTTTCATGCATTTTTATCTCTTCATTTATAGCCTTACATTATAAAATTTTGAAATTCCTTCCCATTTCCTTGTGATTATCCTTACTTTGGTCATTTAACTCAAAAGGTTTCCTTGAGAATTTTATCCCTCTTAAACCCTATCCACTGTTTTAAATACAATTATCACAAGATCCTTTTGCTTGGTCTCCTCATAAGTTAAATATGTATTAGTTATTTTCATTAATTGTGAAAAATTATGAAACACTTGATCTATTAGGTTTACTTTCTCTTTGAGCTATGCTAGCATTATTTCACATGTCTACAACTATTTGTTGAAATTTTCTTAGACTTTTTCTTTATCCTCCTATTCTATTTATTCAACAATAGTTCTTTTTCCTTTTAGGAGGAACCTATCTACCATCAACCCCAATTGATCAATTTATTTTATGCCTTATAGGGGAATTCCTTGCATTAACTAAGCAACTTCTCATTTGATATTGGTACAAATATTCAATACTTTAAAGTCTATGATTTCCATTTTTTATTCTCCCATAAGGTGTTGTCTATTTTATTCTTCCAATATCTTCTTATTTTTCTTCGTAGCTATAACATTAATAATGTTTTGATGGGATGATTATTAATCCATCCTTACCATTGCACACCCTACAATTCCTCTATCATTTTGATCAAAGCCACATGTGCTTCAATTTTTGGCTCATCTTAATGGGTGTCAAAAATGAATATTTTTTCTTAGTTTTTCTTAGGTAATTTTGTTTAAACATAAGGTCTCATAAGAAAAAATATTCCTCATATATATAAGCAATGTCGTAAATCATTACCATCAACACTCTCCTCTTCACTCTTTTAGTGCTTACTTGGAATTGAATATGATATCGAAGCAATGTCATAAATCTTTTGTGGCTTTCTTGTCTCATGCACCTCACCCTCTTTTATTTCATTGTGTGGGGTCTGACCAAAATCCTTCATCTTATTTTCATCATTCGCTTCATTCAAATCCATTTGATTTCTAATTACCTCTTCCTTGTCCTTTTATTCTTCTTTTTCTTTAGCTTTCATGCCATCATCCTTTAGGTTCTCATCAACTAACCCAAATTATATTCACTAGCATGTGTATCTCATCATCTATCACAGTGTCTTCTTGGTATTGTGTGCTTACCATATATTCTCCATTTGGATTCCCATCATGTGTATATCCTTAATTGATGGTCCTTGTGAGTCCTTAAAATCTTCATAGTCATGCACCACAATGCATATTGGATTGTCAACCAATTATTCCTATGTCAATTAATTTGTTACAATCATGGGATATACTCTAGGGTAATAATCATGCAACCATAACTTTTTTGTCAAGTTAGCTTAGGAGGTTTCTTTGATCTTAGCATGTGTAATGGTGGAGCAGGCTTATTTTGTGGTGATTTCATCAAAGGGATGACTGGTTATCACATGTTTGACATCAACATCCTCATCATCAAAATTCTCCACAAATTCTATTTGGATCAATTTAATGCACTCTGGATCCTCAGTTTAGACCTTCACCTCTACCTCAGTTTCTATCTGGATGGAGTGGTATGTATTTAATGAAGGAATAGGAGTTTTGTGAAGCAATTACTCATCTATCAGGTCTAAGATAACTCTCCATGTCTTATTATGGGATTAAAGGACAAATTTACTATTCCCTTATTAACCTTACCTCTCTCCTCCATCTCCACCTCATTCATAATTCTTTTTCAATACAAATAATGAATTGGTTTGTAAATCTCACCTCTCAACTAATAACTTGTTTAGTCTTGTTCCTTATAATCTATTGTGCTCTACACGTCAGTGATAGAAAATTTTACTTTCATGGAGTTAGAATCTTAGAGTAGATATTTATTTCATTGCATAATGAAGCTCTTCCTACCTAACTATCATCTATCTTTCCAAGATGGGTGTAGAGGGTGAAAATCCATCTTGTATAGGGAATATGTGATCTTTGAAGATTCTTTCTCTCTTATGTACCAACATTGAAGGTTTGATTCCTCCCTCCATCGACAATGTCTCTAATCTTGTTTTTTTGGATCTATTCCAGAACAAGTTATCAAGGGTAATTCCAACTTCATTAGCTTATCTTATTTCACACATCCTTGATAGTAACCAAATAAACAACTTAATTTCATCCTCATTTTTAGAGCTCATTCATCTTAAATATCTTTTGCTAGACTCCAAAAGTTTACATGATTTTATTTCCCTTTATCTCTTTGATTGTCTCACTAAACTTGAAAATATATATCTTTCTAACCACCATATAACACTGAGCTTTAACTTAACATGCATTCCAATATTTCATAAACTTTGAGAGTTAATAGAGGCTTCATGTAATTTTAATAAAATTAAATTATTCCTTGTGACTTAGTATTACTTAGATAATCTGGACCTATCATCGACCAATATCATAGTAAATATTCCAACTTGGATATGGAATTTATCAAATCTCCAACAACTATTTCTCACAAATAATTGATTCATAGCATCATTGCCATCAATGTTAACATTAGATGCTCTTCAAAATATATATTTACATAATAATATCTTAAAAGGTTATATTCCTCTTTCTCATCTTGATGTGATGAAAATAGACATGTTAATGAATCAATTAAATGGTTTTGTCCCTTCTGATATTGTTGCATCTATTGGGGAAAGTCATTTTTATCCTTATATAGGAATAATATTAGTGGGACCATTCCAAATTATTTATGTAATTCCAAATGGTATCTAAGGACTTGTAAAATAACATGCTAAGTAATAAAATTTCTCCCAATTTCATAAGAAATTGCTCTAGACTTAGTGCTTTGAATTTTTCTAAAAATCATCTTGAAGGTGAGATTCCTAATAAATGAGGAAACTTGAAACAACTTCATAAATTGAATGTGAATGGTAGTTATTTTTGAGGAGTTATTCCCTGATCCATTTTAAAGTGCTACTCTTTTAAATTAATTGACATGGGAAATAATAACTTGGAGGGCATCATTATTCATTGTATTAGAAATCTATTACTAGTGTAGATCCTGATATTGAAATCCAATAAATTTCAAAGAAATATTCCATTTGAGATTATTGGTTTACCAAATCTTCAAATTGTTGAGTTGTGGAGCTAGAAGCTTCACTAATGAGCTAATGTGGAGGTTACTAGGCTTACACAGTAATCGGCATCGGTCAGAACCAATCGACATCGGTTAGGGGTTGACCGGCATCAGTCAGAACCAACCGACATCAGTTAGGAGTCGGCCAACATCGGTCATCTTCAAATTGACACTGACTTCTGTGTGTTTCCAAAATTTATATTTTTAAGAGAACAGATTTGAGCCTTTTATTTAAGAGGTGGATCTAAGGGTGGCGAATGCATGGCTCATGAACCCTAGTGTTGTAGTATACTATATAATAGGGTTAGATCCTCAGAGCATGTATAATTCAGTAATTGAGTTGATTGTAATTGATAGAGAGAGAGAGAGAGAGAACTCTTGAGAGAGAATTACTATACATCAATGAGGTGTGAGGAGAGAGAGATTTCTTCATTGTATTTCCTTTTGAAAGTGTTTAATATAGATTGGTTGTTTCTTGTATCTCCTATTATTTGTTGTTTCTGATTTCTAGTTACTTCTTACTTCTGGTTTCAATTCCATGTTTAGTTGCTTATACAAAAGTAATCAATTGTACTCTAAGATCCTAACAACTGGTATCAGAGCATGTTAGTGTTTGTTGATTACAGAATTGACTCACAGGGGTTTCTAATTGAGTGGGAGCAAAGTAATGGTAGAAGAAAGTAAACTAAGAATGGAGAAATTTAATGGCAAGAATTATCAATTATGGAGGATGCAGATTGAAGATTATCTGTATCAGAAAGATCTATATTTACCATTGGGTGGGGTTTAAGGAAGCCCATAGATATGGAAGATGAAGAATGGAATGTTATTGATAGAAAGGCTTCTGGATCTATAAGGTTAAGCCTGGCAGCTTCTGTGTTTTCCAACTTATCACAGGCAAAGACAACGGTAGAGTTAATGGATACTTTGGCAAATTTATATGAAAAACCCTCAGCTTCAAATATGGTATATTTTATGAAGCAATTATTTAATTTGCAAATGCAAGAAGGTGGATATGTATCTAGTCATCTTAATGATTTCCATGGAATATTAAATTAGTTAAATTCAGTCAAAATAGTTTTTGATGATGAAATTAAGGCTCTCTTAATCTTATGCTCTTTACCTAAAAGTTGGCATAGTTTGGTAATGGCAGTTAGTAATATTGCATCTGCTTCAAATATCTTGAAAGTTGATGATGTTGTTAGTGTAATCTTGAATGAAGAAATTCATAGAAAAAGCACAGGGGAAACATCAGGTAATGCTTTAAGTGTTGAAAGTAGGGGAAGGCAAAGAGAGAAGGGCAAGTAAGGGAAATCAAGGTCAAAGATCAGAAGTAGATCCAAATCTAGAAATGAAAGAATAACCTGCTAGAATTATGGAAAGAAAGGGCATGTAAAGAAAGATTGTTGGTTGAAGGATAACAAATAAATCATCATAAAGGTAATAAAGAAGCAAAAGTTGCATGTATTGTTGCACAAGATGCTCTTATATTTTCTTTGGATAATAAAGTAGAATCATGGGTTTTAGATTCTGGTGCCTCTTTCCATGCAACCCCAAATAGAAAATTTTTCAATGATTATGTCCATGGAGATTTTGGAAAATTTTATTTAGGGGATGATGAGCCTTGTAAAATTGTTGGCAAAGGAAAAGTGCAGCTGAAATTGTAGAATGGCAACACATGGGTGTTGAAGGATGTCATGCATGTAGCCATCCTGAAGAGGAATCTGATTTCTGTAAGAAAGTTGGGTGATGAGGGTTGCACAGTAACTCTCACAGCTAAATCTTGGAAAGTTTCCAAGGGTGCACTTGTATTAGCAAAAGGTAAGAGAGTAGCTACACTTTATCTATCTACTTGTATTACTGATTATTCTTCTTCTTTTTATCTACTTTAGATGTAGATGCAAAGTTGTGGCACTGTAGGCTTGGTCACCTGAGTGAGAAGGGAATGAATGTTCTTAAGTCAAAAGGTAAGCTTTTAGATTTGAAAAGCATAGATCTATATTTCTGTGAGCATTATATTTTTAGAAAATAGAAGAAAGTGAGGTTTCTCAAAACTGGGTCAACAAAGAAGAAGCACAAGTTGGAGATTATTCACACAGACATGTGGGGAATAGCTCAGGTAGCTTCTATTGGAGGATCACAGTATTATGTTTCTTTCATTGATGATGCTACAAGAAAGGTATGGGTTTATTGCATAAAGAGGAAATCTAATGTTTTTGACACATTTAAGAAATGGAAAGCTTTGGTTGAGAATGAAACAGGTTTGAGATATAAGTGCCTTAGATCTGACAATGGTGGTGAGTATTGAAGCAATAAATTCAATAATTACTATTATATGAGTGGAATAAGCAGGGAAAGGATGGTTCCAAGGACACCTCAGCAAAATAGAGTTGCTGAAAGGATGAATAGAACAATAATGGAGCGTGCACGAAGTATGAGGTTGCATGATGGTTTGCCCTTACAATTTTGGGAAGAAGCTGTAGATACTGTAGTTTACCTAATCAACAGAGGACCTTCTACTGCACTAGATGGTGGAATTCCAGAAGAGGCTTGGATAGGTAAAAAGGTAGATCTTTCATTTCTTAGATTTTTTGGTTCTAAAGCTTCTGTGCACATTGATAAAGAAAATAGAAAGAAGCTGGATGCTAAATCTATGCGGTGCACTTTCATTGGTTATGGTTTTGGAGATTTTGGATTCCAATTGTGGAATTTAGAAACTAACAAAACTATTAGAAGTCATGATGTAGTTTTCAATGAGAAGGTGATGTACAGTGATCAGCTCAAGAGGCTAAATAATTTTGAGCAAGGCAATCTTGATTTGGAAGAGGTTATGATCCAAAATGAGCTCACAAGTAAAAATCATCACTCACAAAAAAACACAGAGACTGACATCAGTCAGGTGGAAACTGATGTTGGCCAGGTGGAAATTGGTGTTAATCAGAAGGAATCGACATCGGTCAGGTGCAGACCTGTATTGATCAGAGATGACCGAGATCAGTCACTGTTAGAATAAAATTTGGGTGGACAACAAGCTATAAATGAGTCTCAAACGCCCGTAAAGAGGTCTGAAAGGGTAAGTAAACTTCCAATTCATTATTCTCCTTCTTTATACTACTTTTTGCTCACTGATGGTGGAGAACTAGAAAGTTTTGATGAGGCAATGCAAGTAGAATTCAGGAAACAATGGGAGCATGGCATGAATGAGGAAATTGATTCCTTGGAAGAGAACCATACGTGGGATTTGGTTGAGTTGCTAGCTGAAAAGAAAGCACTGAAAAATAAATGGGTATACAGGTTAAAGGAAGGAGAGAATAGACAAATGAGACATAAGGTCAGGTTGGTAGTAAAGGGATTTGCACAGAAACTAGGTATTGATTTTGGTGAAATTTTTTCTCCTATAGTAAAGATGACTTCTATTCGGATTGTATTGTCTTTAGTTGCTATTGAGGATTTGCATCTTGAGTAGCTTGATGTTAAGACAACATTTCTTTATGGAGATTTGGATAAAGAGATATATATGGATCAATCAGAAGGTTTTGAGGTCAAAGGTAAGGAGAAACTTGTGTACAAGTTGAAGAAAAGCTTGTATGGTCTTAAGCAAGCTCCAAGACAATGATATTTGAGCTTTGACAGGTTTATGACAGAGCATGGCTTTAGTAAATGTCAATCTGACCATTGTGTTTATTTTAACAGATTGGATAATGGTAGTTATATTATCCTGTTACTGTATGTAGATGATATGCTTGTTTCAAGTTCACACATGCAAGAAATTACTGAGCTTAAGGTAAAATTAGCTCACACATTTTCCATAAAGGATTTAAGAGCAGTAAATAAAATCTTTGACATGAGTATTAAGAGAGATAGGAAAAATCATAGTTTGATTTTGTCTCAAGAGGATTATGTGAATAAGGTGTTGGAGAGGTTCAATATGTAGGATGCAAAATCGGTAAGCACACCTATGGCTAGACACTTCAAGTTGAGCAAAGAACAGTGTTCTAAATCACATGATGAGGTTGAGTACATGAGTAGAGTTCTATATGCTTCAGCAGTTGGGATCTTGATGTATGCAATGGTATGTACTAGACTAGATATTGCCCAAGCATTGGGAGTTGTCAGCAAGTTTATGGCCAATCCAAGAAAGGAACACTGGAAAAAAATTTAATGGATTCTCAGATATCTGAGAGGGACCATCAGTAGGCATTTATGCTATGGAGGGTCAAACACTTCTCTACATGGGTATGTAGATTCGGATATGGTAGGTGACTTGGATGGTAGGAGAAGCACCACATGA
Source organism: Torreya grandis (assembly GCA_037957365.1). NCBI lineage: Eukaryota > Viridiplantae > Streptophyta > Pinopsida > Cupressales > Taxaceae > Torreya > Torreya grandis. The sequence continues at coordinate 278,852 of JARHVA010005502.1, read as the reverse complement.
TATGTGTTCATTGTTGGTGGAATGGTGGTTAGCTAGATTTCAAAGTTGTAGAAGGTTGTTTCCTTGTCTACTACAGAGGCATAATACATTGCAGTCACAGAGGCTAGCAAGAAAATGATTTGGATGACTCGGTTCATGGAAGAGTTGGGAAAGGAGCAAGAGAGTTGCAGATTTTATAGTGATAGTCAAAGTGCAATTCATTTGGCAAATAATTCAGCCTTTCATTCAAGAACCAAACATATACAGCTTAGGTAACACTTCATTAGACAGGTATTGGAGGATGGACAGTTGAAGCTGGAAAATATCCATATAGATAAGAACCCTGCTGATATGTTAACAAAGCCGATAACAAAAGAGAAGTTGAATCTTCATTCAACTTTTTTTGGTCTTCAAGATTGAACTTGAAGAGGGAGAAACAAGCTAGAGATGTTTAGAGGATGTTGATGTATAGGTGCAGGTGCAGCTATTTATCTCTAAGTGGGAGATTATTGAGTTATGGAGCTAAAAGCTTCACTAATGAGCTAATGTGGAGGTTGATGGGCTTACGTAGTAACTGGCATCGGTCAGAACCAACTGACATTGATGAGGGGTCAACTGGCATCGGTCAAAACCAATTGACATCGATTAGAGGTCAGCCAACATTGGTCATCTTCAGACTGACATCGACTTCTGTGCATTTCCAGAATTGCTATTTTTAGAAAAATAGATTTGAGCCTTTGATTTATGAGGTAGATCTAAGGGTGGTGAATGCATGGCTCATGAACCCTAGTGTTTTAGTATACTATATAATAGATTTAGATCCTCATAGCATGTACAATTCAGTAATTGAGTTGATTGTAATCAATTGAGAGAGAGAGAGAGAGAGAGAGAGAGAGAGAGAGAGAGAGAGAGAGAGAGAGAGAGAGAACTCTTGAGGGAGAATTACTGTACATCTGTGAGGTGTGAGGAGAGAGATATTTCTTCATTGTATTTCCTCCCAAAAGATTTTAATACAGACTGGATGTTTCTTATATCTCCTATTATTTGTTGTTTCTAATTTCTAGTTACTTATTACATCTGGTTTCAATTCTATGTTTAGTTGCTTATACAAAAGTAATCAATTATACTCTAAGATCCTAACACAAATCTTGTACATTTCTCATAATAAGTTTTCAAAGTCTATTCCAAGTAGGCTTAAAAAATTGTTGACATGGTTAATGAATCACAAGGTATTTCATATTATCTTCAAGATAAAATAGTTACATATAAAAATTAGATAATACTTTCCATAAAAGGATGGGATTTAGAATGAAATAATTTTTAGTATTCTTAAATGTATTGATTTATCCAAAAACAATTTATATAGTGGCATTCCTTTAAATATGGGACCCCTTAAAGGTTTAAAATCCCTTAACCTATCAGTAAATCATCTTAGTGGCAAAATACCAAAGACATTGAGAGCAATGGTTCAATTAGAGTCTTTGGATCTTTCTATAAATAGACTAAATGGGAAAATTTGGTTGGAACCTTAAGCCCTCACTTATTTTCAAGTCTTCAATCTCTCCTAAAACATACTTGATTGAAAATTACCTCTTTGAGAACAAATTTTAACATGTTTGGAATCATCTTAGTTAGACAATGTCAATATAAGTGGGATTCCATTCAACAATACAATATGGAAGTATTTTTGGCATGAGTAGCAAAAGTGCACCAATGGAGATACAAGTTTGGATGAAGTGGAAGATATAGAAGATAGTGAGATGACATGGTTGGCATGGGAAGTGGTAGTATAATTGAACTATTTAGAGTGATGTTCTCTATTATGATTGGACTACTCACTTTCAACCACAAGTTTAGAAAAAAAATCTTCAATTTATATGATGGTATTATTTTGGGTATATATCAAAAGAAATAAATAAAATTATATAGATTGGTTTAATAATTGTGGTGAAAATGTATAAGCATATTAACTAGAAATGTTTTGTTATATTATAGGAGTCTTTTAGAACCAACTAGGAGGTACTTATTATGAGTTTTATAACTGTGGTGTCCTTTTACTATTAAAAATACTTATAGGTACTCGCATTTAGTAAGTGATAATTGAGAATGTAGTTGTTTTACTATTAAAATGTTCAATTGTACTCGCATTTAGTACATGACATTTATAATGGAATAATCCACCTCATATTAGATTTATAATATTTAACAGATGCATGCTAAATTTTCTAAGTTGTGATCAAACTACATTTATTTATACATTCCTTAACTTTAAAACTTAAAATCATATTTAAAAACAATGTCTTATGAAACATTTTCACTCTTAATTTTATTTTGGTTTCACAATTAAACACAATAACAAGTGCCTAAAATATATATTTATTATTGTAGCATATAAAAAATCAAATAAATATATCTTCTATTTGTTGGATCACATAAAAAATTCACTCTTACACATACATGAAGTCAATTTTCTATTTATTAAAATGACCACCATTAACCAAAAAAGTTGATTTGTTATTTATTAACACATATATGAAGCATTTGTGAAGGATTGAATAATAAATCTTTTCCTGATGATGAATCGTGGGTAGTGATTCAAATGTGTTGATAAAATAATTGATGCACAATTTTAACCTAGAACCCCTATTGACAACGTAAACAATCATACACACTAATTTAATATATATAAATATAGTCAAGTCATGTTTAATCTCATGTACATGAGAAACTAAAAGTAATTATCAAGACAATATGTGGACCCCTTGAAATGTCTCATGTTAGAATTTGAAAAATGTAACTAGCACAACTACAATAAAAATTAAATTTGATGGTCGTATGTCTGTATGTATGAATTTTTAAATGAAATACAATCAAAATTTTGTTAGGTCCTTTTCAAGTATAAGGATAAATTATATATTCAATATTTGATGTTTAACTTTTTAACAAAGTACTGTTACATAGGGCTCCCATGTTGGGGGCTACTGCCCTTATAATATTCGGCCAAGTAGTCCCATGCATCCTTAAAATTTAAAAAATTATGTACAAAATATATATAATTTAAAATAAGAAGTAGCTACTATTTAGAAAGAAGATTTTGAGGGGTGGGAATCAATAGGCAGATAAATATTTGCATGGTTGCTCCTATGTTTATGGTTATCAACAGGAGTTTTGTATCAAATCATATTTATTATTATTTTTTCAAACAACATTTTTTTGGGAAAATACTCTTGATTTTTTTGAACAACGTATATTTCACAAAAAATTAAAAAAACATGGATCTCTAATTAGGAAAAACACTCCTACAATTTCTGAGCAGTAACCCCTTAAAAATAATCAGTGATCCCCCAACATGGGATGCCTATCTTATAGCCTTTTAAAAGGTAATTTTGAGTGAATAACTGTCATAAAAATGTTTAATTGATAGGCAGGGCAGACTATCACATTTAATCCCTCTTATCAAGAATCCCACTAGAATAAAACAAAATAATGAAATACACATTTTTCTCTATCTTCTTTCCTCCCTAGCCTTCGATGATTTGTGGTTTTTACAATAAAACTCAACATCACGTAAATAGCTCTGACACAATCTATTTGATTCATTTTTTATTATTATATATAATTTTTAATGCTCTCCTTTTTAATTTATCTATTGTGTAGCTATATAAATTTAGTATTCTTTGAATGTATCATTGATATAATTTTTTAAAAAGTTATTCTATAAGGTGTGCATTTTTAAAAACTATGTAATTATTTTTCTCTAATTAATATCTTAGCTTGCATGCCTTTGTTAATACCAAGAATTATGATGTCACACAATGTTCAATAATAGAGGGAATACAATACCCATAAAATCCTCTTAGTACATCTCTAATTAGAAGATAAAGTGTGCCTAAATAAGGTTTTTTAGGTATCAGAAACAATAAACCCCACTTTGTGTTTTGATCTTACATAAATCAGAAAACATGCACTGCTTCAGTGATAATAAATTTTTTTTCACATTTTATTGGAAATACTTATATATTAAAAAATTTCATTTACATATATTATAAACTTGTTTAAATTTTTTTTCATCTTGTCAGACAAAACTTTAAAAGGGAGATTGCCAAACCAATGAGTGCATCCAATTGTATTTAACACAAAATGAAGACATAGTAAGTGTAGTGTGATGACTAAGTTATTTTATAAGATGCCATAAATAGGAAAACAAAGCAAATATGTTGTATTGAAACACATTTTTTACCATTGTTTAATATGGAAAATTTAGTCTCGTAATAATCTCTTGTGTGTCTATGCACTATCAAAATAACTATTGTCCTTTAGTTATGCAGCAAGTGCAATAGATCTTCTAAAATATGCTTTCTAATTTCCATATGTCACCTTGAATACCACTAGCCAATGTTGTCAAAATGAATAAATAAATTATTAAACACTTTTTATACAGAGACATCATATGCAAAGATGCATTCTGGTGGTTATAGTATATCTAGTCAAAGTCCTACTATATACCATAGAGATCATAGTTTGAACATCATCTTAGCACATCAAATGTTTTTTTAAAGGATAAATCAAATCTCATGCCTACATATATGTTCCATTTGTAAATAATTATATCTAAGCGTTCAAACTAGACTATCAATTAGAAACCATTTTTTTTGTAAATTCATGGTAGAGCGAGATGGCCTTAATTTCTCTAAGTAGAATAACATGGACCATGGAAAATAGCCTCAAGTCTTAAGTGTGCTTATACAAGTTGAATAATTCCATATAAAAAAATTAAATTAAAGTTTTTTGGTGGATTATATGGTGAATAATACAAATATAGTGGCCATATTATTAGCTTTTCATATGTTATTAGTGAAATTTCAAAGTAGCTTTCATGGTGGGTGGAGCAGTTAGATATCTAGTGGTTAGAAGGCTTGGGTGTAAAAATAAAGCATGTGAATTTTATGTTAGTAAATATTGCATCATGAAATCCTTAGAATAAAAGTTAGCAAATGATCCATTCTACAAGTATGTCTAGCTAAATCTAATAATAATTTTAAATTTTCCAATTGAATCCACAAATATCTCTCCCATGCTCTGACATGTCACCAACAACATTCTAGACTCCAAAAATAGTGATTAAGTATTTGATAAATTTTTAAGAGGCTTTACCAATCACCAAAACCAACAACTAACATCTTTTGTAGCAAATATCCTAATACAATAAGAGATATGGAAGAAATAAGGATATATTTGTAATCTAGAGATAACAAACAAACATATATCATTGAGTGGCCACATATTGCTATATAGGGTATGATTTATAACATATTTCTAGCATTGATTCCCATAGGGGATGCCATTTTCAAATATACCCAACTTAAATAAGTATAAATGTAAGAATATTCTTTGTAATTTATTCAATACCATGATATTAGATTTCACAACCATCTAAGGCTCCACTATATTTCATTAAACCTTGTGATACAGTATCATAGAAAAAAAAACTGTCACAATGTTCACGAAGAATAATATGGAATAAAACTTTCTAGTAAGCATTGAAGACTTATGATTCTACCTTGAATACCTTTTGAATGGGAAGCTAACTTAAAACCTAATTCATTTTGGTTGTAATATTCATGGCACAACATCATATTGACCAATTATATAAATGAAATAAAATATGTTAGGAAACTAGACATTTCACAACAACAAATAACCAGTCTAATTTGATAACAGAATACAAGTTTGATAAAATATAGATAATTCAAATAGACAAAATAATAAACATATATTAGACAAAACACCATATTTATATGGTAAAACCTTAGAAAAACTAAGGAAACATCCAAGGTGTAAGATAGCATCCTTTTCTTAACTCAAGATGAATAAATTACATGTGAATTCATTATCAACCACTTTGGCTCTCCACAAAGATAAATTCACCTAATTAGAAACGCATCATTAGGATTCCTCCTCATAAAAATAGAGTGTAAAAATGCCATTAGGACTTTCCTTCCTAAAAATACAATTAAATAGAGTTCATCTTCCTAAAACTAGGGGTTTAACTCCTTCATTCTTTGCTTTGATGGTGTTGCCCTTAGACCCCTTGAAACAATTGGGGGACATTGCCCCCCACACCCCCCTTTTGGGAAGTGGGATACAAAACATGTCACAAAGGGATCTAACATTTACATTTTTTGTCACATATCTAACAAAATACATTTCCATGTATCTTGGTTTCCCTACTTTATTATTCACACTTATTGCACTATACATCAAAATATTCTAAGAAAAAAATCCACTCAATGTGAGCTTGAGACATCAATGGAGAATAAAACATATTATTATTACTTTACACATATTATCTCTTTATATGCATCATAGACTAATCTGAATTATTAATTAATGTAAATTTTTCACTATTTATCAATTTTGCATACTCATAACATTTTCTCAATTTCCATCATTTTACATAAAATTGGTTTATTTGATTAATTTTAGGTTCAATAATAATTAAAAACATTAATTGAATGAATATAAATAGAGAAAATGCAAACCAAATTGATAATAGAGTTCATCCTTTTGGGGGCTACATCTCTATGTCCGAAAATCACTCAAACCAATCTATTAAATGTTGTAAAATACACTTTGTGTATAGTATTTACACCAAAATATGACTTTGGTCTACAAAATTAATATTTTCTCTACCTTTATGAAGTCTTTGTAACAATATACTATGTGGGAGTTGTCCTTCTTGCATAAAAGGGAGCTTACTTGTTTCTTACATGTTTTCCTTCAAAGGAAAAAAATAGGTTTTCTTCTCTCCATGTATATGTTTTTTAAATGCAATAATGAGCCTTTTATAACTTTCCCAAAGCCCTTATTTCATGGGTTGAAGTCTTATATATTTACCCAATATGTTGGGATTCCTTCCATTGCCTTGTTATTAGTATTAGATAAAGATTCCACACATTTTGATTGGGATTTAATCCCATATTAAGATGTTTTTTTAATAACAATGCTTTAATAAAAGTTCCAATACCATATGAATTGGTATTAATACCAATATTTTCTTGAAACTTGTAACATATCTTGGGAAATTATTTTTGGATGTTCTATGTGTTAAAATACCATTGGTATGCATGTCAAGCCCTGATCAAGCCACTAATTCACATTAAATCACCATGGTAACATCATCATCGTACCCTAATTGCTTCTATAGGCCATAAATTTCACATAAGAAGTCTATTTGACCCCATCCAAAATGTTTTAGATTCATGTCAGGGAGTTATTAAATGTTGGGGTATTTCCAATATGGTTACATATAATTTGATTAGATTAGTGTGGGAATCCTACTGGATCAATCCTCGCCACTAAAAAAATTTAGACCATCAAAAGTCTAGTTTTATTCTAAAAACAAGTGAGATTATAACTCCCTCACTTTTTTGGTTTCCATCCACCTTGCCTTGCTTGGATTTTTTACTTTTAGGTTAACTTATATGTATTCAACATATCCTCTTCAACATGTCCTTATCTTCCTTTCAAGAATTTGTCTTCCTACAACTCATCAAGATATTTAGGAGCAAAAACATCTATAGAGGTAACTTTAACACTCTCACTTTGATCCATGATCATAGGTGGCTCATACAATTTTATGTTTTCAATATTTACAACTGAATACATCTACATGTAAGGTTGTATTTCTAACTGAAAATCATTATTACCAATCTTATCCAAAATTTTAAATGGACCATATCTGATTATTTTGAGATTTTTACCTTCACCTTTGAGGCATTCTTTACTTATGTGAAGCTAAACTAGATCACCAACTTGGAAGTGATGATCAACATGATGCTTGTAATGTCTAGACTTTTACTTAGCTTGTCTCTTCTCTAATTCCTCTGGGATAACTTGATGAATGGATTGAACGCTATTGATGAACTTCTTATCTTTATCTTCGTCCTTACTTCTATTTTTCACTATTTCTTGTCCAAAAGTGAAGTCCAAGGGAGACTTAAGTAAATAACCAAAATAAGTATTTTGATCATAGTATTTCAATAAGGGGATATTAATATCATGTTAGTATAGGAAATCAAATCTAAAAACATAGTCATAACTAACACCTTAATCCTAGATCAAATAGAGGAGCATAATAACAAAATTATGATGAAAACACAAATAAAACAAAAAAGACAAATCGCTTTACCTTCCTTGTGTTTCAAAGATGGCTTGTTGAAGTGGCTTGATCAGAATTTTGCTCAAAAGATCTTCATCAATGGGGCTTGGATATCTCCATCTCCTCTTGGCACCATGGTTGGCTTGATGGATTGGATTGATTTTGGCATTATAACATTATGAATTTGCTTCGTTAATTAAATCCAACATTATAACTCTACTATGTTCCAATACCTCTAAATGAATAACTCTAGGCTTGTATTTATAAATTTTGAAATCAACTTGGAATGAATTAAATCCTACCTTGGTTAGATTAAAATTAACTCTAGTAGAGTTATGAGTTGTCAAGCAGTCATGATTTTCAAAAAATAGGCATGGGTCTCCAAAAAGATATTTTCAGATATAATCCAAAAGTGAACTCACAAAAGGTAATGATTAGCATTTAAGATGCTCTTGATATTTGAATTTTCCATTTTGATAATTGATTTAATTGCTCATGGATGAATTTAATTAGGCTTTGATTAGTATTTGATTTTAATTAACCCTTGTAAGGATTTTGAACATTTGTATAAGATTTGAATTAAATGATGGTGCATTTGTTGAATTTAATTGATTAATAGGCGAAATTGATTTATTGCATGGTTATGAAGCCAAATTTGAGACATTTAGAATTTTTTCAGCTAGATGCTCAATGATTGGTAAGAATTGGTCTAAATTTTGATATGAAGCCATTGGTGACTATTTTTAAGTGTCTAAAGTTGGTCCCTATTTGGGAAGATGTTGTAAAACTTTAGGAACAGCAATATCTTCTCAAAGAATGAGAAAAGGCATGTATGCTAAAAAGAATATGATGGTTGAAGAAAAATCTCCCAAGAATGTTTGGGAATCTTAGGATCATGCCCCATTAAGGGAGTGGCCATCATATATGTTTCATGTATGGTCCCTTGAAAATAAATAAGAAGAATGAAGTTAGCCTATGGGTGAGATTAATCTGATTGAGAAAATGCTTGCATGCACTGATTTAAAAGGGTACCAATTTTCCCAAAGGCAATTATAATCAGGAATAATAGTCAAAATAATTATTTTCCCATAGGTGATTATAGTCATTAAATGACCTAGATTAGATAAATATGATTGATTCATATGGTTGTGCCCTAGTTAGGGTGGATTAGCAAGCATAACTCAAGGATAAAACTTGTTGCATAGATTAAAGATGAGTGGGTATAAATTTAGATGTGATGGTATAATTACTAAAGAAGCGACAAACAACCAAGCATACGAGGATGTAAAGGTATGAAAGAGATGGATATAAAAATAATATTGATCAATAGAAAAGTTTTAGTTGTACTTGCTAAAGAGGAGATGTTCATCGTTATTATCATTGATACAAATAGAATGGCGAATGGGTTAATTTGATCAAGATGGGTGGAAGGATTTGTCAAGGTACCAAGGAAAATTTGTGTGGATCCATTGCTTGTACAACCTCCTAAGATTATTTTTACTGTAGCACAATATGGTAATCATCATGATAAAATAAGGACTGACTCCCAATATAATACTATATTAAAAATAATAAACCAATGATAAAAACCATGATGATAATGTTGATGTATGAATATGGATGGACTCCATAATAATGTGCAAGGAATCACCTAATGAATGCATATAAAATAAGTCGAGGCAACAATATGGAAAGAAAACAAATTGAAAAGTGAAAAACAAATAAACAAATAGAGAAACAAACAAATACAAACCCTAGAAAAAAAATCAATAGAGAGCATCCTTCAATGGATTTACCATAGTCGGGTGCATTGAGGATACTTTACTAGTCTTAGATAGGACAAATGGTTTTGGATTTTGAATTTTTGTGAATGTTTTTGGAATTTTGAACATCTTAATTTTATTAATAATTATGAGACACTAAAATGTTCCAAGCTCACAAAATGGTGAGAGTGTGGAAAACTTGAAAGGATGCTTGCAAAGTGGCAAGATCATGGTGGCAAAGGGGGACTAAGCTGACCTCAACATGAATCAAACATGACCCACATAGTTCTAAAATAGCCCTAAGTTACAGTAGTTCCACCTTTTAGTGGAAGAATCTGACTAGTGTAGTAGTCAATTCAAATAAAATAAGCATAGTTGGTATGATGGCACAGTATGACATAAGAATGGAATGTTGGTATGTCAAGGCAAAATAAACAAATGTTTCCCCTAGTTTTCCCATAGGTAGTTATAACTAGGATATAACTGATTAGATAAATGATACTAATTTTCCCATAGGTGGTTATAATTAGTAAAAAGATCAGTGAACACTGATTTACCCCTATAGGTAGATACATTCAATCTTACATAAACAAACATGATAAGAAAGGAATAATAAATGGGATGGTATAATGGCTAAGTGATATGATAATGATAGGTTGTTGGAGTTATAGGATGATAAGATGGTATAATTTTGAGAGAGTTTCGACCAAGTGGTAAGGTGACTGGCTAGGTATTTGACAATGGTCAAAGGAATGGTAAATGAAATGGTATGGTACATGTTTATGTTTAGCTAATGATTGGTTGTTAGTTTTTTATGTTTTTGGCCTAGGTATGGTTGTTGATTCTATTTTGCCTATTGATGTGGAGATGCATGTTCTAAAAAGTAAATGATATAACCATAATAACTAATCATGTAATTATTAGCCCACACCTCTTATGAATAGCTTCTATGTAAAGAACCTAATGAATGTTTGGATGTGAAGAATGTTGTTATGTTCTTCATTCGTCATTGATTCTATTTCCTTCAAACATGGAGACAAGATACCTTTTTAGCCTTTTTAAAGGAAAGTGTGACCATGGATGGTAAATAGGGATAAACATTAGATGATAGGTTTGATTTGGTGATGTAAAGGTGGATTATAATGGAATGTATAATGGTTGGGAAATAAATGAATATTGGGTTTTTTAGGCACAAACAATGTTAATGATTTTAAATTTGACAAAACTTTGGATGTGGTGGGGCCAGAGACTTCTAAATATGCTCTCGATAGGACCACCCAATTTTTATGTTATTTGGGCCTGAGAATAGCTACCATATGATTAGGCTATAGATTGGAAGATACTCTATTTTGTATTTTTATAATGTCTTCATCAATCATTGCAGAAATTTTGTGCTCAACAATTGGTGCCTCGATGAGGTTTCTACCAATGAAGTTTTCTTGATTGTCCCATAGTGCCTCTAAGAAGGTTTCACTAAGGAATGTTGAATTTTTTATTTTATTGTCTTCTAGTGCCTTTGAAAAGGATTCAGTAGAAGATACTGAGTGTGAACTTTGATTATCCTCTAGCACCTCTGAAAAGGTTTCACTAGGAGATTGTTCTTCTTCTACATGATTTTGGTCTTGGCCTCCTTGATGTTATTCAATTGATATGTCACCATGGATGCAATTAAACAAGGTATGATTATATCAGTCCCAATAAACACTTTTAGCAGTTGTAATGTCACTAAGATATCTAGGTTGGTTGGTGGTACCAACATTCCACCAACCAACCTAGACAACTTGGCTTAGCTGAGAATATTGCTCTCTTGCAGTCTAAATAAACCTAAACTAACTTATTGATTTGTTTTGACTTAAAAAACTAAATAAATGAATTAAAAATATTATTAAAATGTTCTTTAATGATATTAAAACATTGACACACCTTCAAACAATGTTTGAAGATGAATAATAAAGCAAAAATAATCAATTTTCCACTTTTTTTAGCTTATTTGGTGACAAACTACAGGTGTAAAAAACATAGTCACTTATAAGTTAATCCATGGAAGTAATTAAGACATAAAATTAATTATAATTCCTTATAAACCTAATTTGATAACTTCCCTAAAATTTTAAATGGATTTGGCTCATTACTTTTCAAGTTATAAGCCTTTTATATTAAAACCCATGTTGTAGGGTTTACACAGTCAGTTTGGAACCCAAAAGGTACAAAAGGATTGTTTGTTAATTTTTTTGAATATTTTTATGATATAAATCCTTTATTATAACCTAAATAAAAATATCTGACTTCTCCAATCGTTCAATCCAATCCATATAATGTTTCACATGTGTAACCAATTACTATAGAGACTATAGGTATACAAATAACAAAGTAATTTTAAGGTTTCAACAAAAAGAAATTGACTTGAAGAGAATAATCACATCAATTTTGATTTAGACTCTTTTATTCATAAACTACTAACATGAACACAATAATTTGAAATAACTATGTCTCCTTATTTTGTAATAAACTCACGCTTCCTCATGTACATACCTTTGTTTTGTATTGCAGACTTTTAATAACTCTTTGAATATTGAATTTTTTGACCTCTTTTATACTTATTGATTATATATTTAGTTTATTCCTATGTAGGTTAAATGTCTATCATATGAATAAAGACTTTTATAAGTGTGGAGAGGCCTAATTTGGCCCAAGATTCCCTTCAACTACCTGATCTTCAAGATAGTAAATAGTCGATTTTGAGTACTTTCCTACTTACATTGAATTTATTTGGTTCTTTAAGATAAACATCAATGGATAAAATTTAGAGGACTCTCTAAACATGTTTTAATACCATGTCAACTCACCATGGCACTTCACAATTACAAAACTTATGTATTTACAATAAAATCATATAAAAAATCAAATTTGACTTTGAGGGAAACTTATTAGAGGCCTAGATAGCTTAAAACTAACCTATAATATGTCAAAAAAGGATTATTATGAATTGACATGACATTATAAGGCTCCATGAATCTTGAATCCTTCATTTTATCACCCTTCTAATAATGCTCCTACATTAGACTACCAACCTTGAAAACTTTCATGAGCTCCTGTTCATGATTCAATGTCTTCCTTGTACTTAACATTCTTCATTAGCTAAAAATATTCTTAAAACATCTCCTTTTGCTTATTTCAAATCATTCTTCCACACATAGTTTTTCAAACCTCCTCTTGGATCCCAAGGTCTACTTACCTATTGTTGGCCTATTTTACTTTTACTAGTGCATTCATTCCATTCCACTTAGACACACTAATTTGAAATTTTGTGGTGTGTTCTCTTAAAATCTTCTCCAAAGAACTAATTTGGATCAATTTGTATTGATATTTCACAAAAATACATCAAATTTTTATATCATTTCTTGTATCTTCTATATATTAGGATTGCTTGCAAACACAAACTATCTCCTTCAATCATCCTTGTACTTTTTATCTTCAATTTTCCTTTCTCTCTTCTTTTTGTACATTATCTTGCACATACAACAAACATATCATACAAATAAACTTGTTCATTAGGTATTTTAGACCTATTTTCTATCACCAAGATGACTACCAAATAGATGAAAGTCAAAACAACTTGAAATAACTTATCGGTCTTTTGACTCTCCTTTCCTTCTTCATATAGACTATATTTTTCATATACAACCTACTTATAGTTGTTTCTCATCTCAATCATAGGTTATTCACATGAAATCCTCTTATTGTATCTTAATAAAATATTTTATTCCTCCTCATATTGCTTATTAAAAACCTTTTGTTTGCCATTACCTTCCATTACAATAACTCTTGTCAAATTTACTTCTATAATAGAATCTCTTGGAGGAGTTGTGTTACTTATTAACAAAAATTCATTATAAAGTTCATCATTCTCCACATTCACATACTCATCAAATGAAACCTATTATTTTAAAGTTAAATCAATTACCTCAATAGCTAAATCAACTATTGTATCCTCATCTTCATCTTCTTTTATCTATTGAAAAAATTCTTAGATGATGTCATCCACCTCTGCTTCTCCTATTTATGGTTTCAAATATTTTTTTTTGTTATAAACACATTATCATTGCCTTTTGTTTCTATTCCCTCTTATTTTAGTGGAAGAATTATATGCTTTTCTCCCTCTTTATCAAAAGTATAGGTGTTTTTATTTCCATCATGGAAATCATCTACGTCATACTACCATGGCCTACCTAGAATAATATGACAAGCATCCATTGATAACGCATCACATAATACCACATCCTAAAACCTTCCAATCTAAAATTCCATTCTACAGTATTCATTCACCTAATTTTATGTTCATTTTATAACCAACACACTTTGTAAGGAGTATGATGAAATACCTTTTTCAAATTAAATTTACTAACCATATCAACAGACACCAAATTATTAGTACTCCAACTATAAATAATGACTTGAAAACATTCACCTTGCACCTTACATGTAGACCTGAATAAACATTGTCTTTGTATTGATTCTGCATTTCCTCCTTTGTCTTAGGAAACATCTTATCCATCAACAAAAATATTCTCATTTTATATGCATCATTTGATCATGTACTATCTTTATTTTCAGCTTGTAAAATTTGATTAGTATGCCTTCTTTGAACATAATTTGGGCATTCATAGGACTTATTACCAAATTCATGAATTTTATAACATATACCCCCAAAGAAACCTTTCTTACCTTCTAAATATAGTGTCCTTATTTTGTATGTATGATATCCTCTTGAACTTTGATCTTGATCTGAAGGGGTGATCTCTTTTTTATCATAAATCTAGATTTTCTCACAATGTTTCCTCTTGTTTATAAAGTAATTACTCTTATCGTTTGGGATCCTACTCAACTTTTCTTCTACTTTGAGTGCAATATGATAAGCTTTTTCCACTATTCGAGGAGACAATAGTGTAATTTCATTTAGAATACTAAATTTTAAACCATTAACATACTTGGATACTTTTTCCATGTCCTTTTCAATTTGACTTGCTCTTATGGTCAGTCTATAAAAAATTTTAGTATATTCTTTATTTGATAAATATCTTTGTTTCAAGTTATGAAGTTTTTTGAAAAGGCTAGTTTGATAATCTCTATGCATAAACTTACCTTTGAGTTTATCTACCATTTGGTCTCATGAAGTAATATTTTTCTTACCTTTGTTTACTCTATCATTTTTTACTACATCCCACCATATTGATGCATGCCCTCTTAACATTGTCACAACAAAGTTCATTATTTTATCCTCATTCACATTATCATAATAAAAATACTTGTCTAGAGCATTTATCCAATCTATTAATTCTTCTATATTAAGATTTACATCATACATGGGAAATTCAAATTGAAGTTTGGAACTTACCTTCATAAATGTGTTTATAAATCTTCTATACTTTCTTACTCCTTTGATGCTGATGTGTCATCTTGTCATTAGGTTTCATCATCATCACTGATGTAACATTATGTATTAGCTCTTATTTGGGCCTTTTCCATTCCTTAAAATCATTCTTTGATGTTTTTCAACTCTATCATCATTTCGCATTTTTCTAATTACCCTTTTTGACCTTTTTTTTCACCCTTAATCCTAAGTTCCATCTATACAAGCTTGAATTCAATAGCTTACTCTCCTCCTTTATTTAAATCTTCTTTACATTTCTTTATTTCTCAACTTGTTTCCTCTCCTTGGGTCACCTTCACTAGAAGTAAAATCAAATTTTCATCTAAGGTCTTCTGATATTTTATACCAATTGATGTCAATTTAAGTGGTCCACTTACTCTCTCTCTCTCTAAAATTCACACCAATACTTTCTCAAACTTCTTATAGACTAGACTTATCTTTGTCTTGACTATATATTTTCTATTAAAGAAAGATCATTTTAAGTATTTCTATTTAAATACCAATGATCTTACTCTATTTCTTGACTTCTTGAACCTCTGTATTTTTATTAGAAGATAATTTAATGGCCTTAAAATAGGATACTTAGCAGTAGGATTGTAATCTACCTCAAACATAACCCTTCTTCAACACTTAAAACACTAAAATTTACATTTTTAATTATTGGATATTATTTGAGGGTATTATATGTGATTTTCTCTTAAACTCTTGGTATCTCTTGAAGAAACTAAATTCAAAACTCAGATAATAACTACTTAGCTCTTATAGGCCTCTTAGGCCTAATTCTATCATTAGGAAATCAAATTTCAATCCAGGATTTCTAATAGCTTTAAATCACTCTTTATGATGTTAATTACTAGAAAAAAATTATATTCAGCCTCTATGTGGGTTTCTAACTCCAAATAAAACAAAATTTCACTCAAAACCTTCTCTTCTTACTTTTTGATGACAACTTATAGCTTATGATAGTACTCAATCCTCAAGATTGGAATATTTAAGGAGTATTTTTACACAAGGGTAATTATAATGAATCCATAAAATGTTAAAAAACTTATACAAGTTTAAGACTCCAATTAGATCACCAATTTGTCCAAAACATTGACTTGGTCCTAAGGACTACTACAGTATTGCCTACATACCTATTTGGTTTTACATGGTTATTATACTCTTTTTTTAGATTCAATAGATTTATTAAGACTTTAAAATATTATTTTATACTATATTTTAAGATGATAAACCAATTTATCTTATTGGGTTCTTAGGGAATTAGCTTAGCTAAGAATATTACTCTCTTGGTGTCTAAATAGGCCTAGACTACCTTCTTGATTGGTTTTGAATTAAAACACTCAATAAATGACTTGAAACAAATTTTAAAATGTTATTTAATTATATTAAAACACTAAAATGCCTTAAAATAAAGTTTTTAAATTAATAACAAAGTAAAAATGATCAATTTTCCACTTTCTTGAGCTTATTCAATGACAACCCATAGGTGTACAAAACACAGACACTTATAAGTGAATCCACGGAATGAATTAGGACATGATAACAATTATAATTCTTTTTAGACCTTATTTTAAAACTTCCCTCAAAGTTTAAATGTATTTTTTTGGTTACTTTTCAAGTTACAAACCATTTTATATTAAAACCCCTGTTCTAGGGTTTACATAATCAATCTGGAACCCAAGAAATACAAAAGGATTGTTCATGAATAATTTTGATTGTTTTTATTACATAAAACCTCTATTAAGACCTAAAAAACAATATATTACTTGTATAAGTATTCAATCAAATCCATGCAATGTTTCACATGTGTAACCAGTGACTATAGAGATTGCATGTATATAGAAAACATATCAATATACAGGTTTCAATAAAAATAACTTCATTTCAATAATAGAATCACTTAATTTTGATTTATAATATTTTATTTTTACAATCATAAAATGAATAAAATATTTTACAAAAATTGTGTCTTTATTTTGAAAGAAACTCACACTTCTTTATGTACAAAGCTCTATTTTGTATTGTAGATGGTTAACAACTCTATGAATCTTAAAATTTTTGACCTCTTTCATACTTACTAATAATATTTTTATTCTGCTCATGTTTAGTTTCAATGTATATCAAATTAATAAAGACTTTTACATTCTTGGAGAGGCCTAATTTGGCCCAAGATTCCTTCAACTACCTCATCCTCAAGATAGTAAATACTCAATTTTGAATAGTTTCATAGTTACATTAAATTTATTTAGTTATTTGAGATAAACATCACTGGATAAACTTTGGATGACTCTATAGACATGTTATAATACCATGACAACTAACCATAGCACTTTATAATTATAATTACTTATGTATTTACAAGAAAATCATTCAAAAATTCAAATTTAACTTTTTGGAGGAAAACTTCATAGATACCTAGATTAGCTTAAAAATAACCTTTAATTCCTCAAACAAGTCTTATTATGAATTTACATTTCCTTATAAGTCTCTATTACTCTTGACTCTGCCATTTTATCACACTTTCAAGTATGTTACTGCAACATTTATTTGGAGAGAAAACATTCCACCTTTTCTTCAACATCGAGAGTAGAATATAATCCTCCAGAAGGTGATTATAGGATTCTAACATTAAAATATATGACCTTACATTTTATCTTTACTTCATGGTTTCAATGCAATAGTTATTTAAAGTTTGTTACATTTTTCCTCATAAAAATGAAAAGTTTCTCTTTAAGATTGTGTCTTACCTTTTGAAAATTTGGAGTGTAGGGGATAATAGAAGGTGGATGAATGTCATTAATGAAATAATACACCCATATGGATGTTTCCTTGATGATATTTTGTTTATAGGGTTTATGGCTCAAAATTTATGCATTATACTAAACAAATTTTGGTCCTTAAAGCAAGATTTCACCGTAAGAGAAAACGTGTTTACATTTCTTCCATTGTCAAGAATAGAAGATAATGATTATTATATGAATCAAGCTTATAATTTTATGAGCCTATTGTTCATTTATATCCCTCATGGTTTCACAGTAATAGGTGAACAAAGTTTGTTGCATTTTCCTCCTTAAAAGTGACAAGTTTCTATTCATGGATGCATCCAACCTCTTATAATTCTATAATCTAAGGGTCAATAGAGGGAATAAGAAGGTAATTTTTTATTTTATAAAACCATTCAAACATGTCATTGAATAATTTTCATCAATTGGTTTTGAATTTCAAAAGTTATGCATTATATTGACCAACTATTCGTCCCTAAAGTAAAATTTTACTACAAGAGAAAATATGTCATCATTTATTCCTTGTCAAGAGTGTAATAGAATACTATAAGGGATTCTCAAATAACTCCCCATTAAAAATAAAAGATATTATAGTTAATCTATACCCCTCATAATATCATTTCAATAGCTACACAAAGTTTGTGCCATTTTGCCCCTTAAGATCAATAAGTTCCTCTTCACGAATGCATCTAGTCACCTACAAGTTTAGAGTCTAGTAGTCGATGAAGGGTAAGACAAAGTAACTATTACATTTTTACACCCATATCTATGTGTCCCCAAATATGGTTTGATGATTTGTCACGTAGCTCAAAATTTATGCATTATACTGACCAACGTTTACTCCCTAAAGCAAGAATTTTTTAAAGAGAAAACGTGTCATTGTTTCCTCCTTAGTGAGATTGGAATGGAATCCTATAGGGGGTGCTTACAGTAAGGATTTTACATTTTGTCTCTACCCATCACAATTTCACTACAATGGTTGTGGAATGTTTGTTTCATTTTCCCCATTAAGAATGAAAAAAAAATCTCCAAGGATGTGTCTGACCACCTGAATGTTTAGAGTCTAGGGACTGATGAAGGAAAGACAATAAAATATTTGGATCACTTTAAAACTAATAAATACAAAAAATAATTCATTATATTATTGAATATAATGATAACAAAATATATTTTCGATGAGATATCCTATAAACAAGGATTGATTTCTTCTCAAATCTCAACCAACTCCTTATAGTTTCTTATATATATTTATCAATAATGAGTTTTAAAAAACTCTTGTATAGTGTTGCACATACACATATGAAAAAAAAAATGTCTGATTTTATTAAACTAATATATCTCACATGAAAAATTAATTCCTAACATCCCCTCCTTAATGCAAACATGAGAGAAAAAAATCACACATTATTCATAAGTTTCTCTCTGAAAATAATCTTTGGACCAAGTACAACTTCATCAAGATATCTCATAACCCTCATAAAGGTATAGCTCCTAAATTGAATTCCCAAGTTCCTAAACCCTTCTCATCAAATTCCTAAATGATTTGTGAAGCAATCTATATTGAATTTACCTTATATATCTTTCCATCTTCAAAAAATGAGTTTCTTAAAATACAAGTCTTTCACAAATGTCATCACAATAGAGGTTTTTTTTAAAACACCATTGAATAAAATATAAAAATTAAAACTATTGCCACTATAAAGTAGTGTGGCCCTATTCTTAGTGACTAGAGAGAGGTCCTTTTTGACATCTAAACTTTGTTCACCATTAGTATGTTATTTATCCAACAAATTTGGTTGTGAGGCTCATTTTCATGTTATTTATGTGAGTAGATAACCCCCTTTTAAAGTGGATGTTGAGTTCACCGGATAATCTATCCATTTATAACAAGAGTCTTTTGAATTTTGACATTGACACAAAATCTCAAACTATATGACACTAGACACAATGAATTGACACGACTTAGTATAACTCTAAATAGAGATAAGTAATCGATTCCTAATAAATTTTCATGTATCACAAATTTAAACTATTACAACTATATTAAAAATACAACTTTACTTCTAATGGTTTAAGAAATAAAAATAAGAACACCTATAACTATTGACAATAATCTACCTATTTAACCTATAGACAAGAGACCCAAAATACTAAAAAAAATACAAATTTAACCTTTAAATGATGTGGACCGACTTTGCATATCAACCCACATACATCACCAAAATCAATCTCCTTGCTGGCCTCCTCAGATTTTATGTTATTCATAATCCCAAATTTCATACGTCATTTTCCCATCTTTGTCACCAATACGACTGTTATATTTCTCATCTTCATATTTATATCATCCTGGTAGTAATGGATGTTCAAGGAGCATAATCAGTATTGAGGTACATGGCAATGCTGATGATAGAATCTACAGGTCTGCCTGCTACACATTACACATAGTGAGTCACGTGGATGGAATGAGGAACAAGAACAAGATCTACCTGCTATGCTATTATGTGGTTTTGTTTTTATTGAAGTGTGGGAAATTTTTCAAATGATGTTGATACAAGACAAAAAATTCCACCATCGATGAGATGCGGCAAAGGTTGTCAAATGAGTATGCACGTATCAGATTTGAAGCTCACAAAAAAGTGTAAGCAAACTGAAACAATCACACAAAAATTTTGGAGATGTTTGACCATTGATATGTATGTCAAGCCTATAAATAAACATGTTGTAGAGTTGATCTCAAAGAATGGACACAAAATGTTTACCCACAAAATTGATGCAAACATTGCTTCCACAGGGCTAGATCAGAATAACATTAAAAAAAATGGCCTCATAAATAGACCATAAACATACAAAATAACTCAATACATAATTTAATATAATGATTAAAAAATATATATGCAATGAGATCTCCTATAAGAAAGGACTCATGTCTAATCAAATCCCAGTTAAATCCTTATAGTTTCTTATCTATCTCTATTAATAATGAGTTGTAAAACAACTCTCTTAAAATGTTACACATACATATATGACAATATATTTTTATTAAATTAATATAGCTTAAATGAAACATTAATTCTTAACAAACAAGGGGGTTTGATGGAAGATAAACCTTTAAGTGGTGCTTCAAAAGCTTTCACATGAAACTTCAAGAGCTTATGATTCATTTATATGGCTTTAAATCATGTTCTAAAGTTATTTAGTTTTCAAGATACATGTCACAAATACTATCACAAAAAAACTTCTCAAGTTAATTGAAGTATGTTATAATTATACTATTTTTCTAAATAGATTCTAAACAACAATTACGAAAGCTAAAAATTAGTTATCTATTCATTGGCATAATTATGCTATGACAACTTTTTTATTTATGTATAGTTCCAAGAATGATATTTCACTACTACTACTACTACAACAACAACAACAACAAAGGGATTTTGAACTCACCACATGCCACCTAAAGGAATGCCTAGGGCTGCTTAACCTTAAATATATCAGTGATGGAAAATCCTATGGATCATATATAGGGTTATGGATGTGCATACAAATATAAATATGAGACAGAGTATCATTTTTTTTAGGATAACTATGATATCACCAAGCCCTATGATGAACATAGAAACATTATCAATATTCAAGTACTAATTGCCCATGACTTAAATACCACATTACCATGGCACCCCTTAAATAAGATAATCCATCAAGAGATGGGTTGCCTTTTATTATGGAATGGGTTTGAACTTGGGTTTCCTATATTACATGCATTCCTTTTTACCACTACACCACAACCCGATAAATATGACATATAGTATCATTACTTGAAGTTAAAAAAAGACAATTTAACTATATGTTCTCCCACTCTTTGTGTTTGAATCATGAGGTGATTAGGAGATATTATATCTTAGGAAATAAATACAACATCAGTCATAGGTTATTGTGATCCAAGCTAAGTACCCATAACATCTTTCATCAACTGTACAAGCAACAAATGAAAGAGGTCAATTATGAATCAATTAAAATTAAGCTTATTTTAAGATAAATTTAAATTATTCCTTAGATATATAGAGAGAAATAGATAGTAGCAATGAATTGTAATGTTAACTAAAATATCACCATCATATTTTTTTAGTCTATACATGGTATTAATAGCATTGGGCATCATCTATTGAAACAAAAAAATTACATAGCCTATTTAAGATAAATGAAAATTATTCCTTCTACATGAAGAGAGAGTGAGAGAGGGATAGAAAGAGAAAAAAATAGTGATAATTGGGTGTGTGTGTGTGTGTGTGTGTGTGTGTGTGTGTGTGTGTGTGTGTGTGTGTGTGTGTGTGTGTGTGTGTGTGTGTGTGTGTGTGTGTGTGTGTGTGTGTGTGTTTGTGTGTGTGTGTGTGAGAGAGAGAGAGAGAGAGCACAATGTTTTCTTTTTCTCTTCTCTCTTACCATATCTCTATCTCTTCGAAAAGGAGGGTAATGCCAATAGCACTCTTGCTACTAACTACATCAAGGGTTTCCATCTATGTATTATGATGCAAGAGTTTGGGAATGGAAATATGTGTTATTTTCTTTTTATTTAGCTGTGGGTGGTTTTGATAGAGGACTTGACTCCACTATCTTGGGATGACTTCATGTAAAAAAAATAGTATTTATTGTAGAATAAATTCACAATATTTTTTTCTCAAAAGATACAATGAAACCTCATTATTAATGCATTAAGGCTTATCCAACACCATCCACCATCTATCCTAAAAGTTTTTTAAATCTTTGCATAAATACACCAATTAATACAAATGTGTCTATGACTCATTAGTGGTGGTTCGATGGTTTTAGGCATATGAAACAAAACATATAATTATTATTATTTATTTTAAATATCTTCATATGATAATTTATCAAAATAATAATGTTTCAATACTTCTCTTTGATGTAGCATTACATCGAGTTGTAAAGTGATAATTCATAAATAGTTCCTAATATATTAGTAATTGAATTATATACATTTTTTTTTTAAGAGTCACATAAAATATTAATGATAATATCTAACTATTGTCACTTTGAGTTAGACTATTGTTATAATTCTACTTCTTTTAAAAAATTAAAATGTTGGGGGTTTTCATTAGAGTTTTATTGGAGGTTTTTTTCTAGGTATTTGTTCCATCAAATCAAGAATCTAAAATTATTAAAATAAATATTTATATTAGATAGTTAAAATATTTCACAAGAGAAAATTAATTTTAATTTTGATGCCCCCTGGCCTATGATTATTATAGATAAATGCATGATATAAATTATCTTTATAACCCCTAAGCATGCCATAAGGGTGGGGTGAAACATACTTTGGGTAGTGATGCAAATGTGGAATCTTGGTGGATATGTTTGGAGAATAATAACATGCACACCCTCTATTTACCTCTCATCAACTACAATCAAATAATTTGAAATGAGAAGAAAATGTGAGGTTTTATCTGTTTATGTATTCTTTTTGGGTTTATAATGGGAGTATGTACTTTAGGGTCGTTACCAATCCATTTATTATATGTGTTGGTATTTTTTTTTTTAAATGGTGTGCGTCTTTTGAAAAATGGCACTAACCTTTTGTAAAAAATGAAAAAAAAATTATAGAAATTACTCCTTTTATGTCCCCCAACTTTCTGCATTCACCCATGTCTTTTTCTAGAAATTTATGTTTGGTGGTTATGTTACACACATTTTACAAATATGAAAACATTAATATTATATAGGATAGCTTTGTACATGTTTTATGTGTTAGGAATAATTTTACTGAGTCATTCTTGTGATTTTTTCATCTATATTTTATTTATTAATAATTTAATAGTTTATATATATAATTTTATATTTAATATATACGAGTAAAATGTGTATGTTTTATTATTCACAACTTAAGGTGGCCTTGAAATATAAAAAATTAATTTAATTTCTGGTAATTAAAAAAGACATGTTTATATAATACATAGTGTTTTTTACAATTTTTTATAATTAATTTTATATTTTTAAAATATTATCTTATTTACAGTTTCCAATCTTCATGAATTATGTTTGCCAAAATGTAAAATGTACTACCATGTTTATACTCACTTTAAGAAAGTTTATTGTATACATTTAGCATAATATTATTAAACCTAATTATTTGAATTATAACAATACACATTCAAATAGAAATCTTAGATAAATAGAACTAATCTCGATAAATTAAAATTTAGAACTATGTATGCAAACACTTTAAATTTATTATATTAAATTTTTTATTTCTTCGATGACTACTTATACTTATACTTCCTTATATAGATCAATATAACTAGTCTCTATTTTATTTTGGAAGGGAATATGTAATGAACTACCAAAGAGGTCATTCACCTTATTCAAAACAAACCAATCATCATCATCATCATCATCATCATCATCATCATCATCATCATCATCATCATCATCATCATCATCATCATTATTATTATTATATTGGTACTCTCTAATAAAGTATATAATTTAGCCATTAAATTCTCTCAAGGTGGGAATGCTACTAGTAGAAATTCCCTTTTCCACACATGAGAACTCATGTATAGAGCTAAAACCACAATTTTGTAAGCTTTGGGAGTGAAAAGAAAAGTTTGTTGAAATGTTTTTCCCTATACCGCCAATTCTAGATATGTTGTCATTTTGGAAGATGGTATTAACATATCCTCTCTTTTTTCTCCAATGTAAACTTTGGATGCACATGCTTCACCCTTTTGGACCTTCCTCCTTTTTCTAGTATGAAAGTAAGCACAGAAAGATAACTTATAGAACCGTAACTAATTAAATGAAAAGTAATTGATGGAAAGCTTAACAATTATAATTATTATCTCTCACCTCAAATTCATTGTTCTCTTATACTTTATATAACTATAAAAGATTCAAATTTACTTTTATATATAGGTAGATTACTTTAATCCTCATATATATTTATGTAGATTAACTAGGAGTGTTAGCAAGATCATTGCAAGAATCTTAATTATGAGTGCATTGTAAGGTCACTTCAAGATCTAGTCAACTCCATTAGTATTTTGGGTTTGTAAAGGTCATTGTAAGAATATTTATTATGGTTAGATGTATCGATATATAATATATTTTTATTGGTAGGTGAAATTTTCAAGTAGATTAGGGCTAATTCATTTAAACTTTAAATTCTAAATCCTTCAGTATATTAAGTTTATCACCAATGCCATTGCATGAATCAATAATATGGGTCAATCAACAAGTTTAGTGTTTCAAGAATTTCAATTAAGTCGATTATCATGATATACAAATATTTTAATTTATAGCTGCACTTGAGTACATTTTGGAAAGTCTTAACACTAACCGTTTATATTTAAACCACTCCAAATTTAAAAACACTACCACTTATTTCATTTTCTTGAATTGATATTTATTTTGTAAAGCATCACTAATCTTTGTAGAAACATGGCTTGCATAAAACAAATGGAAGTAGAAATCGAGGAGAAAAAAATTCCAATAGATAATTTGACCTAGTATAATAATATGCTGAAAAGCCAAGTTGTGAGAAATACAATGACAACATGGAGGACAAAGATTACAAAAAAGAAATAGAGGATGAAGATCTCTCTATGTGACTTGACTCATGCAACATATCATGTGATTTCCTGGAGGAAGAGGAAGAGGACTCCCAATAAAACTATTGTTTGGATGATGATATCTTTATTAAACATATATAGTGTAACGATGATGATGACGACGATAACAATAATAACAATATTTTTTTTAAGCACACAAATTGTAACATATTATATAATCATAATCATGTTCTCTTTCATTAATTCATTAACATTTTATTTATTTCATTTTAAATAATTTTATTTACATTTTTTATTTTTCATCAAATGAATTAAAATATATATTATATAACTAATATTTTATTTTCCTATTCATTAAATAAATTAAAAAATATTAAATACCTACATTATGTAGAACTTAATTTAAAAATGTTTAATATCTATATCAACATAAACACTTAATTTTCTAAAGATTCAAAAAAAACTACAGTTTAAAATAATTTATTTAAAAAAAAAACCTATAATAAATTATAAATATTAAAAAAATAAAAAAAATAAAAAACCTATTGTCCATCGACATTTGTGTACGTCTGTACTTAATATCCAGGTGTATGTATCTTTCCGTTTATGACATAATTTCAACACGGCAAACAACGAAGAAAATGATACATGCCCTGTTTCTAGACTTCTTTATTCTCCCTATTTTATCTTGTGATTGTGGAGTAGGAACGGGCCACTGAGGTACGTGAAGGGACACAGATACAGACTTCTGACTGACCGTGTTCTGTCAATGCCGTATGTTTTAAAATTTTGCGATTAATTGGCTTCTCTGGAGTCAAAGTCTTTTTTCTTATTTTAGATGGGAAGCAATACCATAAATATTAAGGGGGAAAAATATGTTTTGGGGTGTGCGATTATCTAGATAATAGAAAAACTATCTTGATAATTTTTGCAACCTTTGACAATAAAAATATTGAAAATAACAAAACCTCATAATTGGGGTAGTTCCAATAACATGCAAACTAGTGTGGTACAATTTTGGTGTCCTTTGAGAAATGTTGTAATGATTTATTGATTTAATGCTTGAAAGTTCTCAATTGATCCATGTGAATGATAGATGGATTCTATAGATTTTTCGTAGATTTCCAAATTAAACTAGAACAACTTTGCATATATATAATTGACTAAATTAATTCAAGTTAAGACTATATTAGCCCCAAAACTAACATCAAACAGTTGAAAAGAAAAGAAATTAAAGGATGGGCCACTTGCTCATGAGTTAGAAAGGATTACACCAAGGGTGCAAGAGCATTATTAATATTCCTAGTAGGCTTGAGATTGTTAATAATGCTCCTAATATAGAGTCGTAGGTCATTAAAAATAGGAAGAGATAATGGGACATTTGGAGGCTATCAGGAAGAGATGCAAGGACCATAAAAAGTTGATAAAGGCAACAATAATGCCTAATTTGGAGCAATAATTTGACAAGTGCACAAATATAAGAATGTTAATAATTAATAAATGCCTAGGGGACATTTTTAGGTATATAATTTTTTTCCCACCTTAGTGTCTCTATGATTGTGCATACGCACATGCAAGCATCGATATCAAAGTTAAAAATAAGACATGGTCTAGATATAAAATTTATGTGCCTCGAGCTCTGGAAAAAATTCAATGTACCTAGATATCTAAAAAATATATTCTTAAATTTTCTATACATGCTTGGATGAGCACTAAATAATAATCATCTATTTGAATCTTTAAAAAAAAAGATACAAGTACCTTATTCTAGCAGGAAATGGAATAGAACCATGAACCCTATCAAATTTGGGCCTCCACACTTGTCTAAAGTCCTAAACACTTTTTTAAATATAAATTTTAGAATATCTTGAATAAAATTTGCCTACAGTTCTGATTACATCCCCTTATGATAATAATGATAGTAATATAAGCACATCCTCTACTGGAAAAAATGAATAAAATGTGTTACCAAAATTTTTATGTAGTGATGCAAATGCACCCTAAGCAATTTAGCATGCCCATTTTCTATTAAAAATAGGCATCACTATAACTAATTCACGTGTAACCAAACCCAAAGCATGAATAAATATATGAATTCATATCAACATATATACACATATGAAATCCTTGCCCATTATCATTACGCAAATAATAGGTACAAGTCGCTGATTATGTGGTCAAAAGATCAATTAGCTCAGGCAAACTCTAAGTGATTCATTCATTGGATCGCACCCACAATTATAACATTATGATGTCGAGATGACCATCAAATTTTAACCTCGATGATTGCTGACATAGTTGAGTGCCATGTGACCATTTCAAGACTACACAATATAATCCCATTGATGGTTATGGCCATGCCACTTATCATGATTATAGGACTATGGGTCTAATGCTAATCACTAAGCCTCTCAGGATTTTGAGTTATGGGATACTGCCACGTATGAGCTCTTCAGGATCTTAGGCCTCAACAACACTTTGACATATCCCCAATAGCTTAATTATCCCAAGTTTCCAAGTTTTGAGAAGCTACCACATGGCAGCCTCTTGATCCCTCAAGACCTCAAAAGCATTGGGGCCTTAGCCCCAATAGTTTAATCCTCCCAAGGTTTTAAGCTTTGGGAAGCTACCATGTGGTAGCCTCTCAGGCTCTTGGAACCTTGGAAGCATTGGGAGATTAAATCTAATGGATCAATCCTCCTGGGGTTCCCATTTTTAAAATGTTATCACTTGTCAACTTCTTGAGACCCTAAATGTATTAGGGGTTTAAACCACCCCGCTAAAACTCTGATCTACTCAAATGATTCCACGTGGCATCATTCGATCAACTTTTTAAAAGCCCAAAAATTAGCCAAGGCAAAAATACAAAAAGAAGCAAAAGTAAAATATGGATAATGTAAAGCATGGAAACTAGTTGACATTAATTTTGACTAAGGAAAAGAGCCATCCAAAACTCAGTACTTGGTAATGGTAGGATATGATTAATTAGCCAAACTATAAAATGGCACAAGGCATGAAGGAAATGCCAGAATAGTCAACATAATAAATTGACTAAGGTACAATCCAAAGCTTAATAAGAAACATCTCAAATGAGTTTGAACAAATTAAGGCAAAACTAAATGTGATTGTTAATGGTTCACTATAATTAATGCATCTAAAGCTAGGCCTGCCTTCTTTAGAATGTCTCTATTAAGATAAAGAACCTTGTATTTGTATTGATCGAATAAACTTGACACTAAACCAATATTCTCGTTGGTTTATTTGACTAATAGAAGACCCTGATGCAAACTCAATCTAACTAAATAGTTATCTTAAAGAGCTACTCAATCCCATAAAATGATTATTATATTCATTAGAAAGTTACACTTTTAGCATTAATACATAAAGTGATTCATTCTATTTAAGGTAAGAGACCAAAAAAAGGGTCTCTAATAAGTAAAAGCACAACAATAAGGGTTGGTATAGAGAAACTTCTTATTGCATTAAACCTTGACAAGGGTGACTTTTGTTATTCCTAATAACAATTGCACAACTATTTATTTGAGTTCCACTCATAAATGGATAGGCTTAATCCATTAAAAATTTTAATAAAAGAATATAAAAAGGGCCCAATGAATATTCAAAGGGATTAATCTTGATAAATATTTAGGCAAGTGAATTGTGTTATCATTTATTAAAGGAGCCATATATGGCTAAAAAACATGTCTTACACAATGAATTTTTACAAAGGATCTTCACTTAAAGAATACACCATCCAATTACATCTCAATTTATAAAAGAGGTTTCAACAAATAGATAACAAAAGTCTACACCCACAGATTGGTCATTATACACAAGACTACCTTTCACAAGAATATTACAAACATGCTGGCTACTATTAACATAATCAATACAAGAGGTTTCATCCATATTTTCATAAGCATGAGGCACAAATCAAGTCATGATTCAATAATAGAAGAACATTTAAACTTCAGAAGGATGGTTTCTGTTTCACAACAACTATTTCCATTTGAAGGGGAGCTCACCACCCAAACTTTTATCATCATTAAAATACTACTTTAGACATCCCCAAGAATGAGATTCCTAGCTCTGAGCATGTTTACATCATTGGTAATGGAAAGGGTGTATATCTAAGCAAGGGTATCTTATCACAAGGGAAAGATTGTGTACCATCATATGGTCCTATTCTCAGCTCTTACCCAAGGAGACTTCCAATCCCAAATATAAATAAAATAAGCATTTAATTATCTTTCAGGTAAAACTAAGTATTCATAAATACAAAAAATGAGTAGGCAAACTTTCACAACATAAACAAGGTCCATCATTTTACTGGATAACAAGAGGATACCTAACTTAAATGCTGTCATCAAATAGTCATAGGAGGGTCAATAAATCTACCACACATGGGAGGGCTTATAATCTACCACCATGATGTTCACTAGAGGGTCAAGCAATCTTCCACAATGTACAACATAGGAGGGATTAAAAATATACCACCATGAACATGTTGCTCATACATAACCACTACATTATGTCAGAACAACATTTATACACTCAAGTTAGAAAGTTAAAACATTTTAGTGACCAAGGAGGAACATAACCTCTCCAATGCCCTCAACTAGGAAAAGAACTACATGGTAGCCAATGCACAACCATGGAAAGATTATAAAATGGGTATAATAAACCAAGTGGTCTTATTCTCCTTAAATCAAGAGATCAAATAAGAACCATAATCATTTTATCCAAAGGAAATAAGTTGTAAATAGGGTTAATAAGAATCCCACCTATTGACTCCAAGACCTCTTGGGTGCTATCCTCCATTAGTCTAAGGCTCGAATCTCTTAACAAACTCTTTTTATTCACTATAATTCTTAATTTCTTACTTTTACTCAATCTATTTCTTATAATTAGCAAAATTTCTCTCAAAAAAGTCCTCAAAATGGAGATCTCAACTTTTACAAAAAAATGTCTTAAAATCAGCTAACCACCCTCTACTTCCCATCCCATGCCTCATTAAGGGATGTTATTTTCCATGTTTAATTAAGGTACATGGAATCTCTACATTATTTTATGGTTTCTTCCTACACTCACCTTCCCACTTGATTCTAGACTTAGGCAATCAATGGAAAGATCTACCACTAGACATTCTATAAGTGGGTCTATCTGATTATAATATTTTGAGGTAAGGAGATAAAAAAATTCACCAACCAAGATTAAAATCTAGCCACCTAAATAGCACACCAAGTTAGAAAGATATGATGGATGATATATTATACAACTGACTAATTAGAAGATTTAAAAAGTGTTTAAGGTCTAAGATAAGGATGTTTAGTGATAGAAATATCATTGGTGTAGGATCTTTCCTTATTTGTCCCTTCCATGCTCTTACACACTCGATACAGATATCAAATTCCTCTAACCTAAAATCTGAAGATACATAATTTAATCAAACATGGCACTTAATTAGTTATCAATACCCAACATTCAAGGAATACAAGCATCTACATAAATAGATTCATATAACTTTATACACATGCAATTGCCAATTCACAAGCTCAAGAGCAATGATTCAAAAATGATTAAGTTAACATCACAAATGAACATAATTAGATTACATAGTTTAACACCACATAAATGAAATGTAAACATTTTACTTTCATAAGTAAGTAATCCAAACATGATTGATAATAGGTCTTTTTCATGTTTCCCAAGACATGAAAGGCCTTCATGTAATCTTTCCACACCTAAGCTAGGTGTGACTAAAAACATAAATCCATTTTCAAAATTAGATTAGTCATAATATCATAGTCATCTAATGTCAAAGATGAGTACTATGAAAAATGGGGCCTCACATCCTCCTCCCCTTATACAGACTTTTTCTTGGAAGTCATTGAAAGTTGTGAGGGTATGAACCCTCAATGGTACAACATGATCCCAAGTAGTTAATACTTCACCATATTTTTCCCATTAGACCTTAACCTGATCTAGGTATCTACCTCAAAGGGCCAATGTCTTGTGCATTATAATCCTGGCATGTTCCAAAACCAAAGCTCGCTCGATCTCAACCTATGGTCTCAATGACCATTACTTGGTACTCGACCTAGTGGTCATCCACCACTACATATATTCTATGTCCTTAAACCACATCACCCACTTTCTAATTTGACATTAGAGTTTTTTTCTTGTTGGCAATTGATGATCCTAGAGGACAATCATGTGTAGATTGATCAGGGGATCTATAAGTAAAAAATTCACCTCTGCACTAATCTTGACCTAAATAAATTCTAGATGATCTTAGATCAACTTATTCTATCAACCTTTATGGTCTCATCCACACCAACTAATGAGTTTTTGTATTTTTAGTATATTGATGATCTAGAATTCTAGCATCATCTCATTTCTAGTGGTATCAATCCAACTAGTCTCTACTCCAGTCATGGATAAAATGGCTACTATCCAACTATTGTTATTGAGGGGGTCTATAATTAGCTTAGGTTTCTCTCCAAATTCCCATAGGTTTAGGAAGTGCACCTTGTGACCTCAATTCATGTTGTGATTGTACCTTACCCTGTAATCTTTTTCAGACATCTTGAGTCTTTCCTCGAGACTCCTCAAGTTAGAAGGATTTTTTTACTACAGATGCTAAGGTTATGGGAGATATATGCGTATTTCACCAATTAGCTCTAAATTTGAGCCTCTAATAAACATGTTCACTTTGATATATTCATTCATGTAACCTTGTACATATTTAATCAAATCTAAAAAATAGCACTCATATTGTGTCACTATACCACTCCCATGTCAAATTTCATGAAATTAATCCACCTTTTTATGTATATATCAATGGGATAGGTAGCATTCTCTAAAATGCTCATCAAATGGATCCCAAGTGAGGGAAGCTAATGTCAAATGGAACTTTTACTCCTCACCTTCCCATCACATCTTAGTTGCATCTCTAAGTAATAAGGTTCCCAAATGAACCTTCTCATTGGTGTCATAGTCATATAAAGTAAATATATTCTCATGCTTTCTAACCAAGCCTCTATTTTATATCTTTCCTGAGTACCATCAAAGTTAGGAGGATACAGTCTGATGAAGTCCTTTACCAAGTCTCTAGGTACATGCCTAGGAGGATGGTCTAGGTCTTGTCTCTCTTGGTGGTGATACAATTCACCTCTATCACCCTATTAATAGTGATGTTAAGGAATTTGATACCTATCTCCCCCTATTGATCTCTACTCACCTTGTGAATGCTATGGAGAGTTACTCTCTACCTCATGTTGTGCTAAAAATAATCTCTCCTACAAGACATCACACATCTACTACATGGCCAGAAGAAGTTGGGGTCCTATATCATCAAGCCTCAATTGATTAGGAAGCTCATGCTTGCCAATATTACCACTATATTGATGTGGTTGATTTCCTATCCTCATTTTGTATATCAATAGGATAGACGTCAAGTCTATACATAAACTAGAAAACCACAAACACATTTAATTACCCAAATATCCCTGTGTAGTAGCCCAAGCTCTAATACCTTAATAAAATATGTTGAGTTAGATATATTCTTCATTTTTTATTTTAAAACAACCATATAAAACTCATCTCTCAATTTAAATAGATTAGATGTACCATGTGTAAGATAAGAAATATAACCATTAGGGTACAACAGAGAAAGATATAACCTTGGAAGCATATTTTTTATATATGTGTTCCCCACATGGGCCCAAGATATAATTAATGTATGATCAAGAAAAATAATCCCCATTATATGGATGCAATATTTAATCTATGTAAGATCAAGAAGAATATGCCCTTTTTGGGCTTAGTGTATAGGTTATATGGCATCATCATTGTAAGATATAGATATGTAAAGAATGATATAATATCTTTCCCCTAGTAGATGCTTCGTATTAATTATGAAATTATAGGAAGGCACTAATATAATTTTGGATAAAATGGATCATACATGGAAATATAACAGGAACATAATACACATTAAGCATGTGACTAAGGCAATTAGGCTATTAGAAAACATGTAAAATATATAAAAAACATAGAACAATCACTTCTAATTTAAATTCATCCCACACACATAAATAGTATATTAAGTACTTAAATTACATTAGAGACTTAATAGTCATGTAAAACACACCAAATAAACATCAGTCTTGGTAAAATTCATGTTAGATATATGAAAAGACCTAGATTAGTCATATCAAACATAAATATAGAAACTATAATATATACTATGAAGGCACATTAAGCATATAACAAACATAAATTCATATAGAATGTGCATCAGAGACATAATATAGAAATTATGAATGCATATATCTTGACAATCTCATCAATACTATATATAAAAATAACTAGAGTAATACCTTTATGTATAAGAATACAATATGAACATAAAGTGTCTACCCTACCACAATCAAAATTTACCAATTATTTTACAATAGATAAATAAGATAAAGCCAAAAGAACTTTAAAATACATAAAATATTACATGGTATGAGAAGCATGTGAAAAGGATTATAATCAGTCAAATCAACAAGCCATAAGTAATAGCATAATAATACATCTAATTTTTTTTTGTATTTTGAGGCTACAAACACTCTAATATTCATCATATAAACACTTTTTTTTACTAAAGTTATTAAAAAATATGTCTTTCATCTTACATATACAAAGATATTTTGCATCTACATTTTTACAATAAAATTTTAAAAATATAAGTTCTTTTTTAGGATTTTTTTTTAATCCATTCTATGGGACACACATTTATGATTTGACATTCTCATACATACAGAAGAATTAGAAATGAGGTCAAGAAAAAAGAGCGATGTACTCACCTATGACTTCTACTAGAATCATTAGATTATTAGCTTATTTTCAAAATAAATGTGCAACCATCATTTAGAAAATATTGTGGGATTTTGAGATGGTACAAAACTAAAATATGAGGAGATAAATAGTAATAAATAAACATTAGAAAATAAACCTAAAAAATATAAATTTTTAAAAACAACCAAAGAATAAGGCTTGAAAATAAATGTGGTAATTTGAAATGACAAAACAATGTTAAACTAGATGAAAACAAGATGGTAAATCATAATAAAATAATTAAATCACTATAATATTACAATGTTTTCACATTACTATTTTCATCATTATTGGGGCTTTTCATTGTTATTTTTTTTCGAATTGGCTAATGAAATTATTTCAATGATACAATTTGCATCAAAAATTCTAACGTAAATGAACATGTTTTGTTGCATAAGTAATTTAACACCAAATTTGGCAAAACATTTAAGGTGACATAAAGTTGTATTAAATAAATTTGAGTCATGAGTGGTAAGTTATTTTTTATTATTAAAATATTAAGTTATTTTTTAATTTGAGTTCAATTTGGAACCATTCAACTTTATGTTAGGGCTTACATTAGAATCTTAGTGCTAAGAATTATGTCAAAGCATGTATTACTATTGGAATGCCTGATATTATACTTAAAAAATCAAAATATAATACAGAAGGTTACATAGTGATGTGGCCAGATACATCATGACCTAAACTCCATGCCATGAAAATAAATTGGCTCAAAACACTAGAAAACTACCAGACAAAACATTATAAGAACAACTATAAGTAACCAAAAATATAATCAAACACATGCCACCACCCCAATAGTGGAGGGAAAGGGTCATATTTAGTAAGTGCCAACTAAGTAGGTAGTTTCATGTCTAGGATCTTTAGAGTAGATAAGCCATTTAGGGGTCATCATGTATAGTGATCGACCAACCATCAGTGGGCTGAGTAGGAAAAACAACACTCACTAGAGATCATTGAGTAGGACCAACATCAAATTTCCTAAAAGCATTCCAACCATCTCCTAGAGGAGGGAGGTGTGAAAAGTGTCCCCTATTATGAGACCATCTTTTGCTTTGATGCATCTTGGGAGTAGGTAGCAGGCGCCCATGAGGCAATCCATTTGGTGGAACTCTGGGCATAGTACACAGGGCACTCCCCTAGTGGTTGAGGAACTCCTACATATGGCAAAGGTCTAGTGCCATCTTCTCTAATTGATCCTAGAACTACAAGTAAACTTAATAATTAACATCAACCTTTTCATTAATAGAGAATGAAAAACCACATTTCTCATGATTAAAAATAACATTATTTCTATATTTCCAAAGCTGAAAGAGGATGATATCATGAAAAAATTTCCACAAAAAAGTAATAGAATATGGCCAATTTGAATAATCCACAAAAAGTGTATATCACCAAAAAAAGGTCTCAGGATGAAAGGGTTGAAATAAAGAGTGGATCTAACACCAATAAGTTTGAGATTTAGGTAAAACTAGAACAAATGCTTGAAATATTTAGTCCACTTGAAATTTGAACAAAAGTCCTTGGGAATGCATAGGTGGAGTGTCCTCTCACTGAGGGGGAGTCCTTAGGAGATTAAACACCAAATAAAATGAGACAATTTGGGATCCAAAATTAGGTACCACACACATTCTATATGGGTGAGCTAAGTTCTAGGAAAGGATTGAAGTCCCCATCATCCATTATACTTGTCAAGATCTAGGGAGAAGAGACTCATCACTTGATATAGAAGCCTTGGAGAGTCAGCTTTAAAATGTGTGTCACAATTCCACCTCCAGTCTTTCCACCATGCCCAAGGAGGCTAATGGCCAAGCTTATGGATTATAACATCATGAAGTAATTCTTGAATGATAAAGATGGAAGGTAAGTCAACCTTATTTAATTAAAATTTGATTTTCAAGTCAAGCCAAGGGATTCAGTCTTTGGAATTAACCAAATCATGAATAGTGTGAATTCAATTATGGAATAAATAAAACACTTTAATACCATATAATTAGCCAAGGGAATAGAATTAGTGAGACTATGAGACAACCATAAACTATGATCATTGAAAGATAACCCAATGTGAAATCCATCCCCTACCCACTTCAAGTGAGGTTTTACTACTTTGAAATAATTCTAGATACTTTTAACCACAAATAAACTTGTAATTTTGATTGGCACAATAGTGATGAGAAGGGATTAAAAGCCAATATTTTTCCAACTAGCTTTGCCATAGGAAGAACTAGAAGAGATGTAATTTTAGAGGAGGATTTTCCAAGATTTATTTCCCTTAATGGCCTAAACAACCCATTTAGCACACAATACCATACATTGTCGATAAGTGTCAATTATGCTCATGCCACCTATATCACAAGGAAGGAAACCAATATCCCAAGCCACTCGATGATAACCCTAGGCCTTGTTAGAATTAGACCAATGGAAATCAAGGATAAGGATGGTTAGACTATCATAAGAGGATTTGGAGGGGGTCCAACAAGAGGAGTAATATAAATGAATAGACACCAAAATCTTGGTGTAAATCTGGAACTTACCCATTAGAAAGAAGGTCTTAGTGACCCAATAGTCAATTTTCCTTTTAATATTACCACATCTTGAAATTTGAGCTATTGAAAGTGAATGGGATGCCAAAGAACTTGAATTTTTTGCCTAAGTGATCCACTATGAATTAAACATTTTAATCCACTTATGCACCAGATCATGCTTTGTCAAAAACACTAGTTTTTCCCCCATTGAAGGTTGGATCCCAAATCCAAACAAAAGGTGTCTATATATTGCATAGATTATGTTAAAGTGGCCTCTTTCTCTTCAAGAATGAGAAAGGTGTCATCAACAAAATGACCATTGATAAACTGAGAGGTACATTCGAGTAAAAAAAGCCCATGTGAGGCCTTAAAATCTAAAATTTGGCCCAATGATTTAATGGTAAGAAAATAAATTATTGGATAAAAGGGACATCCTTATTAAAAAAAAAACTAGATTTCTATCCCTGTGGTTTGATAACCATTGATAGTGAGGTAGGTGAAGGCATCATGAAATATGGTCTTAACAACCCCAATAAAATAGGGATGAAATCCAAGAGCTTTGAGCATGGCAAGATTAGAATTCCACTCAATATTATCATAATATTTTCTGAAATCCATCTTTACAAAAATAACTCTCTGCAAAAATAAATGAACTTGAGCTATGCCTTCCCATAGTGTAATAATATTGTCCAAGATATACCTCCCTCTAATTAAAAATATTTGTTCTTGTCTAATAATGGAAGGAAATATAAGATGAATGTCATTATAAATGGATTTGGTGATGATATTATAACAGACATTTAGTAGGGTTGTCATCCTCTAGCTAGTGAGAAGCTCAAGATCCCCAGATTTGGGGATAAATTTGATATTTCTTTGGATGATCACAAGGCCAAGAGACTGATTCCATGAGGATTCTTTGTAGATCTGCAACAAGTCAGGGTCAATGAACTCCCAAGTGGCTTTGTAAAACTAACAAGGGAAGATATCAAATCCAGGGTCCTTATCATTACTCATAAAATTTAAATCCTCTATAAGCTCTTATAGGGTGAGCAAGGCATCACATAGCTATTGATCCACAAGCTTGAGCTTTCAAGGAACCACTTTGAGGTAATTCTTAAGAGTGTATGACCTCTTAGTTTTAAAGGGTCTGGCATAAAAAACTTGTTGGTAATGTTCTAGAAAGTCTGAGGATATATCAACCTAAGAGGTGAGTTGGTATTAAGCCACCAGAATGGATTTAATTTGCTCATGAGCCTACATGGTTTTCAGTGATTTGAAGAACTCCTTAGAGGCTTTGTCACCAATTTTGAGCTAATATAACTGAGATCAAAGTTAGGTGTATCTGATTGAATGACTATCTACCACCTTCAAGTGGTGTTTAAAAGAGGGATCTAACCTTTGAATTTGAATATTTAAAGGATCTGTCTCAAGGGAGACAAAAACCCATTTGAATTCTTGGATTTTAGCCTCATCTAAGCACTTGAAAATCTAGGTAACATGTTTAATGTGGTGGCAGAGGAAGGAGGTGGTGAAAATAATGGATTAAATCTACCACTCAATCTAGATGGTGGCATATGGGGGCTATAGGGCTAGGTCCTATATGCGGTGTATGATTTAGATGGTTCTAACATGACTCAACATAGAAGTGTTTAAAAATAATTGATTACATGACACCTTGTACTTCTTAGAGGTCCATTCTAATTTTTAGGATATGGACAAGTGGTGTGACATGATAATATCTAAGTGGACACTGATAGGCTAGCCATCAATGCTAGAAAAATAAAAAACATATTACTCTGAGAGCATAAAGAGGTCTATCTTTTTGAGCATGTGATGATCCCTAGTTTGGTAGTTGGACCACGTAAACCAAGATGTGTGATTAAATGTCCACTTTTGGAGGAGAAGGTCTATCAACCCACATTTTTATTTAAAATAGTACCAAGCCTCACACTCACTAACACATGAACACATGGGGAAGGCCTGAAATTTATCTTAGGGGTGTTCAATTATATTAAAGTCATCAAACACCAGTCATGTGGTAGGAGGCAACCTATCTTCTAAAGATCACCAGGGTAGGGAGTGGTCATGTCCATCATTAAGAGAATAGATGTTAAGGATGCCAAAAGGATGGCCATCAATGTCAATAATAATCCATATTTCTTGATGTGGTAGTCCTTTCCCCATGGAAATAATTCTAAAGGAGACTTTAGAAGTAACTAAGATACATGTACCAGCATGTCCTGCCTCATGCAAGTTTATGACCTAGGTGGTGCCTGGATAAATATTTTGTAGGGCCATTTGGAAAAGAAAACTAGAAATCTTAACTTCTTATAGATAGAGAATATATGTAAAACTAATCTAGTGATATATAGCTCACACAAAGTATTTATGGGTAAACTCTGTAAGACCCATTACATTATATGATAAGACATTCATAGGGAGGGGACATCCATATGAAGCTCCCTTTACCCATCCTAGAAATGTAACAATGCTACAAAGTTGTGTTAGTGAGGATGAGAAATTCTACCACATATAATGTAATAGGATTTGGATTCATATTCCTCTCAAGGAGAGTCAGTGCCCCCACAAGGTGGGTTGTGAGACCATTGGGAGAACGAGCCACTACTCAAGTGAACCTCATCCATAGGCATCCTAAAATTCTAGGAGGCTATGGAAATGCTCTGAGGGTTAAGAAGAGCTAGGATGAAAGGGGGTGATAAATACATGCCCTAAAAGGGTATGATAATTGAAGTAAAATCCTCTTGAGGTGGTGGTTGAGGTATGCTTTGTGGCTTAGGGCTCGATGCCTATTAAGGAGAATTGTGGTCCAACCATCACCTTGGCTTTTTGGTTTTAGCTTTTCAGACTGAGGAAGCAGCTAAGCAGGCTTAGGATGATCCATACAAGGATAATATTTGATGCAATGGTTTGAGGCCTGACAATAAAAATAAGTGTTAGGAAGGTTTAAATAATCAACCTTTTGTGACAAGTGGGTCTCCTCGACTTGTATTTCAAAGAATACCTTTAGCACTTTAGAGAGGTCAACCTCTACATAGGCTCACTTATTGGATTTAAAGATTCAAAGTAATGAAAAAATTAGATTTTATAATAGAAAACAAGTTTCAAAGATTCAAAGTAATTTAAAAAATATACTTTATGATAGAGTATAGGTTTCAAAGATTCAAAGTAATTCAAAAAATAGATACATGACGAATATTGGCATATTGATACAAATTATGGGAGAATATGATATGCATATGCACTTAATTTAAAAATACTTGAGTTCAAAATTAATACACACTTGAATTTATATGAAAAAAAATTACATGTTTCACTTACAACTACGATTGAGCATAAAGATGCAAGCCATTCTATATCATTTGGCACTAAATCATGGGGCACGATACTAGTTCATGCATATATATATATATATATATATATATATATATCAAAAGGCATGATGTTGATCCATAAGTATAAACATAAAAATACAAGTTAAAGATTAAATGGAAAATATTGATATTTCAATTCAAATATATTAACATTGTAGTCATGATGTGGGTACAAATATTCTTGATTCTATTTCAATAATGCAAATATAATCTAGATTTGTTTACAATGGTGTGATTCATTATGTTATAAGTAATGTAC
This sequence comes from Torreya grandis, assembly GCA_037957365.1. Classification (NCBI taxonomy): domain Eukaryota; kingdom Viridiplantae; phylum Streptophyta; class Pinopsida; order Cupressales; family Taxaceae; genus Torreya; species Torreya grandis. Next base: position 238,084 of record JARHVA010005502.1, on the reverse strand, counting down.
GTTGGAGTCTAGTGATACTCAATGACATTAAGATTATTTATAATGAACCCAGTGTGTGGTTCCATATTCTATTATGAGTGTTGTATGTTTGAGTCTAGTGACACTTAATGGTTTTGACATCACTTCTAGTGAACCCATCAGGGATCCATCTTATTTTGGATTAGTACATTGGGTACTTTTTTCCATTTATGAGAGTTATACTATGTATATTTCCAACTCAAGGGCTTGATTAGTTATTTAAAATTAGGAATTTATGACTCTTAATTCACCAATGATTCATCCTTAATAACCATCTCTCCAAGTGCTTCAATAAGGGGGCACATCTCTCTAATGCTTCATCATATTTCTAGGTTATATGGAAAAATGGTTTCATCTCCCTACAAGTGTACTCCATTCTCTTATTTCAATTTAAATTTCCAAAATTTATATTTTTAAAATTTTAAATATGGATAATGACTACTTCATGTGCTATTATAAGGTTTGGTATAATGAACGCATTGCACAATTGGAGTTTCCTATCAAAATGAAAAGTGTGTTGTACACTCTCAAGTTTTATATTTATCTTTTACACTAACAATTTCATTACTAGAATAAGGGGGAGGAAATGTAAACACTCAATATGTTCATAGGTACTCAAAAATACTAATTCTTGACATATCTTAAATCACTTAACTTTCACCCAAATACATGACTCTTATTCTCCATTGTTCTAAGTAGTTTATCTCTATGTGGGTTTAATCTCTTTGTTTGTTATCACTACTACACAATAATTTCTAAGTCAATACTCAAAATGTATTATATCACTTTGAGACTAATTCCAACCTTAATCTAGAACACTGATTGCCTACCAATCTAATGGAGATATAAAGTATATTATCTCTCTTCAACTTTGCACACTTAATGCATCCATAGCCACCTTGTGGATCACTCTTCACTTCTTAGCAAAAACTCTATCACCACATTAAAAACATGACCATATGGTCATTCACTTAGTCCACACTCTATTTTTTCTCTCAAATCAGACACCAAGCTTACACAGACACCATCTATCCTTCGCTCACTCTCAAGACATCCAAGCCATCCTTTTGGATCACTCTAGACCTCTTCGCTCATGCTTAACCTGTAAGAGCATTATTCTAAAATCAAAAACTTGACCTACAGATCATATACATAGTCCTTAATTTGATTTTCTCATCAACCAATCCACTTGGCACACTACCTCTCCTCTCTTCTTTGCCTCAATGCTCACTCCTCTCACACAAGCCTCGCACAAGTCTAGAAACCATCTCATTTGGTTTCACTATTTATAGAGCCTTCATGATTATTAACATCTTGGTCAGACATTAGGCATGTCTTAACCCTTAAATAATCTCTCACATTAAGACATGGCTCAAAACAATCTTCATAGGTTGGCCATAACATCTATGAATCATCCTTAAGTAACTACACCTTTCAATTAGGCCTTCGTAGCTCTTATAGGTCTCATGGAGACCTATTCATAAATTTAGCACTTCATGAAGAAAACTAAGAACATAAGAACATTTTACAACTCATGGACCCATGCTTCATGATCTATAGGTCCCCTTTAAGTTCCAACATTCATCATAGTATTCTTCTACTAACCCCCAATTATCTCAAACACCTCTTTGTACACACAGTCATTATGAATGAAAACACAATCGACTTCTAACCCTTTGTTCATACCTCATATGATTGGTCAAACCTTTATAATGCACATAAATGGTCCTTATGGAGTATACAACATACTCTAATATCTAGTTAACCTTTAAACATCAAGATACCAACAAGCACAAATCAAATACCCTTCTCAGGTTACTTGCAAACCATGCACAAACACATAGTCAACTATGGATTTGGCACAAAATTTCCTTTGCCCTTTGGTGAATCTACTCATTATTACCTTCCAAATCTGAAGTTTCTTAAATTACCAATAATTCCTCCTCAAATGCCTTAATTTTTTGAAAGATGTCACCAAAGACTTTCTTGTTCCATATTTTTAGCTTTACTTTAAGGAAATTTAGTTTTTTTAGTAAAAAAATACATATAAGTACTTGAGAAGGGTTCCTTACACCATTACTTTAGAGATTTGATCAAGTTTTGGTGGTGAAAGCACATGATTTCAAATCTAAAAGGAATTTTCTTTAGTTTTGAGAAGTTTTCACCTTCAGGTTGTGGTCAGAACCAATTTCAAGTAGGGAAGAGAGACTGTTAGTGAATTGGATGTCCTAATTTAAGGATATCGAGATCATATTTAGGGGGACCTAGATAATATTATTTCTCACTATCATATTGGACCAAGTGAATAGGTTTCCTTTTAGGTCCACATCTATAAGGCCCACTCTTGAGATGAAATTGTTAAAATCTAGCATCGTTTCCATGATATCTATTAGTCCCCCTATTTTCTCCCTGAGAGTAAGTGGGGTATTAAAGTTTCCATCTACAATCTAATTCCATCTTTCATAGGCCCTCCAGAAAGAGACAAGGTTTTCACATAGTCTATTTTGAGCATTTTTTGAATTTGGGGCATAAACATTAAATAGAATCCATTCCTCATTGTTGTCTAAGTCAATGAATAAAATATAAATCTGATCACTGGTCTTCCAAAGTAGAACACTTTCTAGATTTTTTGAGTTCCAAAAGATTGCAAGACCCCTCCCCAGGCTCCTTTAGAATCTGACGCAACTACATATGCCTTCCTCTAGAATTTATCAACACATAAACTTAATACATTTTTAGACATTTTAGTTTCTTGGATAGTTAAAATTATTGGCTCAATTCTCTTTCTAAGATTATAGAGGGTCTTCTGCTTTTTGTGGTTGTTTAACCCTCTAACATTCCATGTTAGAAACTTCATTTATTATCCTTGTTTATTTTAAGGGTTTATTGGTAACCCTTTAAAATTTATTTTATTTTTTTAATATTTTGAATGACCATTCAGTGCAATCCACCAACTAGTTTTGGAATGGCACCAATTTTAGCCTTATTTCTCCCTTTTCTATTTTTGGAAATTATGGTGAACCCCTCATCCTATATTGCATTTGGGTTTGGTGATTTACTCAAAGATCATTATCCCTTATCTTTAGGGGGATTTGAGATCTTAATAGGGGAAGATATCAGATTATCCTTAAATAGAGGAATTGTTTCATTATTCAAGTTAGCAAAAAATAGACTTTTACAAGCTAAACCCTGAGTTACCTCAGATAATTTTCCTAGTTTTAATGGTCGATCTTAACCGAAAGGGTGATTCAACAAGGGTGATTAAGGGGAGTAGGGGAAAATTTTAGGGACATTAAAGGGGATAAAGGGGGAAAATCTCTAGGTAACTTTTTAATGAAAGGGGGGGGGGGGGGCGAGGGTGGGTGGGGGGGTGATCCATCTTAGTGTTGGGTTTGGAGGAGGTGAAAAGGGGTCTATCATGGGGTCAACAAGGCCTAATCAACAAAGAAGAGGGTAAATATGCTTGGCTAGTGTGAACACCACCATTTTAATTTGAGGTGTGAGATTGGGGGGATAGACAACATAGGGGGATTGGTAAGGTCCTTTAGAAGGCGGTCCATATTGCTCTGAGGATTGGATTCTAAAAATAAATCAAGCAGAGTGAAAGATTTTTTATAATAAATATCTATCGGGTATTCTAAAATTGGAACACTTGGTGAAGCTTTAGATTTTATGATCTTCAAAGGTTGGTCAGATTTTTATTCTAACCATGGAGCAACTTTTGGGATCCATGTGTGTTTGGGAGTTATTAACTTTATAAGTCAACCCTTGGTTAGCATAAGGCCTCTCAAGACATATAAAAGACTTATATAGCTATGATGACCCAAGTGTTATAAGAAAAATGTGCACAGACACTTTAGGTCTATGCCTGAGCCTAAGATAGTTGCGTAGGTCTATGTAGGAGTAAGAGGATGATTTGTGGTCACTAAAGGTTCCTAATTTACACTCATTTGTAAGATTTTTGAGTACATAGGCCAAGGGTATATGAGTTCATAGATGCATATTCCTAGGTTATAGAATGGTTGAGTAAAAATAAAGTATAGGGAACAACTATAAACTATCAAAGGCACACCTAAGACTAGTCTTCATGCACACTTTTATCCAAAGTCCTCCTTATAACCATACACTAAAGTTTTGTGCCTATGCATATGATCCTATGTCTACACCCTTCTATTATGTGTGGTATAATATCTCTTCTATTGCTACCATGTGGAAACCCTATGTCAATCACAAAGAGGTTTCTAAATGCTCAAGAGAAGGGTTAGCCCTCCATGTGTCATGTTTATGATCTTTTTACCTAACAACCTAATAGACTCCTCAAAGAAAATTTTAAAATGGCACATGTCATTCCTACAGTAACATACCTAGGACCAACTAGAATTTGTCATATGCCAAGTAGAAGCACGATATGGAGGAGGTAGTTGAGAGAAGATTGAAGCATGATCAGAAGAAGTAAATGCATAATGACTACTAGACTTATATATTTGAGTGCATACCACTCTCTGACTCCATCAGTGAGATATTCTATTCCCTAATGCATGTAGATCAAAAATGATCTTGTTGTTGACCCCAAGTCCAATCATTAGACAAACTTTAAGAAGTATGAATGTGGCACTACAAATGAATTAAATAATTCACCCATCACCCAAGTGGCACATTAAATGTAAAACTAAATTATCTTCTATAAAGTCTTGGTTTTTATATTGTAAAAGGGTCAACATATTTTTAGTAACCATACACTACTAGAATTTATCCTCCATGAGCACTTGTATTGGCTAGACCTTACACACTAATGAAAATTAAGTTCACCTCTTTATATTCTTTTGATAGTATATGTGTTCTCTGTGTTTGTTGATCTTTGACTATGGGTAATATTCGCTCCTCTCTCCATCATCAATTCCCTACATCTATTCATTGAAATTGGAATTCACTTTCAATTCATATCCTTATGTGCATCCTGGTTTACATTGATGCTACCTGTGGATCATTTTTCATCCCTCTCTGTATAGCATTTCATTCTCACACCTCTATACAAAACAATTGTGCATTTAGAGTGTCCTTAAAAGAAACTGTGTGATATTATCTTATTCTCAAAGGTTTTATACTATGTTTATAGTAGTAGGAGTGCTTTATATATTTTGAGTGCATCACATTTTTACTTTCAAGCACTCTCTTACCTTTTCCCTTCCTTTTCCCTTAAGATCATTGGTTTAGACTAGTGATAGGTTACCTTTTAGCTCTTTAGGTTTGTATGTTAGTCTTAAACTAGGTGTGCTTAAAATTGAAGGGATTTAGCCTCATTTAAATAATCATCCCAAGGAGCATAAGGGTCCCATGCCTTGGGGATATTTACATCATTACGATGAGACAAATGATACTCATGTGTGCATCTCCACACTAATACTTGTATGCCCAGTGTCGAGTCCTCTTATGCCCCGCATAATATCTCTATACGTAGCATCCCATCGTAAAGTTTTTTGTACTAGTAAGCATCCACAAGTTCACATTTCAAGTGATAATATTTTATATCACACCTGGTAGGACCCATTTTGATGATCTTTATATCATACATTGAATTATTTTGGTGTGTTCTTCAATGCATCTTGGCATTCAAGGTATCTTATTAAACATCATGGTGACTCTAAATGTCAAACCTATTAGTTCAAATAGTTTGAGTGTTTAAATTATGTCTTTTTACTTCCCATTCCATGAAAATATTGCATTTTCACCTTTCCAATTATTATATCAAGCTCAAGTGAGTTCATATAACCTTCCATCAATTTAACCCCTATGGCAGCCTCCTTATGATTCTAATCAACACTATGCAAGCTACCTTGCTACCAATAAACATTATTGCCCTCCTAATTAGCCTCAAAAGAGATTTAATGACATGCATCTTAATTTTCAAGGAAATTTTAGGGATATCAAAGCAGAGCAAGGTTATGGTAGACAACAAAAGGAGTTTTCTCATCAAGCTCACATTTGATAATGGGAGATAATGGAGCAGTGCAAGTTTGAAGAAAAGTACCTGGCTAGGTAGATCATAGCTAAGGAAGAGTAGATGCATAAGCTTCTTTCACAAATAAAATAAATTGAATCACAACCAACCATATCTGCTCCTTCCTATCTTACCTTCAAGTAGGCTCCCTATAATCCTGTAATCCAACCTATGGAGCAGAAGGTGTTTGTGCTTAAAGTCCCTAGATTTAGGCAAGATATCTTCATTGCACCTCCAAACAAGCCTTTGAAATTTGAATTATTGAGATTTAGAGGGCCCACACCTATGCCAATTCAAGAGCCTATGCTTATACTAACTCAAGAACCCATCCTTTCTCAGGAGCCCCAAGTGCAATCCCACCCAACATTTGTGGGTCATGTGCCTTGAATTTATAATTCCCAACATTATAAACCACATTCTCATGTGCTAATTGAAGTTTCTTTCCCTACCACCATCTCCATTTTTCAAAGAGGATGAGTTGTATGAAAGGAAAGTACATACCATTTAGATGAGGAGGATTTGATTAACACCACTCTAGATTGCATTCAAAATATTGATTTGAACTTTTATTAGGTGAGTGAACTATTGTTTGGTGCTATAGAAGAACACCTTGAGGAAGAAGCTAACATTTAAGAGGAGTGGATACTCAAGGAAATCAACTATGATCACCCCTAGGTGAGCCCATGATCACAATTGTAGGCATAGGAGGAAGACTCTTTTTGGGATAAGCTAGAGGAATTTTATGCAAGCCTAGAAGATAAGTTAACATCCCCTCATAAGTAGACCCCTACCCAAATTTGTATTGATGGCCATATTCAATCACATATCATAGAAAGGTAGGATGCACCCATAGAGGAAGTTATAACCACATATATGGTGAAGGACAGTAGGGATTAAAGTTCACACATAGGTTCAGACAAGTCATCTTAGGACTTATTCAAACTAAAGAAGTAATGTTAGATGGTCGATCTCGAGGTGCCACATGAAAACACAGAAGAAGTTACGATGATGAGTGTTATAAATTCTTACACACCTAAAAATTTCATGGAATGGTTTCTAAAAGGCACATTAGACTTGGAAAAGTAGTTGTGAGATGATAAAAGGAAACCCACTAGATCCATGAGCTTCCCAAGAATTGAGAGCAGGCCTCTAATGCTTTGGAGGGACCAGTTTGAGCGAAGAGTATAGCTAGGAATTGAGAGATGTAGGTGGAATTTGTTTGAATTTTAAGGCATTAGCCATCTAGGAAGAAAGTTTCTATACAACATGGTGGATACATTCATTGAAGGATGGCCTAAACAAATGAACACCCTTAAGCACCCCTTTTATAGAAAATAGACACCATTAAGCCTCCACTCATCACATATCAATAATAAAATGTCTCACAATGCAAGGGACCTTTGAGGCTTTTATTTTTATCTAGGAGGGTAAAGCCCCATGTTTATAGTTTGTATATAGTAGATTATATTAGCTCACATTTTATTTTCTTAAATGCCTACATGCACATTATATATCCTTAGTTTAGTTTTGATTTCTCCATGTGCATTTCACATATTTGTTACTTGTTCTTTCCCCTTTATTTTGTTGATGGTAGAAATTAATTCAATCCATTCAAGCATAGGCCAAGCAGGTTGTACCTTATATGACTTTGGGCCCAATGGATCATTTTAAAGGCCACTAGGTTCTCACTTAGCAAGAAAGTGGCACATAGAGGTTACTAGAAGTGTTGACATTCTAATTCACCCCTTGATCAACACAAGGCCTCCCAAGACCTATAAAAATGTTATGCAGCTATGATGACCCAAGAACTTTATGCAAAATGTGTACAAGCACTTCTAGTCTATACCCAAACCCAAGATAGGTGTCTAGGTTTGCATAAGAGTAAGAGGATGTTTCATGCTCACTAAAGGTTCTCGATGTGCACTCACACATAAGATTTTTGGGCATGCATGACAAAGGGTACACAAGTTAAGGCATGCATATTCTTGGGTTCTAAAATGGTTGGGTAAAAATAAAGCATATGGAGAAGCTAAAAACAATCAAAGGTGCACCTGAGACCAATCTTAATGTGCAATTTTATTGAAAGTCTTCCTTATGCCTATATAATGTAGTTCTACACCCATGCACAAGATCTTATGTCTGTGGCCTTTTATTACACATGGTAAAATCTCTCTTTTGATATTTACATGTGGCAACCCTACACTCAATATATCACATATAGTTTTCCAAGTTCCCAATAGAAGCACTAGCCCTCCATGTATTGCATCTATGCTCTTCCTACTTAACAACCCAAAATACTCCTCCAAGAGATTTTCAACATGACATGTGTCATTATTGTAGCATAATACTTGAGACCAAATAGAAGTTTTCACATGATAAGTAACATCACAATATGGAGGAGGTAGTTGAGAGAAGACCAAGGCATCATCAGAGGAAGTAAATTCATAAGTGGATGTCAGACTATAAGACCTGGGTGCACGCCACTTTTTGAATTTATCATAGAGATATTATGTTCTTTGATGCACATAGATCCATAAGTGATCTACTATCAACCCTAGGTCTAATCATTAGACAAACTTCAATAATCATGGTTTTGGCACTGTAAATGAATTAAATACTTCACCCATCACCCAAGTGGTACATTAATTGTAAAACTAGCTTATCTTCTATAAAATCTAGGTTCTTCTATTGGAAAAGGGTCAACATATTTTTATTATCCTCATGCTACTATAATTTTCCCTCCATGAGCACTTGTATTGGTTATACCTTGGACACTAATGAGAATTAAGTTCACCTCTTTTAATTCTTCTGATGTTCTGTGTGCTCTTTGTGTTTGTTGATCTTTAACTATGAGTAATGTTCACGCCTGTATCCATCATCCATTCCCTACACCTCGTCATTGAACTTATAACTCCCTTGTAGGTCATATCTTGTGTGCATCTAAGTCTGCATTGATGTTGCCTATTAACTGTTTATCATCCCTCTCAATGTAGCATTGTGTTATAATGCCTCTATGCAAAACACTTGTGCATTTAGAGTGTCTTCGGTAGAAACTATGTTATATTTTCTTGTTCTCAAAGGTTTTTCACTATTTGTATGGGTGCATCACCTTTTAATTTCAGGAACTATCTTACCTTTTCCCTCCCTTTTCCCTCAAAATCTTAGATTTAGACTAGTGGTAGGTTACCTTTCTACTCTCTAGGTCTACGCATCGGTCTTAAACTAAGTATACTTAGAATAGAAGGAATTTAGTCTACTTTGAAGAATCATCCCAGGAGCATAAGGGTCCCACACTTTAGGGACATTTTCATCATTACAATGAGATAATTAATGCTCATGTATGTAGCAGCATGATAGTACTTTTACGCCTAGTGATGAGTCCTCCCATGCCCTATGTAGGATTTCCATGCCCAACACCCAACTATAAAGTTTACCTATGATTCCAAACATCCATGGGTGTATTTTTTTAATTAAAATAGGAGTTATAGGCACTTAATTCTTCTTTGGGTAGTCTTTATTCATATAGCTCAAGATGTTACAATGTGGGCAAATAATAGTTTAATGCTCATACATGATCTTTTCTGTCCATTATCCATAATTGGAATTTATTTTTATCTTATGGATTACTATTTTTTTCATCTATAAGAAGACATTTACTCAGGCTATAACCATCCTTCTACAAGAAAGGGTGACTAGATCAATAGTGATGAGTTCTCCCAGAACTTTGGTTATTCTCAAAAAAAGTTTTAGGTCCTTGTATTCTAAGAGATGTTCTGGGAGAAAATTCCACATCAGGATGTCATCAATGGTAATATTTATAATATTTGAGTTTTGCTTATAATCTTAATATACATACTCACTTTACCCATGAACCAAGGTCCTTTAGAAATAACCTTAATGCAATCTTCTTGTAAAAAGAAATTAATCAGGAAAAAACCTCTAGCCAAGGCAACCACCTCCACATGTCCTTTGGGTTTTCATTTTAAGTTGGACCATATACAAAAGGAATTTATATTTGGTCAAAATCCATTCACCCTAGAAAAAATATATTTTGCTAGTTCTATGTTAGCCAATTCTACCATGGGATCCAGAACAGTAACACACACCTCATTATTTTCTACTACTGAGAAGATCTAGAGCTTCGATTGTTCATGGCCCACCAAAATCTTACCTTTAATCTAACCAAGATATTGGGAGAACCTTGGGGGAACGTGATCCATTTTTATTCTATTGTTTGTTGAGTTTATCAGCTAACATCTGAGGAAAATTTGACTCTTTTGGGCCTTTATCCCCCATGGAATTCACATGATGAACATCATGTGGGGTAGTATTGACTTCTGAGTAGACATTGTTCCTCAGATTAATGTGTCCTAGCTTCACACTAGAGTCCTCAAATATGTTATGGTTTTCTTGCTCAAATAGAAATTCAAAATACTGAGGATTATCTTCTTCTTTTCTTTCACCCTCCTTGATTTATATATTTCTTTATTATGTGAATTTTTAATAATGCATGAGAATGGAATTGAAGAATCATGTATTAACCCATCTATTTGACATTTATTTCATATAGAATGGTTTTTTTTAGGATGACTTTTAAATGGTGTTTTAATTCATTCTATTCTAAATGGAGTGTATTAGGGTGAGTAGCTACATTCATGTCTGGTATAAGTTATCATATCATGACTATAGGTAGATGTCATGAATGAGTGATTGCATACATACATGTTGTAATAGGTATGTGGTATATGTCATGTATAAGTGATTGTATCATGACTATACTTATGTTATAAGTTACATGTTATAGGGCAGTAATTTATGCATATTGATAGACCCATTGATTGAAAACCCCATAAATTATTTAATAATTTAACTTCAAGATGAGGTATTCAATTAAGTAGGGCATACTAAATTAGGTAAAATATGGGAAAAATAAATGATATAGATATATTACATACGTAACATGATTTGAAACTTCATTTCTCATTCTATCTTCTAACCCTAAAATTTTGAAAACTAAGTATTGACTAGATTTGATTTTGAAAAACTAACTTCTAAATGGTAACTCGTATAGATCTAGATTCAATTTCATAAGATGCAGAGTGGACCTAATTTTGTATATTTATTAAAATAAATTTAATATATTTAGGTAAGTATAATAAATTTCATAAGATGCAGAGTGGACCTATTTTTTTATATTTAGTAAAATAAATTTAAAGTATAAGAATATAAAATGTAATACAAATAAAATGTAAACTTATACTTGCCTAAATATATTACATTTATTCTACTAAATATATCCTTGTCTAAATATATCCTTACACACATAAATAAAAAAAATAACTAAAAACAAAAATTTGACTCAAGGTATACACACAAATAAAAACACAACACAAAAAAAATACAAGTCAAAGGGTATATGCCCTTTGGACTGCAAAGGGCATAAGCCCTTTGGACTACATAGAGCATATGCTCTTTGGAGTGTAAAGAGATCTTTTCACTCCAAAAGGCACATGCCATTTTCACTCCAAAGGGTGTACACCCTTTTCATTCCAAAGGGCATACACCTTTTTAATATTTTAGTCTTTGAATTTCACACATTCCCTACAAAATTGATTTGGGTATAGGCTTGGGGATGTTTAAACCTATCTTGAAATCAGTCATGGATTATCACCCTTTAGATTGAAAGGGACCATTTTCACTCCAAAGGGTGTAATCCCTTTTAATATTTCAATCTTTGAATTTTTCACTTTCCCTCCAAACTGATTTTGGTATAGGCTTGCAGAGGTTCAAACCTAGCTTTAAATAAGTCATGGAGTAGCCCACATGGTCTTAAAGAAATTTAGGAGTATTTTTCATATTTATTGACACATCTAAAAAAGCACATTTTATTATTTAAAAAATTATATGTGTTTGTAGAAGGGAAAGTGTAGTTTTTGAATATATAAATTTGTTAATATTAAACTACTTTTTATAATTATTACTTAATTTTTACACAACATACCTTATTATGGACTATATAAATATCATTAAAAATACTTTAATAACTTTTTCACCATTATTCAAAATTTCATAAAACTTGTACCTGACAAATCTATGCATCGTTGGCTATGATTTATTAAAAAAAATGATTTTCATGAAGTTAATGTCCAAAATTTGTGTTTGTACACTTGCATTTCCAATTTCTAGCTATCTTTACATGTAAAATTTATTTAAAAATATATAAATTTATTAAAAAGTTAATAAAAAATATCTTCACTAATCTTCATCATTTCATCTATACATATATGAAATTTCATACATTGATTCATTTGTTTACTCAAAAAAGTGTGTTCATACACATGCAGTCTCATTATATTTTCACAAAAAGGGTCAAGCCATTGTCATAAATGCATCTATTTCGTACACTTTTATCATATATATATATATATATATATATATATATATATATATATATATATATATATATATATATATATATATATATATATATATATATATATATAAACTACTTTTAATATCACACAACTCATATTCTTACATCATTTTCAAATTATTTTTCCAAATGTCTCTAACATTCTCCTCAAGTTTAATTATTGAAATTTTCAAAACAAATGTGTCACTTTATACCCCCCTTTTGTCCCCCATTATTATATATATATATATATATGTTCAAAAGCTAAAGGTACATCCATGATATGTATTTTCCAAGTGTATAAAATTGAGGTGCTTTGTAATTCATAAATAATGTTCACAATATGTTAGATAGTATGTATTTGTATCCAAATTATGTCATAAGGACATACAAAATGAGCCACATCAGCATAAAATATATATAATATAGATATACAAAATAGGCCATATAAGCATATAAAACGAGTGACATAAGTATACAAAGTGGACCATATAAACATAAAAACCTATCTATATCAGTATACAAAATAAATTGCATATACAACTACCCTTAGCACTATAATTATCTCTCTTATTGCTCAATGCCTCCAAATAAATTGTCCCTCATTGCCATAGATGTAGAACCTGGGGTGCTAGTTGTCACATTATGAATAGAAACTCTGATATTAGTTTATTAAGGATCAAATGTCTATGACACAACCTCAAATTTTATTTTGTAACTACACAACATAAAAATTATAAAGTAATGCATTAAAATGGCATATGGAAAATAATAGAGTTACCAAGAACATTTTTTTAACAAGGTGATTTTGGACTCACTACATGCCTCCTAAAGGGGTGCATAGGGATATGTGACCTTGAATATACTATTGATGTAAATTACATATAAGGTTAGATATGTTCACACAAATATAAATATGACATAGAGTATCATTACTTAAAGTTAAAAAATACAATTTTGCAATGTGTTATCGCTAGTCTCTATGTTTGAATTAGGGGGCAATGGGGGGATACTAGATATTTGGACACAACTCCAACATCAGTCATATGTATTTTTTATCCAATTAGGGTACCTAAAACATCCCTCATCATTTACAAAATCAAAAAATGAAAGACATAAATTATGAATCAATTAAAATTAAACCTATTTTAAGACAACTTTAAATTATTTCTTCTACATAAAGAGAAATAGATAATATCAAGGAATTGTAATTATAACTATAGTGTTATCATCATATATTTTTAGTATAGACATTACAATAATAGTGTGTTCCGTCATTTATACAAACAAAAAATGAAATAGAAAAATTACATAGCCTATGTAATATAAATTGAAATATTCCTTCTACATAAAGAGAGAGTGAAAGAGGGATAAAAAGATAAACAAATAGTGGTAATAAGATTGGTGTGTGTGTGTGTGTGTGTGTGTGTGTGTGTGTGTGTGTGTGTGTGTGTGTGTGTGTGTGTGTGTGTGTGTGTGTGTGAGAGAGAGAGAGAGAGAGAGATGTTTTCTCACTTTCTCTCCTCTCTTATTATGTCTCTATCTCTTGCAAGAGGAGGGCAAGGCCAAGCAAAAAAACACACTAAAATTGCATGGTGTATACAAAATATTAAAAATATATATAAACTTGACAATTTACTTTCACAACCTGAGTTTAGGGTACTTTAGTGCTAATTAGATCCTCGATAACATAATCCAAACTAGGTGGGATACCCAAAATATCAATTATCATCTCTATAAACAAAAAATGAAAGAATTCAAATATTAATCAGTTCATTAAACATATTAAAATATAAAATTAGTATTAAATTACATACATAAACAAATCATATTTAATTACTCATGTGAATACATATGGTGAGGTAGATAAATCCTACAAACATCTAGCTATGTGTTAGCCTGAGGTGTTGATGTAACTAAAAAATAGAATATATTATTACATATTAGGGTTCTGAGGTGTTGAATCATCTACATATGGGATATTATATTGTGTATTATTATCTAAATGTGTTAAATAAATTGTAGATGACATATAATATTGTGTATTAGTGTCCTATACAGATGTATCTATAGCCTCTAAGAGTGTGACTATTAGATTTGTAGATGTAACTCTTATATGCCTAACCTAAATATATGGTCTATTACACTTCTTCACTCATGATTTATAATGATGTATAAGAACTATATGATTCTTTCTAGTTGTACCTTATATGAAGCACCAATAGTAAGAGGGACACTACTAGATGTGCCACCACCTATAGCTTGTGTTCAAATTGTTAATGTATAAATCCCATGGTTAATTATAACCTATGTGAGACTACTAACTGCCTAAAGGGTTCGCATTTGTGTACTATGATGAAAGATTTTGGGGATGAAAGTATATGTTATTTTCCTCTTATTTCTCTATGGGTGGTTTAGATGGAGTACCTACCTCTATTATTTTGGGATGCCTTCATGTAAAAAAATAGTATTTGTTATAGAATAAATTCACAATATTTTTTTCTCAAAAAATACAATGAAACCTTACTGTTAATGCACGGAGCCTCATCCAACCCCATCCACCATCTATTACAAAATTCTTTTAGATATTTGCATGAATACACCAAACAATGCTAATGTAATTATGACTCATTGGTGTTGGTTGAGTGGTTCTAATACCTCTCTTTGATGTAACATTGTATTGAGTTGGACACTGACATTTCTCACTTCATTATCAATAACCTATAATGTATCAATATGTGAATTGTGTGCACTATTTTTTGAATAATCACACAAAACTATTAAATAAAATTTCCAACTACTATCACTTTGAATTATATTACTGATATAATTATGTTTCTTCAATAATGTTGGGGTTTTAATTAGGGTTTTGTTAGAATTTTTTTAGGCATTGGTTCCATCAAATCAAATATTTAAAACTATTAAAATAAACATTTATATTAGGTATTTCAAGTATTTTATAAGAGAAATTTAATTTTTATTTTTATTCCCCCTTACTTTATGATTATTATATAAAAAAATGCATCACAAAAAATATCATTACAACCCCTATGCATGCCCCAAGGGGAAAATACAACATACCTAGGATAGTGATGCAAGTATGGAATCTTGGTAGATATGTTTAGAGAAAACAGCATGCACACCCTCTATTTTCTTCTCCTTAATTGTGAGCAAACAATGTGAAGTTAGAATAAAATGTGGGTTTTGGTCCTTTTCTGTATTTTTTTTTTGGTCTATAAAGGGTGTATGCCCTTTAGGGTCATTACCAACCTATTTATTATATAGGTTGGGTTTTTATTCCTTTTTTAAGGGTGCATGTGTCCTTTAAAAAAGGGCACTAGCCCTTGGTAAGAAATGAAAACATTTTCTAGAAAATACTCCTTTTTGTCCCCTATCTTTGTGCATTCATCCATGTCCTTTATTAGAGATTTACGATTGGTGGTTATGTTACGCACGTTTTAGAAATATGAAAACATTAATATTATATATGATATCTTTGTGCATGATTTATGTATTAAGAATAATTGTATCAAGTTATTACTATGATTTTTTCATCTATATTTTATTTATTAATAAGTTTATATTTAGTATATATCATTAAAATGTGTATTTTCATATTTAAAATATATCAATAAAATATGTATGTTCTATTAGGCACACCTTAAGGTGGCGTTAAAAATGTAAAAATCTAATTTAATTTATGGTAATGAAAAAAGACATGTTTATATAATACATAGTGATTTTACAACTTTTTATAGTTGATTTTATATTTTTTATGTATTATTTTATTTACAATTTATAATTTTCACATGAATTATATTTGCCAAAATGTATAATGCACTGCCATGTTTATACTCACTTTAAGTAAGTTTATTCTCTAAATATGGTATAATATTCTTAAACCTGATTTTTTGACTTATAACACTACACATTCAAATAAAAATATAAGATGAATAGAACTAATGTCGATAAATAAAGATTTAAAAGTATTCATGTAAACATTCCAAATTTATTATATTAAATTTTTTATTTCCTTAGTGGTTATTTACACTCATACTTCCTTTTATAGGTTAACATAACTAGTTTGTATTTTCCTTTGGAAGGGAATATGAAATGAACTCCCAACAAGGTCATTCACATTGTCAAAAAAATCTAAACACACTTTTAAAAATATATACAATGAAATTGATCCTCTCTAATAGATTATATAAGTTGGCCATTCACCTCTATCGAGGTGGGAATGCTACTAGTATAAATTCCCTTTGTTACACATGACAACTCGTGTCTAAAATTAAAACCATGGTTTTGTAAGCTTTGGGAGTGGGAGAAGAAATTTTCCCCATACCACTTATTTTATATATGTTTTGCATGATGGAAGATGGTAATAATCTCAACTCTCTCTTTGGTTTAAGGTAAAATGTGGATGCACCTGTTTCACCCTTTTGAACCTTCCTCTTTTTTTCTAGTACAAAAGCATAACATATAGAACTACAACTAATTAAATGGAAAGTAACTAACATAGAGCTTAAAAATTGTAATATTTCTCTCTCACTCCGAATTCATTGTTCTCATCTACCTCCTATAAACATAAGATATTTAGCTTTACTTTTATAGATAGGTGGATTAATTCAACCCTCACAAATATTTATGTAGGTTAATTAGGAGTGCCAGAAAGATCATTGCAAGAATTTCAATTATGAATACATTGCAAGGTTGTTACAATATCTAATCGATTCCATTAGTATTTTGGGTTTGTAAAGAAGGTCATTATAAGAATCTTAATTATGGCTAGATGTCTTGATATATAATATATTTTAATTGGTAGATGAACTTTTCAAATGGATTGGCACTAATTGATTTAAACCCTAAATGGTAAATGTTTCAAGTATATTATGTTTATCACCAATGGCAATGTATGAATAAAAATTATGGGTCGGTCAAAAAGCTTAGTGTTACAATAATTTCAATTAGGTTGAAAATCATGGTATGGAAAATATTTTACTTTACAGGTGCACTTCAGTACAGTTTTTCAAGTCTCAATGGTAATCATTTATATTTAAACCACTTCAAACTTAAAAACACTACCATTAATTTCATTTTCTATAGTTAATAGTTATTTTGTAAAGCATCCCTAATCTTTGTAGAATTATGGCTTGCATAAAACAAATTGATGTAGAAAATGAGAAGGAAAAAAACATGCCAATAGAGAATTAGACCTAGTATAATAAGTGGTCGAAAAGCCAACTTGTGACAAATACAATGACAAGATGGAGGATAAATATAACAAAAAAGAGATGGATGATGAAGATATCTCTATGTGACCGAACTCATGGAACTTATCATGTGATTCACTAAAGGAAGATAAAGAGGACTCCTAATAAAATTATTCTTAAAATGATAATATATTTTTAAGCACATAAATTGTAATGATGATAATGATGATGACATCTTTTTTAAGTACATAAGTTGTAACTTTCTACATAATTGTAATCATATTCTCTTTCAATAATTTTATCAACATTTTATTTATTTCCTTTTTAATAATTTTATTTTATTTTTCATCAAAACAATTAAAATATGTATTGTATGATTAATTTTTTAGTTACTTATTTATTAAATAAATTTAAAAATATTAAATACCTACATGAACATAAAGACTTAATTTATAAAAAAATTAAAAATCAAAATTATATTAAATAATTTATTTTAAAAATATATATTATTTGTAATTTTTTATTTATTAAATAAATTTAAAAATACTAAATACTTAGATAAATATAAGAACTTAATTTGTAACGATTAAAAAAATTACAATTATATTAAATAATTTATTTTTAAAAAATTATAATAAATTATAAATATTGAAAAAACCACCTATTCTCTATGGACTTTTGTGTACTTCTCTACTAGCTACCAAGGTATACATGCCTTTTAGCTTAAGAAAATGATGCCCTTCACAACACAATTGTAATAGGGCAAACAAACTGAAAAATGATAATATACCCTCAAAGAAAAATTATCTCAACACGGTAGGTCACATCTACCATGGAATTTCTTTCATTTTGTATTTTATCTGGTGATTGTGTGAAGTGGGAGTGGGCCAGTGGGGTATGTGACGAGAGAGAGAGAGAGAGAGAGAGAGAGAGAGAGAGAGAGAGAGGCCCATTAAGGTTATGTCAATGCCGTATGTTTTAAAACTTTGCGAGTCATTGGATTATTTGAAGTCACTGTCTTTTGAACTTTCTTTGTAGAAATTAGAGTGCAGACAATTAAACGGGAGGTGTAATGATACCCTCTACAACATAAATGTAACACGGTGAACAACTTGAAAAATGATACGTACCTTCCCTCACAAAATAAATTCATTAACCTGTACAACATGATCTCAACACGGCAAACAACTAGAAAAATGATGCCTACCCTGTTTCTAGTCTTCCTTATTCTCCCCCACCAAGGAAAATATTAGCCTGTACAATGGAATTTCTTTGGTTTTGTCTTTTGTTAAGTTGGTGCGGGTCACTGAGGTTCTATCAATGCCGTATGTTTTAAAACTTTGCGAGTCATTGGATTATTTGAAGTCACTATCTTTTCATTGAGGGATGAACTTTCTTTGTAGAAATTAGAGTGCAGACAATTAAACAGAAGCTGTAATGATGTCCACAACAACATATCTGTCTTTTAGCTTAAGATACCTACCATTTTTCTAGTCTTCGTTTTTCTCCCTCCTGAAGGAAAACATTACGTAATTTCTTTGGTTTTGTCAATGCCATGTGTTTTTAAACTTTGTCAGTCATTGGATGCTTTTGGATTCAAGTCTTTTAAGAGTAGGGTCCATGAAAGATGGATGAACTTTATGTATGGAAAATAAACAATGTGACATCTGATTTGAAAATGAAATAAATCTCGTCCACAAATTATTCAAATATTCGTTGTCTTTTGCAGTCGAAGGA
Organism: Torreya grandis; assembly: GCA_037957365.1. NCBI lineage: Eukaryota > Viridiplantae > Streptophyta > Pinopsida > Cupressales > Taxaceae > Torreya > Torreya grandis. Next base: position 218,706 of record JARHVA010005502.1, on the reverse strand, counting down.
AAATGGGCTTTAACATTATTTCGATAATGTTAAATTTATTGTCTAAGCTTAATTTTTTTTTTCAATTATACCTAAATAGAAGTTCAGAATTTTAATAGCAGTATTATAAATTCTTGTGTTCATTTAAAATTATATTTAAGTGATGAATGCAAAATTATGCCTAAAACTCTAAACAAATGTTTTATTTCTAATAAAGACCAATAGAAATCATACATGATAAATGGGATTTGATATTACGTAACATTGTATTCTTAGTGAATATTTTAAAGACTAATTTTAATTTCTTAAAGGTGATAAAATAGAGAAAGAAGTATTTTTGGATAATACAATTCTCATTTGTAATTTTTTTGGCATTATCTGCATGGTTCTAGGTTAGATTAAAAAAATATATGATGATTATTAGTACCAAAAAAAAATACTTCTAGGAAAAATGATAAACATTGTTAAAACATAATTTTAATGTTAAAACATAAAAAAAAATTAATGAAAATGTTTAATTTTTATTTTGAATAACTGTGATGCATGCCTCCATACACATGTGCAGGTGTCCAAACATTAACACGGATTCTAGAACATACATAAACTAGGGTTAGAGGGGGAAAATTTAGATCATATAGATGCAATTTGCTTAGGACATGTTGCATGCCTACCTACAATGTGATATGGCATTGTTGTGTTGACCATTAGAAGAGCGGTGGAAAAATGATGCCTATACTTTTAGATACCAATTGGTGAGATGACAATCACATTAAAGGATGTCTTGAGGATATTAAAGGTACTTATTAGATTGATGCAAGTCACATTATATGGACCTTTACAATCATACAAGGAGAAATACCACATGTACTATATGGGTGGGGCCACAAGGCAAGAGGATGTTCGAGGGGGAGTCCCATATGGAGACATTGTGAAGAGAGAGGAACTACAACTGCATAAATATGACCGTGTTGGTGATCACCTTTATTAAGATGGACACATTAAGAGTATCATGCACTTATGAGCTCTAAGAACTAATAAAAAGCATGAATGTGGAAAAAAAATGTATGCTTGGTGATAGAGCATGCTAACAAACCTATACAAAGATCTATGCGGGGTCACTAGTGAGACATGAGAGAGAGACTAGTGGCCTACACTCTCCTACACGTCTGATCATATGGGCACCTAACACTGAATATCCCTAACAACATAATGTTTTCCCTACATAATAGAGAGATACCATTTGAAGGGAGACAGGTCATACTAAGACCAAAGAGACAAAGGGAGAGGACACTACTCACTAGAAGAGAGCAATACATGCCATTTAAGAGAGAGAGACATCATTTGGAAACCATACAAAGGTTGTGCAAGTTAGGCCAAAGATGTCATGTAAATATAACAGATCAGGGTGAGTAAATAGTACTAGGGCCAATATGGAGGTACGATAAAGAGGTTCCAATATGAGCTATTACAAAGGTAGTCCATATAGTACACACCCCTAACCAATATTATCTAGAGGAGGTGATAGAGATGCCCTAATATCCTAGATGGAGAGAGGAAACCACCTCATCCATGGGGGATGGAACACATTGATGAGGAGGAGCATCTTGACCTATGGGTCAATGATGTAGGGCCACAAAGGGATGACAAACATGTTTAGTTGGGGTTCATATAACACCATTATTTTCACTAATAATTATGATGCAAGAGGGAAATGAAGAACAAGGAAGATAAGAGAGTCACGATCTTGAGAAGGGTGACTATGAAATGGAACCCTACATGAATGGAGATTAGGATTATTGGGGGATAAAGGAGCATCCACTAATGGTTACTAAACTCTAGGTGACTAGAGACACTAGTAAGCAACATGTAGATCTAGGTAACAAAGTCAAATGCTTCATTTTTTTACCTTTTATTAATTTATAAGGAAGTTTTATTTATTAATATTTTTTAATGTCAAATATTGGTTGTTGCTAACTATACCAATATGATTTATGCCATGGTCAAGAAACTGATATGAATAACTCTAGAGGATATCCTTGGGATGATAGAGTGGGATGATTTCAAATGATGAAAATATGCCTACATTCTCAATCTAGTCGATAAGACCAAGAATAATACCTAGATGTCACAAAAAGCGTAAAGGATGTGAACACATGGAACACATAGGCACATGTATCACACATAGAAAAATGTCTCAAGTAGTGCATTTCAAGTCTCAATTAGGATCACAAGAGAAGAAATCAACATATTAAAGGGGAGTATCGGTGTTACCCCAACACCACATAGTACCACGTAGACTATCTTTTTTTAGTATGTAGAGCTGAAATAGAAGTATTGTGAGGTAGTGGAAAATAATGTGAGGATACAATAATGGGATAGAATGTGGTACAAGTAAAGAGGGGGAACACATAACATGATAGCTATATCCACCACATCAATGGTCCCATATATCTACAAATTTATGCGAGGAGATTAACCTCCTCCATCTGAACCATGATTTATATTAGTCATGTATCCCATAGTGTGCATATGTAATATGTGACCTATCTAATATATTTTATGTTTAATATTTTAGATTTTTTTCATCTCAATTTATGTGGACAAAAAAATCACAGAGTTAAAAATGAAAAATAACATATGACAATGAGAAAAATAGCACATTTAACATATAATAAAATTGAACAAGCATATATAAGACAAAAATAACTAAGCTAATACATACAAATAGAGAAAAATTGGTTTCCAAATCAAGAGGTTAGTTTATAAAAACCAACCAACAACACCAATAGGTCTTGAACAATTATTATAAGATATAATAAATTAAGTGTAATTACTAAAAGTGGCATGTGTAGGGAACCATGAGTGTAAAGATAAAATGCCATCATCAAAAAAATCATGTGTACTATGAATCAATATGTAACAAATGTCTCACAAATACTATTTATCATTTTTTTATTAGGTCTTAGAGATATACTATGTGATGATCTCACCCTTATTGTAATTTATTTTTGTCACTATACATTATGCATCATTTCTTTATGTATATGTTTTAACGGTTATTGCAATGTTTATGTATATATCACTTCATTCTTTTTTGGTTGGTTTGTAAATTTTATACCTCTTCTATTTGCAACTATTTCACCTTGATGTCTAAATTTAAACACTAGTGCATTATAGATGGTACTGCTTTTATTTGATGTATCTATTGTCATTCAAGAAAAACATTGTATGATACAATAGTTGACACCACATTTTAATTGTATTTACTCTAACTTAAAGAGGTAAAATAACATAACCAAAGGTTTTTTTTACAATACCTTCAAATGCTAAAATAACTGTGGAAGTATAAACCAATTCCTCCAAACTAGGCCAATGATAGAAATAAATTACTTAGTGCATAGGTTAAATATTCATCCAATTTCAATCATTATTCCATCATTCATTTCTCATTCTATAAATGTTTCTATAAAGATTGGTCCTATATATGAATTATCATGTAGCATATATTCTTCAATGAACATAATTTGAATATGTTTTTATTTCTTCTTAATTTAATTGATCACTCTAACAAATCCATAAAAATGAATGTTTTTTTTAATCCCTGCCCATGTTAAAGCACATAAGTGAGTCCCACTTGGCCTCCAAGTGCATCCAAATCTAAAAATTAAAAATGGGGTTTGTTATAACCCCCTTCATTCTAAACCCCACATGTACATTTTGCATGGGCCTAGAAAAAAGTGGATTAGAATGAATAGGGTTTGAACGAAGGGTTTCAAATGCTTATGCCATGCATGTAATTAATTTCAATAAAGTAGCCAATGAAATGGTGTATTTTGAGAACTCCCTTCATTATAACCCCCTTCTTTCTAACCCCCTTTGTTCTAACCCCATGTGGCATCAAATCTTCATGCATTCAAGTGGAAAACTACTATTGGCCTCAAATTTCCACTTTGGATGCCACATATTAGAGTGAGAAAATAAAAGAAAAACATTTGGCTCTACATATTAATAGGTATTTATATGGGCTTTATAATAATATGATTTTTCTTAATTTTAATAATATTTAATATTTATTTTTCGATTTATTTAGTAAAATATACTTATTTATAAAATGAAGTACCATATGTTAGAGGCACTATAAAAATAGGAGACTGGCCAAAAAAATTAAAAAAATATCACTGCACTCAACTTTAATTTCCTTGTTACAATGGTGAAAAATTAAGTCCATTTTAACATATAAACATAAAAATATCACAAGGTAAAATCATAAGCATTGATATTACCCATCTTCATCATTAAAAAAATAATTAAAAATTATTTTTTATAAAAAAAAATGAACTTACACTACATCCATGTTTCTATGAGAACATTCCAAGGAATCTTGATAAAATATTATGTTTTGAGAAAATAATGAGGAGAAATCAAGCACTCAATAAAATGTTTTGTACATGAAACATACACACTATGTATTTAGGTATTTAAAAATCTATTTTTTTTATATTTTAAATAATAAATGTAATCTACACTTAAAATGAAATATTTCATTAGTTTGCACCATTTTCACATTTTATACATTTAAGTCACCATTGTCTATACAAATTGATAAATGTTCACATTTTCATTTGTTGTTGTCCCCTTTGTACCAAAAAGTGGGACACTATTATTATGGGTATTTCTTAGAAAAAATTAAAAGTATTATTTGATTCTTTCTTATGAGTATACATTTTATTTTTCCCTTTTATATTTGTATTTGTATCAATTGAATATTTATTTACATAGGTCAAAAAGTTATAACATGACCTTGAAGTCTATCACAATCACAATATGTGTTGGAATAGTTAGTAGTTGTCCCTATATTTTCTCATCATGACATGTTAGACATGTTGTGGTCTTCTATGTTGTGATGAGACTCTAAAGAATATAAGTTAATTACAAGAATCATATAGATAACACTTAAATTATCATACTAATAATTAGTTCAAAACAAATATAGTCATAACATCACACATACTATTATATTTATCTCTCTTCCATAGAAAATCAATTCCTTTATTGAAATCATGGAAAATTATAGTAAAAGATAGAATGAGGATACATAAGTTCTCAAATAAGACATACTCAAACCACATAGAGAACTCCAATGCTTATAAATTCAATGATTTATATAGAAGATCTAGCCATATACTTTTACATATGTTAAGTACATATAGGCTTCGAAGATAACATGACTCTCTTCCTTCTTGAGATTTCATTTCCTCTTGTATTCATTATGAACATATAAATTATAAAAACTATCAAATTTTTTACAACTAACACATGTACAAATTAATGCAAATAATTTTAATATATAATTCAAATATAAATAGTTGTCCCATCTAAAGACAAAGCCACTAATAGAGTATAGAGGCCCTAAAACAAAAATATACTATTGGAGTTTTTTTGAGTTGCATTTACAAATAAGTACGACTAAGTTATGGTTTCCATTATTTTCTAAGCTTTGCTTATTGAATTTTAATTTTTGTGCTTTACTTAGCCACCCTCTTGATTTTTCAACTATGTAGAGTACCAACCTGCCACCTTTATGGGTTTTCAATAAGCTAGCATAATTAAGAGGCTACCCTTTATGGGGTTTCAACCTTCTTGGTCCTACTCCCAAATATTTCTTACATGAAAATGCATTTTCAAAATCAAAATTGAGCAAAATTGTGGGATCTCACTACCTTAGTGTGGAGATGGCATCACAAGAGTCATTTATAGACATGTTTCCTAGGGCACCTACATAAAATTTGTCATTGTTGCAAAGGAAGATGATGTACAAAAATTAATCATATGACCTACTATTAGGTTGGATAAGTGGTATGGAGTTTTTTTTTTTATATCACTCTTATTAACTCATAATGTCTTGATGAGTTATGCCAAGAAAATCTAATTTAGCTCATTTTCGTTATCATAGACAAAAATTAAGATATTGGTCAAATTTGTTTTATAGATAGTTTGATTTTCTAATGCATCCTTTACCATGTTGAAGATAATTCAGAGTTATGTTGAGATTTGAATAATCCTTTGAACATCTTAATTGCTCAAGGATGCAATGATTAGATGATGGGTTAAAAATGTGTTATGGATATCCTTTATTATTTTCTCCAATTTTTCCACAATGCTATATTTGGAGCCCTACAAAGTTGCTTCACAACATTTTCAACTTCCAAGTTTTCAATTGGCTCATTACATTGTCCATGTAAATTAGTGAGTTTTATAGGTTAGTATTCATTTCAATCATTGATGATTTCTCCTTCATCACCACTTTTGAGGTGTCAACATTTGATATATCATTGTTGATTTCATCCAAGGCTTTCTATAGTAGGGATTTCCATTCAAACAAATGGCATGAAGTTTATTTATCCTATGAAACAACTAAACTTGTGACTTTATTATATTCTTATAAAAACTCAAATGTAACATCAAATTCACCACAAAGATTTTAGACTTGTGTTCTTATCTACTCAATGTGTTACATTGATTCACAATCCCATGCAATTTTAATGATTAAGGTCTTGAATTGAACCGACTCATACATAATTTAGCCACTTAGGACTTGTTGCATTAAATCAAGATAAGTGTGATCAATTTTATTCATGTTCTTTGTGATGTAGTCCTTCATACCAATATTTTTTGTCATAACTAATCATTTTTCTATTGGATTTGTTTAGTCACTTGTGTGATGGAGGTGTGAAAATAAGTATCACCCTAAATTTTATTATCAAGAGTGAGATGCACAGTATCTAGGGTGACCTACTGAGATCTAATTATTAGAGTGAGTTATGTTGCTAGTGTCAAAAGTGATATTGGTTGTCTTTTAATGCGTGCCACAGGAAAGGTAAAAGTTTTTCATCGTTTGATTTGAGCTTAAATGTATAACCACCAAGACCCTTTAGTATCTTCTTAACCCTATGAATCTTCTTTTTTTTTCAAACCTTTTGGTTGTGATTTATTATCTTGTGTCACTTGGGTTGATGCTAGTTGTGTTTGGCCTAAAGTCATGTGTATGACCTAAGTGCTTTGGGTCACTTCCTCTTATTTATTTTTCTTATATCTTTCTTTCTATTTTCTACCTTTATGTGCTACTTTTCCTCTTATTTTACTCTATTTTTTTACTTATGCTGGTATTTTTTATATTACTTGGATATATATTTTGCTACTTTTTCTTGTTCTTCAGTATCCTTTTAGTTTTCATCCTCTTACTTGCATAAGTATTCCTTCTATTTTTAGCCTTAACCTCAATTGATTTATTTTCCTCTACTCATGAATTTCTTATGTAAGAAATTGGGTGCTCTTATATCTACCCCTAAGTCTATAGTTGGTTTGGGTGATCTTATCAATGGGGTTGATGAATTTGTGGTTACTCCTCTTGCACACTTATATTAATATTTTGAATAATGAATAGGCCTACTAGAGTCCCTTGTGAAAAGGTTGTGGAATAGGGAGAAATCAATCTAATTGTAGGTGAAGAAAATGGACGTGTGGATTATGGAAGAGATGGTGGTTTGACTTATGGATATGACTATGGAGGGTTTGGTGATTTGGCACACTAGTCTTAAGATTCACATCTTGTGGAATTAAAATTTTATTTTTTTGATCCTTTGAGTGGGTTTCCATTTTTATAAATTATTTCTAGGCCTCTTTAGCTATGAATTCTACAACTTCAAATGTCTACATTTTTATGTGACCCATAGGTTCAATAATATAGTTCTTTATGTGTGATGTTTTATTACAAATGGTCTGAAAAGAATAGATTCAACTTCTAATTCCTCCTCACTTATTTTAATAATAAAGTATGCAAATGGATCTTTCATATTACACTTATCCATTTTTTCTTGTTTTCATGTTATGCTTTGCTCCTATGTAGAAGTGGTCACTTGTGCTTGAGACCTAGAACCCAATTTCTATTCCTTAAAAAGGGCTTGTAAGCTATCATTCATTTGATCTTATTTTAAAACCATGTCCACTCTAATAGATTCTAGAGGAGGTGGAATTTCACCTAAAAGAAAGAAATAAATTTGTTATGAACATGGAATGTTTTAATTTCCTTCCAAAAGAAAAATTATTTGTCCTTCTATTCATTATAAGTGTCATTCTTGACATAATCATTAAACGCACTATATATCTCCTCTAGTGTGACCCCTAAAGGTTCAAAGTAATACATAGTTGCAATGGTGGGAATCCTTAGATCACTCAACCATAGCATTAATTTATGGGTCCTATTTGGTGGTGGAAAAGTTGGATACATTGCAAATGCCTTATGATTTTTGGTGTCCCATGGGATGAAAATGAAGATGGTTATTGTTATTCTTCAGGTTGGGCCTACAATTGAGATTATGGATGTTTGTCCCCTTGTGACATAAATTTTTATCATTGAATGTTCTTCAAAAATAATCACTTTTAGTGGGTGACTTATTATTTTTCATCCTGCACATCTATAAATAATAGCAAGGGAATCATGGGTGGTTTATCAAACTCATGAATTATTACCTACACTCCATGAAACTTGGTGATAGTTTAGATAGGCCCAATATACTTCATGACATCCCTCAGAATGCATGGCTTTACAATGATTATTTCCTACATTTATTTTATCCATCCTATGAAATTTTGGATGTACCGATAGTGTTGTCCATTCCAAGGCCACACCCAATTTGGAAATACATTTTATTTCCAATCATCCACATC
>JARHVA010005502.1:0-205000 GCA_037957365.1 Torreya grandis | reverse complement strand
ACACAACCTCTAGATTCATGACCTTCCCACCACACCACATCGGGGGGTGGGGGGACACTTTGCAGTTCATATTTTATCCCTATTGTGTACATAGAAAAAATGAAGTTCAAAACCTATTATAAACTTCATTATATCTTCCAAAATCTAATTTTAAAAAAATATTATTATTAAATATAAAGGATAAATTCACAAAGCTAAAGATTAAGAGAGTAGGAAGTACAAAAAGTCTATAGGAATAACAAACATTTGGGGAATATATATATTTTTAGGCCCTTAATTATAGTCATAGGTACTTTAAAATGTTAATTCTTGACACATATTAAACCACTTGACTTACTCCCTAATACATGACTCTTATTCATCATTCCTCTAATCTATTTATCTATATGTGGGCTTGACCCCTCTCATCGTCATCACTACTACAAAACAATTTTAAATTCAATACTTAATTATATTTTATCACTCTTAGAATGCTTCTAACCTCAAGATAATTATCCTTGATTCTCCAAAACAAGTCCCTTATAAGTGGCTAGGTCCACTATCTTGGACTTGCACACCTAATGTGGCATGGTCTCCACACCATTTAATGACTAGTTTCCAAATTTGAAATATTCATATAGGTCTTCCTACACATTTTGTAAGGTTGGATAAAGTAATTTACTAAAAGGTTTCACTATAAGTATAAATTAAAGGTCATTCATTATTCCTAGCTAAGCATTATATATTGAGTACTTATACATTACTGCACATCAAAAAAATCTACCCTATTATTCCTAAATTCAAGATTATTCACTAGGAGTAGTCATAAACTAAGTCTAAGACATATCAAATCAAGTTAAGGGTTAACATTTTCAAGTACCAAAGCCATGTTTCTATTTGAATACATATACTTAAGAATAAAAATTGCACAATCACACTAACTAGGTGAACTACATGTGGCATAATTCCCTCCTTGGAGTAGATAGATATGTAGGTACCAATAAATCATCAAAGGGGGTGATAGGATCAGCTCAATCCATTACACTTCTCCTCTCTTTTTTCAAGGTTCTATCTCCCAAAAGTACCCCTAGGGTTTCTAAATCAAATATAAGGAAAACATGTCTATTTTCACGTCATATACAACAAAAAAAATCCCAACCCTCTTAATAAACATAAACATAGGCAATAGAGTAATCACAATTTTCTCACAATCAAAGTAGACAAGTCTATAGTCAACAGACATGATCAACCTATGTTGCACTCTAGGGAGTGAAAACATGTCCAAAAGTATTCATCGATGATGCCTTTAGATATGAGTTTCCATAGTCTTGTCTTATCCTAATTTCCACTATCAGGTATTAATTACATTCCACTAGAAATTAGAAAAATCCAAGTACCTTGTTATTGGTTGTACTTATTATTTTTAGCATATACCACTTGTCAATCAATTTCAATCAATTTTATTTTACATTTAGATTTATGATTAAATTTCATATATCAAATTTTGAATAAATCTATTAATTTTTATACCTATTAAACATTAGTAAATAAAAAATAGAGTAAAAAATATTGGTGAACTTGTTTATTTTGAACATTGCTTTCTTTCTTTTTTGTTCCAAGGTTACAATTAAATTCTTAATTTCCATACACTAAAGATAAATCTAATCATCCTTTATTGGATTTTATTGAGGTATACTCTAAAATTTCTCTTTGACCTAGGTGTTTTGATTGAATTCCTAATATATGAGCATAATGTTTTATATTATGTTGGCTTTTAATTTCTTTTTCTAGGTTTCTATAACTATGTTTCGATAATTGTAAAGCTCAGCAGGTTATCATTCTAGGAAAAATGGTCATAAATTTTACCTAATCCATGGTGTTGGGTTTTAATACAATAATCAAACTATTATACAATACTATATACAAAATATAGTTTCCATGTACCTCACGATATAATAAAAATGCATAGGGTTTTTACTTTTTTAAACATAGGAATCCTTTCAACCATTTGGTATAGTAGAGAACCAATAAGTTATTATCCCTAAGAAGTTACTCTTTATGTACCTTAGACATAGGATAATGTAGCTATAGGATGGTATAATCTCTGTAGTTTTTTCCCTTTTGGGATCTATTCACTATTTATGACTCAGATCAATATATATGATAGCCTACAAATCAAACATACCCTATCTTTTTACACTAATTTTCTCTTTCCTTTTACAAATTTTCATGATTCCATATTATGCCATGAAATAAAGTTAAATCCCTTGTTATTATAAGACATAATTCTTGATTAAGTGGAATTCATATACAACATATTAAAATACTTTTGATCTCTTCTAAAATGGTTAATATAAATGTTTTTGCTTAATTTAGTAATGCAATTATTTAAAACTATGTACAAATCAAAAATGATGTTGATGATGAGCATGATAATAAAGATAATTAAAGTAAACATGATAATCAATATATTCATAAGGGCTTTGATTGAATTTATCCCAATGAATTTAATAGAGTAAATCTTGATCAAGTCAAAGAATTGTCAAATTTTTCTCAAGGACTTCATCAATGTCCCAAACATGTGGATAAGATTTTCAAATTACTACTAGCATCTAGGAATACACACCATGATAAGATGTAACATATCAATCACAACAACAAGAGGTTCCTTTTTGAGTTGTTAATACTTCCACTTCAAGTGTTTCAGTTTCTACTATTACTTTTATTCGTATATCAATACCTCTAGTTACATTTGTGATATCATCCTTAGGCATGGTGGTATAAAAATGTTTCCAATATATTAATATGTGTATTTATACATAAGCATCATACACATCAAATTTTATTACTATGCATCGTCCATCACAATATTTATTAATGTGCATTTCCTTTAAAAAATTGTTATAGACCTGCATGCTAAGGTGTTGCCATTAGAGGAACATGTTTCTATATCTAGTCATTCAATGGATTACTATTCTTTGATTTGTAATCCTTTGACACCAAAGGTAACATATTACCTATTACCAATAGGATTTTTATCCCCTAAGTTACCACTCTATGAAGGTAAAGGTGATCTCAAACATCTTTGATCATTTCATGCAACATGCTTCAATTATGTATATAATGACAAATTATAAACAAAGTTATTTATAAGAAGCATCATACACTATGTTTTGTGATGGTTCTATTATCTTCCATTCTAATCAATTAAATCATTTAACTCTTTGGAATATAAATTTATATCACACTTCTCTATTAACATTGGTGAAAAACTATATTGTGTAAATTTTTAAACTCAAGCAACGATCCAATGATCCAATCAATGAATATGTTCTTTGATTCAAAAATATTTTATCTAATATAATTTTTTTTATGGTAGACAATGAGTTACAAGATATACTCACACAAATTTTTATAGTACCACTTCATGAGTATTCATGTTTAAAAAATTCAAATCTTTCAATGAGTTATGTCATATAGTCAAAGAATATAAAATCAAACTCATAGTTTTGAACAAACTACAACATACACCAAATGTTATAGCTACTTCAAATACTAAGTTTCAAAGCAAGTCAAGATACAAATTCAAATCCATTGAAAAAAATAATTAATAAAAATTAAAAATCAATGCATAATCAAAACCAATGACTAAGCTTTAATTTACAACTCTACCAAGGAGGAAATTTTCAATATTACCATCACCTCATGTATTGTTACCAAAGTTACTTGAGTGCAATATAATATCTCTCCCTCCACCATCAAAGGTTGATATGACTAAACCTCAACATAAAGAATTCAATAATAACACATATAGTGATTATCATTGATGTATTGGGCATTCTAAAAATATGTGTTATAGGCTAAGGCATATGATACAAGATCTCATTGATGACAATACTATTGAGCTAAAAACACCCATAAATGAGGCTAGACTATATAAAAATGACAATGCAAATTTGAGAATATTAATAATCCTTTTATAAATCATGGCATAATAGAAAATATGGATAATTTCATGGTGTAACATTTATATAATTCACATCCTCATCCTTTGACATATGGACATCCAATAGATGGTATTATTGGTACATTTATAGGCACATCAACACCAGATCTTATGATTACATTTGATGAAAATGAGATTGTTGATGATGATTTAGATAGATATGCACTCTTTATTCAAGATTATATAAAGAAATAACCCATACATAATATCATGATGGACAATGGGTTAAGTGAAATGGATATACAATGAAACTTCTTTGCACTATTGGGGTACACAAAGCATGGTTTACAAACTACATCAAAATTAGTCAAAGCATTTGATGGACATATATAATACTCTTGGGTATATAGTGCTACCTCTTCAAGATGATTCAAAAATAATGGTTAATCAATTATTAATATTATCAAGCATAGGGGCCTTTGAGATGTTATTAGGACACCCTTGGATATATAAGCTCCATGCAGTACCATTGATAGTATATTGATGTATCAAATATATTTATTGTAATCAGGTGGTCAATGTTTCAGGGATTTGATATGAGTACTCTCTATAGTCAATGGAATCTCTTCCCCCTCTACTACCCCAATTAGTTATTACACCTAGTCAATAACATCATACAAATATAATTATTATACCTATTCAATAGAGTAGTATAAATACTATTGTTACACACATGCAAGATCTTTATATACATTTAATTCAAAGGAGAGTAATACACCCTCCTAGAAAGAAAGCTTCACAACATAACATTATTCAAAGTTCAAAGATATCTTCATCTTCTATAGTGCATCCTAAGGTAATAACATGAACATTTTAACATTTTCCATAGCAAACATAGGAAATGAGATCTTATCTTATTATATAATAGACTCCACTAAGCCTTGCACCTTCTATAGTTACAAATCTTATCGGAAATTTTATGAGCAATGTGCATGATGGTTACATTACATCACCTAAATCTTTTTCATATTCTGATTCATCTATATGTAGCACTTTTAATTCAAGAAAATTCACCCTCAAATTATTCATATAGTCATGTATTATGGTCCTCCCTTTGATGGGATCACAAGCTAGTTTTTTTTTACATTTAAACATTTCAAAAATACAAGAAAATTAAAATTTTCAAAAAATAAAAAAATAGTCAAATATGTCAAAAATCCAAAAAAAATCAAAATATTCTCAAAAATAAAAAATCAATACCTGAGCATGACATGAATTGTTAATTTAATTCTTTACATATATTTTTTATCATATGTTTGGTAGATGGTATATAATTTTTCATACACATGCATTTCATGAGGTATATGAGTGTGACGTAGGACATACATATTATACATGGATCCCTTATACCTAGTGGCCATGCCTATGTTGGGGGAATCTTATTTTACAAGTTATATCTATATATGACCTCTCTACCAAGTTGAGATACATATATTACAAATGTTTCTATAATTACTAATATGTTATATTGTGATACATGGATATGCTACTTTGATATGATGTGACATTAATACATATGGCTGAATAGTTTCACTTGTTCTATACTCCATTTTGTTATTTTCTTACATGATAAGATATATATTGATTGTTTATTGTGTGAAGTCATTCGGCCTTGTGTGTGACATAGTTATGTCATTATTTGAGACATTTTAAATATCCTTTAGGTGTGGTCCTTGACCTTATTTGTTACAACATCTTCATGTTCTTTGTATGTGGACCTTGCCCTTACATGGGACATTGTGTGAATTTATGTGGTGTTTTTATTATGATTTTTGAGCTTGATTAGTCGTTCCATGATCTATATGATGCACTTTTACTATGTAGTCTTATTTAGATATGGTTATTTTACTACAAGTTTCATTGCTATAGTTATCTAGACATGAAACTTGTATGCCTCACATGCAATATGTTACATATTTCAATGAAAATTACATTAAAAGAATGACACAATTACCACATGTTGACATGATCATACATGACTCTGCCTTTATCACATGATATAAATAACTTTTTTTTAAGATGAGTGACTTCTATGAAATATCTTCCATCTCAACAAGGGGGCATTATAGTGTGCTTGTATTAAAGTTTTAATTCACCATGAGCACAAAAAATAGATTTTATGACATAGTACAAGTTTTAAAGATTCAAAGTAATGAAAAAATTAGATTCTATAATAGAAAACAAGTTTCAAATATTCAAAGTAATTTTAAAAATATACTTTATGATAGAGTATAGGTTTCAAAGATTCAAAGTAGTTAAAAAAATAGATACATGACGAATATTGGCATATTGATACAGATTATGGGAGAATATGATATGCATATGCACTTAATTTAAAAATACTTGAGTTCAAAATTAATACACACTTGAATTCATATGAAAAACAATTACATGTTTCACTTACAACTACAATTGAGCATAAAGATGCAAGCCATTCTATATCATTTGGCACTAAATCATGGGGCACAATACTAGTTCATGCATATATATATTTTTCATAATCAAAAGGCATGATGTTGGTCCATGAGTATAAACATAAAATACAAGTTAAAGATTAAATGGAAAATATTGATATTTTAATTCAAATATATTAACATTGTAGTCATGATGTGGGTACAAATATTCTTGATTCTATTTCAATAATGCAAATATAATCTAGATTTGTCTACAATGGTGTGATTCATTATGTTATAAGTAATGTACGTTGGAGTCTAGTGATACTCAATGACATTAAGATTATTTATAATGAACCCAGTGTGTGGTTCCATATTCTATTATGAGTGTTGTATGTTTGAGTCTAGTGACACTTAATGGTCTTGACATCACTTCTAGTGAACCCATCAGGGATCCACCTTATTTTGGATTAGTACATTGGCTACTTTTTTCCATTTATGAGAGTTGTAGTATGTATATTTCCAACTCAAGGGCTTGATTAGTTATTTAAAATTAGGAATTTATGACTCTTAATTCACCAATGATTCATCCTTAATAGCCATCTCTCCAATTGCTTCAATAAAGGGGCACATCTCTCCAATGCTTCATCATATTTCTAGGTTATATGGAAAAATGGTTTCATCTCCCTACAAGTGTACTCCATTCTCTTATTTCAATTTAAATTTCCAACATTTATATTATTAAAATTTTAAATATGGATAATGACTACTTCATGTGCTATTATAAGGTTTGGTATAATGAACGCATTGCACAATTGGAGTTTCCTATCAAAATGAAAAGTGTGTTGTACACTCTCAAGTTTTATATTTATCTTTTACACTAACAATTTCATTACTAGAATAAGGGGGAGGAAATATAAACACCCAAATATGTTCATAGGTACTCAAAAATATTAATTCTTGACATATCTTAAATCACTTAACTTTCACCCAAATACATGACTCTTATTCTCCATTGTTCTAAGTAGTTTATCTCTATGTGGGTTTAATCTCTTTGTTTGTTATCACTACTACACAATAATTTCTAATTCAATACTCAAAATTTATAATATCACTTTGAGACTACTTCCAACCCTAATCTAGAACATTTGTTGCCTACCAATCTGATGGAGATACAAAGTATATTATCTCTCTTCAACTTTGCACACTTAATGCATCCATAGCCACCTTTTGGATCACTCTTCACTTCTTAGCAAAAACTTTGTCACCACATTAAAAACATGACCATATGGTCATTCACTTAGTCCACATTCTATTTTTTCTCTCAAATCAGCCACCAAGCTTACACAGACACCATCTATCCTTTGCTCACTCTCAAGACATCCAAGCCATCCTTTTGGATCACTCTAGACCTCTTTGCTCATGCTTAACCTGTAAGAGAATTATTCTAACATCAAAAACTTGACCCACAGATCATAAACATAGTCCTTAATTTGATTTTCTCATCAACCAATCCACTTGGCACACTACCTCTCCTCTCTTCTTCGCCTCAATGCTCAGTCCTCTCACACAAGCCTCGCACAAGTCTAGAAACCATCTCATTTGGTTTCACTATTTATAGAGCCTTCATGATTATTAACATCTTGGTCAGCCATTAGGCATGTCTTAACCCTTAAATCATCTCTCACATCAAGACATGGCTCAAAACAATCTTCATAGGTTGGCCATAACATCTATGAATCATCCTTAAGTAAATACACCTTTCTATTAGGCCTTCGTAGCTCTTATAGGTCTCATGGAGACCTATTCATAAATTTAGTACTTCATCAAGAAAACTAAGAACATAAGCACATTTTACAACTCATGGACCCATGCTTCATGATCTATAGGTCCCCTTTAAGTTCCAACATCCATCATAGTATTCTTCTACTAACCCCCAATTATCTCAAACACCTCTTTGTACACACAGTCATTATGAATGAAAACACAATCGACTTCTAACCCTTTTTTCATACCTCATATGATTGGTCAAACCTTTATAATGCACATAAATGGTCCTCATGGAATATACAACATATTCTAATAGCTAGTTAACCTTTAAACATCAAGATAACAACAAGCACAAATCAAATACCCTTCTCGGGTTACTTGCAAACCATGCACGAACACAGTCAACTTTGAACCTCAATATCTTTGATTGTACACATTTTCATATATTTAAATATATATTTATAGATGCACCTTGGATTCCTTTAAAAATTTTCTTTTGACATAATGATTAAATTTTGTCTGGATCAAAATATATGTCCCAAAAATGAGACACTAGTCTTTCTTTTGTTAAATTCAAATATTTGAATTCAAACGATCACAGTTAAACTTCAGTCACTTAAAATGCATCTTGTGCCTTTTTATCTTAGATTAAATACACACCATTGATGTTTTTTGAACTCTAACACATAGTTCACCAATTCTCAAATGATAAACTTTGAACAGTTGACCTCATCTCATGTAATCATGCAATCTTGACCACATATGCACCGTCAATCTTATTATAAGGAGCTCAACCTTTACCTTGTTAAACCTCTATCACTTTGACCTATTGAATTTAATACACAGCATTGATATTGATTAGTATGAGCACTTGATCATCATTGATCTTCTAAGGAATTTTGGTCTTTACCTCTGCTCAAAGTTAAACATCGAACACTTGTCCTCATTTCACTGCTTCTTGACACTTTAGAACAAACATGCTCCATTGATATTTTTGTAAGGAGCTCAGTCTTTACCTAGTTCAAGCATTGAATAATTTGACCCATTTGACTTAATGTGCACTATAGATCTATATGTACAAATTAATATGAATTTTTGGATCTCCATCTGGTCTTGATCTTTAACATCATGTAAAAAAGACTATTGGGACCATTGTAATATTTTTGTAAGGTCAACTTTGCACCTTCATATCTTTTTCTTTGCTCAAACACATGTTTTAACATTTGGACCATATGTTATCCTTTCAAAGAATAATCCAAACATGTATTATGTATCTCTTGAAACCTTTGCATATGCAAGATATAATGCCATTAATCTGTTCACTTAGATTTTTCTGCCATACAGCCAACTATGCCTAGAACTGTTTGGAAGGCCAACTTTGCACATGCATATCTTTTGACCCACTTCATCACATGATCTTAAATTTTGTGCATAGTAACTAGGCACAAAAATAAACAAACCCACATGATCAACTCATTCTAAAACTACCACATATGTGAAATATGACTACATTAAAATGCCTACTCAACTTTTTGATAAGGAATCTAGAACATAAATGCTTTGATACCAACTTGTCAGGATCCTACTCCTCAATAAGAGTACATATGATTACCTTGTATAAGCAACTAAACACGAAATTATACCAGAATTAACAAGTAACTAGAATTCACAAATGACACAGAATATGAGAGACAATACACAAACTTGTATTAATACTCATCCAAAAAGAAAATATAATAAAGAAGATGCCACCTCTTCTTACACCTCTGTGAGGCTTCCCACACCTCAAGGGCTCCCAGTAATTCTCAATCAAGAGTTCACTCTCCTACCAAAAATGGTCCCAACACACAACTCAAACATAGAGTTGGTGTTCACCTCCAACCAGTCAGTAATAACACTGACAGTACACAAGTACTCAAAGTACTTGAAGTAGATCTCCCATGAACTTGCAACAACCTACAACTCAAATGATCTTACTTACACATGTAGATCTCCCATGAACTTACAACAACCTACAATTCAAATGATCTTAAAATTGGAAGGATCTACCTTGCCTTCCTCTATTGCTCTCTTTACAATACATGCCAATGGGTCTATAAATAGATCCCATACTAAACAATAACTTAGACTTCTAATTTACAATAATTAGACACATAGCTCAAGACTCAAAATAGTCTTTACATGCAAACAATTGGTTCAATAAACTAACTATTTATGCAATGAATAGTTCTAAAACTGCACAGGTGACCGACGTCGGTCCCTGTCTGACTGGAGGTGACCGACATCAACTGACTCCTGCCGATGTCGATTGCTCTTTGCACTAAATATGACTGACATCAGTTACACTGCTGATGCCGGTATCCCTAGAACTCAGCAACCTATTAGGGTGTGGAGCTAAAAGCTTCACCAAGGAGCAGACTTAAATAGGTTCGGGTCTACACAGACGCCGGCGTCGGTCAGGAGCGACCGGCGTCGGTCAGGAGGGACCGACATCAGTCAGTTGCAGTTGCAGAGGTGCCGATGTCGGCAGTAGGGTCGGCCGGCGACGGTCACAGGCAAACAAGCAGGAACCGACGTCGGTCACCTGTGTGTCCAGAAATTGATTTTCGTGGACGGAAGCGAGTGTTTGCATGATGAGTTTGAGTTGTAGTCTCAAGCTCGCGTCTCTATTATTAGATATATTATTTTTAGAGCCCTTGTTGAAGAGGCTTAACTGTTTGTTGTAAGAGCATGCTCAAGTTTCCTATTTCTATATGTAGGAAAGATCTTCTTAGCTTAGTATGAGAGTAGAACTGTAAGAGTAGAACATTGTGAATGTTTGAAGGACAGTACTAAGTTGCATCAATCCAGGTTGTTGGATTTGATTGTACTTGAGAGAGAGCTCTTGAGGAATAGAGATCTAGTGAGAGATCTTGTGTGCATCTGATAGAGGTGTGGAAGAACGAAGTTTCTTCAATTGTATTCCTATTGTAAAGAGTTTTAATACAAGTTTTCAGGGTGTTTTCTTGTATATCTTGTTTTGTGCTATTTATCATTCTAGTTGCTTATCTATCTGATTTATTTCTGCGTTTATTGCTTTCACAAGTGTAATCCATTGTTGGTTGATCCCCAACAAGTGGTATCAGAGCCAGGTTCACTAACAGGTGGTTCAGATCTGTGTAGTGTGTTTGGATTACAGGTTGCTCACAGGGGTTTCTGCAGGGATTTCTATTTGAGTGGGAGAAGCAATGGCAGAAGAAAGTAAGTTGAGAATGGAAAAGTTTAATGGCAAGAACTATCAACATTGGAGAATGTAGATAGAGGACTATCTGTATCAGAAGGATCTTTACTTACCATTAGGTGGGATAGCAAAGAAGCCCAAGGACATGGAGGATGAAGAATGGGAAGTTCTTGACAGAAAGGCTCTTGGGTCTATAAGACTGAGTCTGGCCTCCACTGTGATATCTAATTTGTCACAGGCAAAAACTACAGTAGAGTTAATGAATACATTAGCAAATTTGTATGAAAAACCCTCAGCGTCTAATAAGGTATATTTAATGAAGCAGTTATTTAATTTGCATATGCAAGAAGGTGGATCTGTCTCTAATCACCTGAATGATTTCCATGGTATTGTTAATCAGTTAAGTTCAGTCAATATTGTATTTGAAGATGAAATAAAATCTCTTCTAATATTATGTTCTTTGCCTGAAAGCTGGCATGGCTTAGTAATGGCAGTAAGTAATACTGCATCTGCATCAAATATTTTGAAAGTAGAGGATGTTGTTAGTGTTATCTTGAATGAGGAAATACGCAGGAAAAGCACAGAAGAGGCATCCAGAAACGCTTTAAGTTTTGAGAGCAGGGGAAGGCAAAAAGAGAAGAGTAAGAAAGGCAGAGCAAGATCCAAGTCTAAGGGGAAAGGCAGATCTAAATCCAGAAATGGTAGGAAGCCACAATGCTGGAATTGTGGAAAGATGGGGCACATAAGCAGAGATTGTTGGTCAAAGCCTAAGGAGGACAATCAGCACGAAGGAAAGGAAGAAGCCAAGATTGCAAGTATTGCACAGGATGCTTTAATTTTCTCTCTGCATAATAATATAGAGTCTTGGGTATTAGATTCTAGTGCATCTTTTCATGCTACTCCTAACAGGGAATATTTCAGTGACTATATCCATGGAGATTTTGGAATAGTGTACTTAGGGGATGATAAGCCTTGTAAGATTACTAGCAAAGGTAAAGTGCAGCTGAAGATGCAGAATGGCAACACATGGGTGTTGAGAGATGTGATGCATGTTCCTAGTTTGAAGAGAAATTTGATTTCTACAGGTAAGCTAGGTGATGAGGGTTATACAGTAACTCTCACAGTAGATTCTTGGAAGGTGACCAAGGGTGCACTTGTTATGGCCAGAGGTAAGAGAGAAGGTGCTCTCTATTTGTGTAATTGTGTTACTAACAAATCTCCTTCAGTTTTATCTACTTCAGATGTGGATGCTAAATTGTGGCACTCAAGGCTTAGCCACATGAGTGAGAAGGGGATGTCAATTCTTAAGTCTAAAGGTATGCTTTTAGATTTGAAAAGTATGGATCTAGAATTTTGTGAGCATTGTGTATTTGGAAAATAGAAAAGGGTTAGTTTTCTCAAGACTGGGTCTACTAAGAAAAGGCAGAAGTTGCAGCTTGTTCACACAGACGTGTGGGGACCGGCTCAGGTAGCCTCTATTGGCGGATCACGGTACTATGTTACATTCATAGATGATGCTACAAGAAAGGTATGGATCTACTGTATTAAAAAGAAATATGATGTTTTTGAGACTTTTAAGATTTGGAAAACTATGGTTGAGAATGAAACATGCAGAAGATTAAAGTGCTTGAGATCTGATAATGGCAGTGAGTTCTGCAGTCTTAAGTTTAACTGGTATTGTTACACTCACGAAATCCGAAGGCAAAGGACGGTTCCAAGGACACCTCAGCAGAATGGTATTGCTGAAAGGATGAACAGAACTATCATGGAGTGTGCAAGATGTATGAGCTTGCATGCTGGGTTGCCCTTAGAGTTTTGGGCAGAAGCAGTTGACACCGCAGTGTACCTGATTAACAGAGGACCCTCTACAGCTCTGGATGGTGGAATTCTAGAAGAGGCATGGACAGGTAAAAAGGTAGATCTCTCATATCTCAAAGTTTTTGGTTGTGAAGCCTTTGTGCACATAGATAAGGAAAATAGAAAGAAGCTTGATGCTAAGTCTATGAGGTGCACGTTTATTGGCTATGGCTCAGATGATTTTGGTTTCAGATTTTGGAATCTAGGAACTAACAAGGTAATTAGGAGCCGTGATGTTGTTTTTAATGAAAGAGTGATGTACAGTGATCAGATAAGGAAGCTGGATCAATCTGGGCAGAGCAATAGTGAATTGGACGAAGTTATGGTCCAAAATGAGCTCGCGAGAAAAAGAAATAATCACTTACAGGAAAACACAGATACTGACGTCGACAGGTTAGGAACCGGCATCGACAGTAAAGAAACCGATGTCGGTCACACAAAGACCGACGTCGACAGACCAGGCACCGACGTTGGCCATGAAGAACCAGCGTCGGCCAGCAACAGGTCTACAGGTGGCCGAGGTCGGTCACTGTCAAAAAATTTGGGTGGACAGATTGTTGAGAATGAGTCCAAGACACCCATCAGGAGGTCTGAAAGGGCAAGTAAGCCTCTAATTAGATATTCTCCTTCTTTATATTATTTATTGCTAACTGATGGTGGAGAACCAGAGAGTTTTGAAGAAGCATTACAGGTGGAGTCCAGGAGTAAGTGGGAGCGTGGCATGGTTGAGGAGATGGAGTCCTTAAGAGAGAACCAAACATGGGATTTGGTTGAATTGCCAGTTGGTAAGAGAACACTGAAGAACAGATGGACCTACAGGTTGAAGGAAGGTGAGGATGGACATATGAGATATAAGGCCAGATTGGTAGTGAAAGGATTTGCACAAAAGCCAGGTATTGACTTTGGTGAGATTTTTTCTCTTTTTGTTAAGATGACTTCTATAAGGGTTGTATTGTCTTTGGTTGCTTTTGAGAATTTGCATCTTGAGCAGCTAGATGTTAAGACAGCGTTTCTTCATGGAGATTTGGATGAGGAAATATACATGGAACAGCCAGAAGGTTTTGAGGTCAAGGGTAAGGAGAAGTTTGTGTGCAGGTTAAAGAAAAGCTTGTATGGCCTCAAGCAAGCTCCTAGGCAATGGTACTTAAAATTTGACAGGTTTATGACTGAGCACGGCTACAGTAGGTGTCAATCAGACCATTGTGTGTATTTCAAGAGATTTGATAATGGTAGATATATTATTCTATTGTTGTATGTAGATGACATGCTAGTTGCAGGGTCTCACATGCAAGATATCTCTGAGCTTAAGGTAAAATTAGCTCAAACGTTTGCTATGAAGGATTTGGGAGCAGCTAAGAAAATCCTTGGTATGAGCATTAAGAGAGACAGGAAAAATCACAAGTTGATATTGTCTCAAGAAGATTATGTGGACAAGGTGTTGAAACGGTTCAATATGCAGGATGCTAAACCGGTAAGCACACCTTTGGCTGGACATTTTAAGTTGAGTAAAGAACAATGTCCTAATTCATATGATGAGGTAGAGTACATGAGTAAGGTTCCATATTCTTCCGCAGTATGGAGTTTAATGTATGCAATGGTGTGTACTAGACCGGATATTGCCCAAGCAGTGGGAGTTGTAAGTAAGTATATGGCCAATCTAGGTAAGGAACATTGGAAGGCAGTTTAATGGATCCTTAGATATCTGAGAGGAACCAGCAGTAGACACTTGTACTATGGAGGTTCAGATACTTCTCTACATGGTTATGTAGATTTAGACATGGCAGGGGATTTGGATGGCAGGAGGAGCACTACAGGTTATGTTTTTACTGTAGGTGGAACGGCGGTTAGCTGGATATCTAAGTTGCAGAAGGTTGTTGCCTTGTCAACTAAAGAAGCAAAGTATATTGCAGCCACAGAAGCTAGCAAGGAGATGATATGGATGACACGGTTCATGGAAGAGCTTGGTAGGGAGCATGGGAGTTGCAGATTGTATAGTGACAGTCAGAGTGTAATCCATTTGGCTAAGAACTCAGCTTTTCACTCAAGAACCAAACACATACAGCTAAGGTACCACTTCATACGACAAGTATTGGAAGATGGTGAGTTGAAGCTAGAGAAAATCCATACAGACAAGAATCCTGCTGATATGCTCACAAAGCCGGTTACGAAGGAGAAGTTGAATCTTCATTCAACTTCTATTGGTCTTCATGATTGAGTTGAGGATGGAAAAGCTAGAAGATGTTGCTGTACAGGTACTGGTGCAGCTGGTTTATCTCCAAGTGGGAGATTGTTAGGGTGTGGAGCTAAAATCTTCACCAAGGAGCAGACTTAAACAGGTTCGGGTCTACACAGACGCTGGCGTCGATCAAGAGCGACCGACGTCGGTCAGTTGCAGTTGTAGAGGCACTAACGTCGGCAGTAGGGTCGGCCAGCGATGGTCACAGGCGAACAAGCAGAAACCGACGTCGGTTACCTGTGTGTCCAGAAAGCGATTTTTGTGGACGAAAGTGAGTGTTTGCATGATGAGTTTGAGTTGTAGTCTCAAGCTCGCGTCTCTATTATTAGCAATATTATTTTTAGAGCCCTTGTTGAAGAGGCTTAACTGTTTGTTGTAAGAGCATGCTCAAGTTTCCTATTTCTATATGTAGGAAAGATCTTCTTAGCTTAGTATGAGAGTAGAACTGTAAGAGTAGAACATTGTGAATGTTTGAAGGACAGTACTGAGTTGCATCAATCCAGGTTGTTGGATTTGATTGTACTTGAGAGAGAGCTCTTGAGGAATAGAGATCTAGTGAGAGATCTTGTGTGCATCTGACAGAGGTGTGGAAGAACGAAGTTTCTTCAATTGTATTCCTATTGTAAAGAGTTTTAATACAAGTTTTCAGGGTGTTTTCTTGTATATCTTGTTCTATGTTATTTATCATTCTAGTTGCTTATCTATCTGATTTATTTCCGCGTTTATTGCTTTCACAAGTGTAATCCATTGTTGGTTGATCCCCAACACAACCTCCTCCATGTCTATATTGGTGAAGCTTTTAGCTCCACAACCTAACAATCTCCCACTTGGAGATAAAAAGCTACACCTGTACCTGTACCTGTACATCATCTAGTTTGTTTCCTGGCTTTGTATCCCTCTTCAAGATCACTCTTGAAGACCAACCACCACAAATCCTGTGGTGGACCTCCTGTCATCCAAATCACTTGCCACATTCACATCTACAAACCCATGTAGAAAAGAACTTGACCCTGCATAGCATGTGCACCTGCTACTGGGCCCTCTCAGATACCTGAGAATCCACTGAACTGCCCTCTAGTGCTTCTTTCCCGGATTGGCTCCAAACTTGTGATAGCACCCACTGCTTGGGAAAACTTAGGTCTAATACATACCATGCACTTAACCTCATTATGTGAATCAGGACACTATTCATAGAACTATCCAACCATCAGCGTGCTAACCGGTTTCACACAATCATCTAGAGACAAAATCAACCTATGATCTTCCATGTACCTAGAACACACTCATGCCAAAGAATCTTGATGCTCCCAGATTCCTCATGACACACCTCTGAACTAACTTTACCTTTAGTTCAGCAACTCCCTGTATGTGTAACCCTGTAATAAGCACACAATACAGTAACAGGATAATGTAGCTAATATTATCCAACCTGGTAAAGAGAAACATAATGGTCAAACCTCTATTGTCATGTAGCTTACTCAAGACCATATACCTTGGCCTTCTATCTCACGTGTCCATTCCCACTCTTCTTTATCCTAAAAATCCATTCATCTTCCAGTGCTTTCTTCCAGTTGGCAACTCCAATTTAAAAACTCCCATTTGGTTCTTCTCCAAGGAATCACATTCCTCATCCATGCCAAGCTCCCACTATTTCCTGGATTCTACCTGCTTTGCTTCTTTAAAAACCTCTTAGTTCTTGACCATCAGTGAGCAACAAGTAGTGTAAAGAAGGGAAATGATGAATTTGAGGCTTACTTACCCTTTCAGTCCTCCATATGGGCGATTGAGACTCCTTGACAGCTTGTTGTCTGCCCAAAATCTATCTCAGTGACTGATGTCAGTCACATCTCAGTCTGCACCCGATCGATGTCGGTTCCATGTGACTACCTCATCAATGACGTCAGTTCCCCCTAACTGATGCTGGTGTTTACTGGTCTAGAGTCACCGACGTCAGTCTGCACATAGCCGACATCAGTCCCTGTCTAGACGCTAACATCAGTTTTCTAACCGATGTCGATCTCTATGTTTTACTTGTGAGCAATGACTTTTACCCACGAGCTCCTTTTGGATCAAAACCTTATCCAAATCAACCTTGATCTGCTCATAATTCCTCAGCCCCTTGGGCTGATCTCTGTCCGTCATCTTCTCTTTGAAAACAAAGGCTTTCCTATTCTTGTCATGAACATCAGATTTCTCAAGAAACGTCACTTTCTTTTTTTGCTTACAGAAATCTCGATCCATGCTTTTCAAATATGAAAGCATACCCTTTGACTCAAGAACATGCATCTCCTTCTTATTCATATGACCAAGCATATTAAGCCACATCTTTGAATCTATAGCTGAAGTAGATAAACCAGAAGGAGAATCAATAATACAAGTAGATAGATAAAGCGTACCTACTTTCTTACATCTTGCTACAACAAGTGCACCCTTGAAAACTTTCCAAGAGTCTGCTATGAGAGTTACTGTGCAACCCTCATCACCCAACTTTCCAATAGAAATCAAATTCTGCTTCAGGACTAGGACATGCATGACCTCCTTCAACACCCATGTGTTTCCCGTCTACAATTTCAGCTTCACTTTCCCTTTGCCAACCATTTGACAAGGCTTACCATCCCCTAAATAAATTTCTCCAAAGTCTCCCTGGACATATTCATGAAAACAGGCACCAGAATCTAAAACCCAAGATTCTACTTTATCCAAGGAACATACCAGAGCATCCTGTGCAACAAAATTTGCAACATATGCTTCTTCATGTCCTTCATGTTGATCTTCATTCACCTAGCAATTTCTCTTTATGTGCCCTTGCTTTCCACATTTCCAGCAGGTTATTCTGCCATACCTGGATTTGGATCTCCTGCCTATCTTTGACCTTGATCTCCCATGCTCGATCTTCTCTCTTTGCCTTCCCCTGCTTTCAACACTCAAAGCAATCCCTGATGATTCACCTATGCTTTTCCTGTGAATTTCTTCATTCAAGATTACACTCACAACATCATCAAATTTTAAGATCTTTGAAGCAGACACAGTATTACTAACTACCATTACCAAACTCTCCCAACTTTCAAGTAATGAGCATAAGATTAAGAGAGCCTTAATTTCATCATCAAAAGCAATATTGACTGAATTTAACTGGTTTACCAAACCATGAAAATCACTAAGATGACTATGTACAGATCCACCATCCAATATTTGCAAATTAAATAATTACTTCATAAGAAATACCTTATTCGAAGCTGAGGGTTTTTCATATAAATTTGCCAAAGATTTCATCAACTCTATCGTTTTCTTAGCCTGTGATAAGTTGGAAATCACAGACGATGCAAGGCTCAACCTTATAGATCCCAATGCCTTTTGATCAAGAACCTCCCATTCTTCATCCTTCATATCCATGGTCTTGCATGCAACCCCACCCAATGGTAAGTACAAATCTTTCTGATACAGATAATCTTCTATCTGCATCCTCCATAATTGATAGTTCTTGCCATTAAACTTCTCCATTCGTAGCTTACTTTCTTCTACCATTGCTATACTCCCACTCAAATAAAAACCCCTATGAGTGACCTGTAATCAACAAACACTAACCAGATCTGATACAACCTATTAGTAACCCAACCAAAAGCTCTGATACCAATTGATAAGGAATCTAGAACATAAATGCTTTGATACCAACTTGTCAAGATCCTACTCCTCAATAAGAGTACATATTATTACCTTGTATAAGCAACTAAACATGAAATTATACCAAAATTAACAAGTAACTAGAATTCACAAATGACACAGAATATGAGAGACAATACACAAACTTGTATTAATACTCATCCAGAAAGAAAATACAATAAAGAAGATGCCACCTCTTCTTACACCTCTGTGAGGCTTCCCACACCTCAAGGGCTCCCAGTAATTCTCAATCAAGAGTTCACTCTCCTATCAAAAATGGTCCCAACACACAACTCAAACACATAGTTGGTGTTCACCTCCAACCAGTCAGTAATAACACTGCCAGTACACAAGTACTCAAAGTACTTCAAGTAGATCTCTCATGAACTTGCAACAACTTGCAACTCAAACAATCTTACTTACACATGTAGATCTCCCATGAGCTTGCAACAACCTGCAATTCAAATGATCTTACAATTGGAAGGATCTACCTTGCCTTCCTCTATTGTTGTCTTTACAATACATGCCAATGGGTCTATAAATAGATCCCATACTAAACAATAACTTAGACTTCTAATTTAAAATAATTAGACACGCAGCTCAAGACTCAAAATAGTCTTTACATGCAAACAATCAGTTCAACAAACTAACTGTTCATGCAACGAACAGTTTTAAAATCGCACAGGTGACTGATATCGGTCCCTATTTGACTGGAGGTGACCGACATTAGCCAACTCCTGCCAATGTCGGTTGCCCTTTGCACTGAATATGACCGACATCAGTTACACTGCCGACGTCGGTATCCCTGGAACTTAGCAACCTCTTCCATGTCTACATTGGTGAAGCTTTTAGCTCCACAACCTAACACTTTTCTTGCCACATGCAAATTTGGCCAAGTATGGGAAAACACTGTCAAAATGTATGGGAGCCCAACTTTGCACTTGTATATATTTTGTTGTGATTAGTCACATGACATAATATTTAGTGCATAAGATATCATCTCATAGGGGAATTTATCCATATATCAATATGCTCTGAAACTTTCATACATGCGAGATATGACCACCAAAATGCTTACTCAGCTCTGTTTGAACATAGAAAACACTATCAAAATGCCTAGGAGCTCAAATTTACACACACATATCTTTAACTTCACTTCATCACATGATTTGAGACTTCAACCATAGCAATTTGGGACTAATGTGATCATAACCATATGACCAATTCCCCTTGACTCATCCACATGTGGTAATTATGATGTCATCAAACTGCCTACTCAAATTTTTTGCCACTACACCCAAAATCTCTAAATAAAAACAATGATCAACAAAATGAAATCCACTCATGCACAAAAGCACTTAAATCATTCTTGAATTTTGATAGGACTGATTTCACATGATCAATACTTCAAACTCATCCCTAATCATTTTTAAACAGACAAACTTTGAAGATCAACCAAGCCTACTTTAAGCATACTAGGATAAGCATATTGCACACTTTGTCATTGTCACTTAGACTATAAAGACACTTCATCCAATCACTTGGACACATTCATGACATAACCATGAAATCTTTGAAAACTCTCAAACATATTCCTTTCTACGAAGTAGAAGTGGTCTCCATGAATGCACGAGAGGAGGAACTTCACTAGTTCCTTTGGTTTGCCAAAACATAGGAACTCATAGAGCTGGGTTACATCAGTGGTTGCAAGCCTGTCTCAAATAGGGACATAAAAAAACTATGCCCACCTCCATCTTTAATCTTGTGTCAACCACCCAATGTTGGTTGAGATCTTGTGTATTTCTCGACATGCTATGGTTATATTCTTTCAATGTACAAGTGTGCACGAAAGACACCCAAATCTCCCCACCAAGACCTCTGAGGGAAACTGCATTTCCCTGTATGATATTTTAATGAGTGCCTCAATGATAACCTCATTGACTCTAAATTTCTCAACCAACTATGCTTTCTTCTTTGTAGTGGCTATCTCTTTTATCATCTATGCCTTCTTGGCATCCTTTTGTGCCTTTGATGGACTAAAACTTATTCATTTCTTCCCCATTTAGAACCAGCTAGTGTTGAAGCATGGTATGTTGATTTTGCTAAAGCTTTTAATGTTTCTTGACACTCCCTCATAGCCATGGGGTCTATGACTATAATTGTAACTCTCGAGCTTCATTCTCCATTAATGGTGGCCTTGGTGTTACTCAAAAATTTTCCTTCCTAGTTCTCCAGTAATTCCATATGTTCCTCTATTTCAATCTCAAATGAAATGCAATCTCATTCCCTATTCAATCATTTTCATTTTGGTGGTTTTGGGTGCTCAAGGTTTCATTTTGGTAGTGTTTTCTCACTTTAGTTCTAGTTTGGCTCTGGTTTTGCTCTACATTTTGGGTTTAAATTAGCTTAAGGTTTGTAACATAAACTAGTGCATCATCGACCTCTTTATACCTTAACTTTAGTTACCCTCTTTATTATAGGTGATTAATGTTGCGGTAGCACATGGATTTCTTCAAATTCACTAAAAAGTGTGAAATCCACAAAAAACCACCACCATATTTATGTTTATTATAGATCTTTGTGCCTCCACCCTTACTACATTAAATTCTCTTAAAGGCTTATTTGATATAGTGATAGGTGTTTTCAAATAGTCACTTCCTACCTACTATTGAATAGATACCATCTTGTCTGGACAATCTTCCTCATGTGCTTTGTTCACCTTGGTGCAACCTTCACCCTTCTTATGGCAACTTGGACACAACACTTCACATGTGCATAATTTAATCTCCTTTGTTCCATCTTTTCTTCCTGCTATGCTTACCTTCAAGCATGCTTATATTTTTAGGTCAATTTATTGTGCTTTCATCTCTTGCCTTAGCCTATCCTACCCTATACAAATTCTTGTGTTGGTCCTCCAATGCTTCATTCTCCTGGTTTCTTATGCACTTAGCATCTTGTGCACCTCCTTTTTCTCTCTTTCACACTAGCATTCTGTATGCCTCCCTTTATTACTTGGTACTCATATTTTTGTAAGTATAGAAAACTCCACATGCCTAAAAACTTAGGTGTTTGGCCTCAGGGGATCATAAAGCACTTGTGTTCAACTCACCTGACTAGAGTTATGCATGTACATGCCATAAAGTTCTCTTGGGGGCCTAAAAGTGCCTCACTTATTCACTCATCACCAACACAACATAAAACAACAAAAAATATAAGGAAATGGTTGACTTGCACCAAACTTTATTTTGGTCATCACAACATAATTGACTTGTGATCATGAATTCAGTGTTTGATAGCATAAGCACCATCATATTGCCTTTATCGCTTCAATTGGTTGCCATTGAAATACACAAGGATCATTTTGCCTGATAACATGCACAGCTTTCATGCACCTATATCCAATATGTTGTGGATGATACAAAGGTGCATCTACATAGTTTTTAGCTTGCTCGAATGCTTGAGGTACTTAGATTCATAGAGTAAAACTAACGCTCCTTAAATAAACACCTTGTGCTTTATATGCTTGTCATGCCATAGCTTCTAGCATGCCTTCTCTATTTGTTGGCTCCATCTTGCTTAGGCGCACACCCCATCCAAGTGCTCCAAGCCTTCTAGCCATGCACTCAATGATTCTTGGTCATCTAAATGACCAATATGCATAATTTGCAATGAGGGAACCATGAATTCCATTGATAAAATTACCCTTGTGCCCAAAACCAGTTGAAATAGTGTGGCCTTATTTAGGTGCTTATATGTTATTTAAAAGGGCCATAGTATTATTGAAACTCAATCATCTCAATCTTTGTGAGCAATGTCAAATATTTTTATGAGGCATGTCCCTAATATCTTATTGAATGCCTCAATTGTGTCATTAACTTGGGGAAGATAGGGTGTTATCTTGTGGTGTGCCACCACATATTTGGTCAATGGGATTTGCACAATTTTATTGAGTAAGTGCATGCCTATATCGTTAGTCAGACTAAGTGGGCACCCATAGTGATTTATGATGTTCTCCCATATGAACCTTGTGGTGATGGTGGCTATATAGTTTTTGGTTGGTACTACCTCAACCCACTTGGTTAAATAATAGATGGTCATCAGAATATATCTTGCACCTGTGAACCTTGTTGTGGGAGTGATCAACCTAGAAAAATCAATGGCCCATTTTTCAAATGATGTTTGGGCAAGAATGGGGATGAGAGGTATCTCATCCTGATGGTTGGGCTTCCCTATGTACTAGTAGATGTCACATGCCTTGGCATAATCTTTTACATCTTGGAACAGACTTGGTCACCATAAGCCTAATTGTAACACTTTATGTATTGTTGCATCTCTAGTGCAATGGCCTCCTGCTATCCCCTCATATGATTCTCACAAGGCAAAGTCTCATTTATGTTCTAAGACACATCAGTGCAGGACTTCATATCAGCTTAATTTGTATAGTTCCCCACTAATGAGTTGGAAGGGAGTGACATGAATTGCGAGTTGCTTCTTTTCTCTAGTTTTCATTGTCTAGGCATAGACTCAAATGTTAGAAAAGAGGTGATCTCCTCTAAGTCCTCAAGGATACATTAGACTTTTTAGAGTTGTGTGTCCAACATGTCATCCTTAATAGGCACTATTGCATCACCAAAATTGATGCAAGATAAATGGTCTGGGCCCGATTTCTATTTTCCAAGATTTATGATAATTGAGAATTGAAATTCTTGGAACAAAACTATCCATCTACAAATGCACTTGTGGAGAACAAGCTTGTTTATAATGTACTTAAGCACCTCATGATCAATGAAAAATATGAATGGGGTCACCAATAAGTGTTTCCAAATTTCTATAGGGTGTAGACCATGGCCAAGTGCCTCATGCTTAGTTATTATATAATTATGCTCTACTTGGGTTAGTTTACTACTTGTGAAGGAGATCGGATGATCCATTTTACCTTCATCAGGTTGTGGCATAATGGTGCCAATTATAGATATAGATGCATCAACATGGACATTGAATGGAGTCATCTAGTCAAGAAATTATAAAATAGGCATGCTAGCCAACTTGAGCTTTGGAGTTTCAAATGCATCCTCTTACATTGCACCCTAATAGAATAGGCCATCTTTTCACAAGAGCTCTTCTAGCAATGTCATAATTCTTGCATAGCTCCTTATGAAATTTTTATAATAACCATAATGGCCAAGAAAGGCATGAACATCTTTCTACATGGAAGGGGTCTAGAGCTATAGGATAATTATGATCTTTGCGAGATCAACAAGCATACTATCTTTACAAATGATGTGCTTAAGCAAGGTGCCAAAAGGTGTTGCAAAGACATATGTCTTGAGGTTCAAGGATATTTGTAACTTCTTGCACCTCTCAAATATGAGGTGTAAGTTGTCATAATGGTCTTTCCTCAACCCATACATAGTCCAATCATCTAGGCACACTTGGAGGAACCTGTGAATGAAGTCCTTAAATGTAGTGATTACCACTCTAGAGAGTATGATTGACACATTCTTGATTCCAAAGGGCATCACATTGTATGAAAAATAACCTAATTATGTCACAAAATTTGTTTTAGGCTTGTCATTCTCCTCAATCTAGACTTGATGGTATCCTGAGAACCCATAAGTGAAAGTGTATATTTCACATCTTATGATGCCATCCAAGTCTTCATCAGTGAATAAAGTTGGGAAGGGGTTAGTGATGCAGGTGGCACTCAACAGTCTATAATCGATGCGAATATAGATTCATCCATCCTTATTGATTCTAATAACCATCGGGCTCACCCCTTTAGATTCTTGCAAGGGGTAGATGACACCTACGACCAGCATTCCATCAATCTCCATTTTAACCTTGGCATGGAGATTGGGGTTCATTCCATAAGGGCTCTTCTTGATAGGGCTTGTGCTATCCACCAAATTTATGCTCATCATCCCAAGGGATGGGTGGGTTCCATTAATATCTTGATAATTTTGAGGGAACAAGTCTTGGAACTCCTTCAGGAGATCCATAATTTATGCCAGCTCTGTGTCAGACCAATATGCACCCAAAGTAGCCACCTTTGGTTCCCCTTCTGAGTTGATGTTTACCTTGGTAGTTTTGAGTAGTGCATAATAGGGCTCATTCCTCTCCTAATTTGAGTCCTCAACTTGCCTACTTACCTTAGTTGTTTCTATGTGAAGATGAGTAGGGTCTTCTTCATCAGGGATGTTATCCTCCATTTGGTGCACTAGCTTCCTTTTGTCTATCAAGGTTGTCTAGTTGCACACCTTCTATATATCATTATCTTCATCACTCGAGTCACTATTGAGTGCTTACTCTTCAATTAAATTCAAGATCACCAACTCTTTCTCCCCAAACATATATTTTATCTATTCTTCTAGGATTACAGTGTCCTCAAACACCTTGCAATGACTCAATCAATTCTAGGTTCTGTGATGAAAAGGAAAAGGTGTGAATGAACCACTTGTTAAGTACATCCCAATTTATTGTCTCATGGTGCATATCATTGACAACATAACATGCTTTCACCCATGCCTTCAAGGTTCTGTAGAAGGTGTGTACCCATATGTTTCTTGGGGTGTTCTCACCTTAGATAGTCCATATTTCTTCGTATAAGCACACATGTGATACAGGGTCACAATCATCAAAGTAGGTAAAGATATATAAGTCCTCATTGATTTTCCTAAATTTAGTGCATATGGATGCTTTCACATCTTGCCAAGTTGGTAAGCTAGGCCTTTGCACTACCCACCAATGAGCAACAATGCTCCTTAAAGTATACACTAGTGCACTCATTCTGTCTATCTCCTTTGGGATGAATGATTCAAGGTCAAAAACATACTCTTCCATAGGATTGCTCCCATTATATCTTGGGAGTGCCACAATTTAACCTTTACTTAGGTGAAACACTCTCTTTCCTTCCTTCTTGGTGTAAAGGACCCATCTTTTTGAAGTGTGATCAGTCTGGACCCAACAAGTCCTCATAGGTTTTGGTACCTTTACATTCACTAAATGACACCTCTGACCAATGATTTCATAAGCTTTTTTAACCCATCAGTCGTAAGTAATGTTGATGATGTCTGAGACTGACTATCCATATTCCCAAGAAAGCACTCCTTGATTATTAGGGTTGAGAGTCTTGGCACCTTATGTCATGATGTTATATATATGGTTGATCTCATCCTCAAGATCAACACTTTATACATATGGGGGTCCTTGGTCACTTGAGAGGGGGATTAATACACTCTCCTTGCCATTTTCAAAGGTGATATAACACCTTTTAAAGTGCATATTTGCATTATTTGCATAGTACCATGGCCTTGCCAAAATCACTGGATAATTATCTTGTTTTACCAACTCGATCTCTTCAAAGTTAGCACAAAACTCGATACCCATGATATCTATAATGATGATATTTATAATTTTAATTGGTTGCACTTGGGTCTTGTTGGGAATTCACAAGGAGTTCTTGATCATACTCCACATTCTATGTATGCCTTACTTCTCATGCCCTTTCTATATATGACATGACAACTTCAGTTGGATTTTATCCTGTATGTTCCAAAAGTAAATTTTTCAATAGGGGTAGCATTCCTTCCATCTATAAGAGGTACAGGATCTCTATTAGTTCTTGTATCTCAGCCTCCTAGCTAGCTTATTTCTTATGGGTAGTGATAACTTGTACCTCTAGGTCTTGCACTAATTAGATCTCCCCTTATAGGTTTTGAATGACACTCATGACATGTTACAATACATCTTTCTGGTGTGCAGGGTCTGGGTAAGGTGAAACTTTGGGTTCATGCCATGTGATGCACTAAGTGCAATTATGTTCCCCATATTCTAGGCATAACTCAAGTATTGGCACAACTAGTGGCTTGGTGGTGAATCCACTATGAGTAGTCACCTAATCTTTGATTGTTTATAAACTAGTCAGTTTCACCTTTGGAGTCCACTTATCCACTTTATTTCACACCTACTCATTCATGTGCCCTTGTCTATCTTAGGACTACCTTGGGTCAACTATTTATACAAGTCAGGGCATTCCTTGACCTTATGGATTGCTCAACAATACCCAAATGTTGGATGTGTAGTGCAATCATGCTGATAGTGTTCTATGGAACCATATTTATATCATGAATGGGGTGGGATCCTTCCACCCACACATCCTCCACTTCACCCTCTGGAGCCTCTTTACATTCCATAGCCCACATTTTATTGGACATAACCCTCATTCTCTTGATTAGCTTGCTCTTCGAGGGCTATATTTGCCTATTGTATGCCTCTCTCCATGTTTTCGTGCATCTCATCAATTACTCTACAATCAACTATGGTATGAGTGTAGGCATCACACAACCAAAAATAAATGGTTGTTTTAACTTGATTGGCATGTTGCAACAAAGGATAGTTATGAACATCATGCACCTCATGACAATCCTCACAGCTTAGAAACAATGTGCATACATACCTTTGAGGGAATTTATTCATGTTATGGCCTTTTATTTCACATTCGATGCATCATAATCCACTTTGATCATATTGTAATGAACTAGCGGTAACCTTTTGGAGTTTGGAGGCCATAGATGCAATCTACACCTCCATGAATGGTTTGATCCCAATATTGATGTTTTTGACTGCCTCAACCTGAAGTGCAGCTTCAAGAGCTTTGCAAGCGTCTATGAATGTCTTCATAGAGAGATCTCTTTTGAATAACACTAGCGACCCTCCATTAAAACATCGTGCATGTTAGGAGTGGTGAATTTCATAAGGAAGCTTGGAAAGGAGAGTCTTTAACCTTACATCATATAAGCACATGCTCTCTGAGAGTCCTTGGTTAATCTCCTTGAAAATGGTGATGCTTTGTTGTTCAAACTTTAGTATGTTAAATTCCTTCAAGAATGTTCCTTCAAAGTGTCATAGTCAACCATAACATGGTTAGGATCAAAATTATTACACCAAGTATGGGCATGATCTAATAGGGTTATCATGAATTGGGTTCTCTTGTGCTCTGATTGGGTGATGTCCCGTGTGCACCATTGTAGTTCACACTTTAGCACATGTTATGTGTCATTCTTCACATTGTGGTATTCTAACAAGTTCATGGCCATCTCATAGTATATTTACTATGGGGGCATAGCTAACATCTGAGGTGTTTATCCCCTTGGCATCTATGTGGGTAGTGGCCCTCCAATGTCTCTAGCCAATGGGTTAGGTGTTGGCCCCATTGTTATTACTAGCATTCAAGATGATGATGGCACTATACTACTAACTTGTGGGACCCAACCACTTCTTATGGGCTATTGCCCAGTCTGCATATATGACATGAGTTAAGTTGGTATGCTTGTGCTCATGTTCTGTGTTGGTGAGCTAACACCCAATGTTTTATAGGTACTCTTTCTCAACTCTTCATAGTAAATAACTTGTTCAATAATAAAATTATACTCTAAATATGCAAAACATCCAAATCCTATGTTGATAATAGCATCAGTTATCACTCTTCTTTCTTCATGTGGGGGATCTAACACATGAGTTTGTGATGCAGGTTCAAAGGGGGTAGGTACATCCAATATATATTTAGTTATCAAATTTTTTAAGAACCTAGTGCATTTCACACCCATTAACTATTGAGATTTATCTATGGATTCATTGTTTTTCTCCTCCTTGCACTACTATAATTTAAGAGATCCTTCCCCATGCCCTTCCTACTTGCTATAGGTTCTCTCAAAACTAATAGGTTCTAGATCTTCCATCAACCTATGCCTTCTCTTGTTATAAGTTTATCTCCTGAGCTCTTAGGTATCAATATGTGCATCGCTTTCTATTGTGCTTCACCTACACATCCCCCTTTCCCCCTTTGTGCTGCTCATATGTGAAAGGACTTTAGCCTTCCATTCTCAAAGTTTCAAAGCTATAATCCACCATTAGTTTCTTGAGTTTTATGTTAAACTCTTTCATGAACGTGCCTATGGGCTCACATAAAAATTGATACTCTACTTCCTCAAGGTAGGAGTATGTCAAAACAAAGAACTCAAGCATGTAATTATTCAACATTCCTTGCCACCATTTGTCTACTGCTCTAGTCCAAGTGGTGTCTAGAGTCTCAAGTCTCTCTAAGAACTCTTTTATCCACTCAAGGCATTGTTCATAGCTTCATCTTCTCTGGGTTTCATATGCAACCAACCAATGGTACACATGCTTGGGTAGTTCATAGAAGAAGACCTCATATAGAGCATCATATAGGTTGTTCTAGACCCAATTATGTAGATTTTATCCTCCATAGGATAGATGTTTCAATGCAAAGCTATCTTCCAATTGTTGTAGCTAGTGTTTGATATTCTTGAGGGAGAGTCAAAACATTTTTTTATTGCACTATTGCTTTAATAAAATTTAACATGGGTCCTGGTAACAAAACCAAAATGTTATAAAAAAGAGGGTTAGGTTTATCAATTCATCAAGTCAGGAACTCATTCAGTTATTTGAGTCAGTTATAGACTCATTACAACTAGGCACAAATGTAGTATATTCCCATAACACTTAACATTTATCACTCTTCTATGCTGACATTAATTCACATGAGGTGCAAGCCTTATGCACTCACCTAAAGCATAGCAGAGAAAGAACTAGATCTTACATTGGGCTAGTTGTGTCATGGTGTAAGATCTCACATATAGGACTTGGTCTTTCCAACATAGGCTTTTGGTAGATTCATTGGCACAAGTTTTGTCTGGGCTAAGCCTAATGGTTAATAGGTGCGAGCCTATTTTCAGTGACTAGTTCTAATCATAGGGGTGCAAGCCTATATCAGGTTAGTTTTATCATTTCAAGGGTGCAAGCCTTTGTTTCACTAAGCTTAATGTCATTCAAGGGCTTTGAGGGGTCAAGGGAGTGATTTAGATCAAGTGTTCATGCTTTGGCTAGAGCTTCTTAGTAAGAGTATCATAGTTTGGGTGCATGACTCTCCTTACACTTAGGCTATTTCATAGAGTAAGTTGACATCATTACTTAGTACAAATACACCATTAATGACATAAACTAGAAGCTTGAAAATAAAATTCTTAACATTACTATAATGGGATTACCATATTTAACTAGTACATTCATTATACATTCACTAAAAATATCAAAGATAGGTGAAACATAACCATTGTATGTACTACAACCTTCATCATTCATTAATCAAAGTCCATTTAAAATAGAGTACATTATATATAAAATAGAGTAAGTATATCACTTCATTTTTTATCTGCCTAGCGGCTCACAGGTGAGCTTAGGTGCATACATTAGGAGCCTTAGTGGCATCCATGCTACTTCTTATGTTAATGACATCTATAACATTATATCTAAAGCTAATTTTGTAGGGCTTCACTACACTAAATTCATGTTTCCTTGATCTCTGGTTTGAACTATCTTTTTATAGGCTACAGGAGTACCTTCTGCCAGGGTGGAGCTATGCATGCCAGGTGCCGAGCTGGAGCTTTAGCAATTATTCCATTGACTCCATTAACTTGCACCCTTCATGCTATGATTTCCATGTGTATCCAATCCTTGAAGATGCCCAAGTAATCATTGAATTGGTTAACCACCTATCAGCTGACACAAGGTGTGCGTCGATTCCTCCAACTAGCATAAAAAGATACAAAAATAGTAGTCATCCCAATGATTAGCTTGCACCAAGATGTCTATAGTGCTAACATGGATCTATACTTAATCAAAATATGGGTCCAACATTAAACATCAAATTAATA
Organism: Torreya grandis; assembly: GCA_037957365.1. Classification (NCBI taxonomy): domain Eukaryota; kingdom Viridiplantae; phylum Streptophyta; class Pinopsida; order Cupressales; family Taxaceae; genus Torreya; species Torreya grandis. The sequence goes on along the minus strand of JARHVA010005502.1, from coordinate 174,147 downwards.
TCTCTTATAATGTATTTATGTGAAAAGACATTTTAAATGTAAGGGGTGGAGAAACCTTATAATTAGTTTGGGCCTTACAATATCTATGTAGTTGCAATTAATTTAGATGTTACAAATTAGTTTGGGTTAAGAAAGCCATTGTTCCATAAAATTTGAGATTTTAATTTTTATCTTTAAAAAATAAAAAATTATTTAAATAAATTATTATAATGGATATTGAGAAAGAATAAGATGATTAATATAAAATTTTAAAAAATTAAATAAGATTAAATCATAAGAGAAAGAGTCAATTTCACTAATACCTTTTCATTTTTAAATTTAAATAAAGAGTAATATACATTTTTGTTTTCAAAGGTTTCAGGGTTTGGACAAGAAGAAGGTTTTGTGGTGGTGGTGGATTCTAAAGAAGAAGCAGTAGGGATTTTTGGTTCCAAATAAGTCTCGTGAAATCATTTTTTTTGGAAACTAGACTCAATAATATTTCCATCGACATGTTGTTTGATGTGCATAGTAGAGATGCAAAATTTTAAATGTTGAAAATTGTGTAAAAAATTGAATCTGCATTGCGAAGGAAAATGGGCTGTAAACCAACTAGAAAGCTTCAAATTGTCATATATCTAGTGTTTGATGTCCAAATTTGTCACATGACCACACATTCTTGATGAAAAGGGAATTTTGAAGGCAGTAGTGAAGTTAATTCTTGCATTAGAAGATTTTGACAACATGTCTTGGCTATTATTATAGTGCATCTTATCGAAAAGTTGATTGAATAATAGAGAGATATTATATTCTTCTAAATAAATAAGTTTGTAACAATTATAAATTGTGTTTGTCTAAATGAGGTCTAAGTGCAAAGACCTATAGATATTTTGCTCTCCTAGAATTATCGGGTGAAGCCCACATGAGTGTTGAATGTTTGTTTATTGCATCAACATCATGGGTTCTACTTTTTATCGTGAAAGTATCATGTCATTGCTTGTTCAAGTGAAAACTAGTCATGTGGCAAATATGATAGCAGAGTGTTAGAGGCATTTTCAACGTACATTTAGGTAGTTCTGTAATCTGTATACTTTGTTGCGATAGGAGATAGATCTTTTATAAAATAAAATTAACTCTCATGGAACACATCTTGAAGTCCATCATGTTTGTGTTGTGAAGAAATTTATTGTCAAGACAATTGTAAAACAAACTAAGATTTTTGTACCATATATTAGTACTCAAAATATTGTTGTGAACAATGCCAAGGCAAATGTTGTTTCTAAGCGTGAGGTTGTTTAAAAGCAGTCCAAGTCCACTGGGGATCATACACATGTTCTATCTCCTATTGTGGAGTCTTCACCTATTGTGTGAGTATGGGATACTTTTCTAGTCAATAAGTATTGTGTAGGTTTAAGGTATACTAATCTTATTACTATATATTAAAAAATGATCACTTGCATAAAAATTAAATTACACAAAATTTATAAATTATAAAGTTATTTAATATATATATATATAAAATCGTTATAAGTTAATAATAGATATAATCATGATAAGTTAATAATATATGTAATCTTTATTAAATAAGTTAATAATATATATATTTTTAAATAACTTTATAATTTATAATTTTTGATGTAATTTAATTTATATATATATTATTAACTTATTTAATAAGGATTATATATATTATTAACTTATCACAACTATATATATTATTAACTTATAACGATTATATATATATATATATATATATATATATATATATATATATATATATATATATATATATATATATATATATAATCGTTATAAGTTATAATAACTTTATAATTTATAAATTTTGTGTAATTTAATTTTTATGCAGGTGATAATTTCTTAATATATAGTAATAGTTTTTTCTGGGCATCAATAGATTTTAAAATTTAATAAAAATTAAAAATTATCAAAAACAAAAGTTGCAAAGTTAATTCATGCAATTATGTCATGTTTTAAACTTAGAATATTTGTTTTGGAAAGGGCAGGTGAAGAGCGGGGCAGTAATGTAACATAATTAATAGATTTTAAAATTTAATAAAAATTAAAAATTATTAAAAATAAAAGTTGCAAAGAAGTTAATTCAGACAATTATGCCATAGTTTAAACTTGGAATGTTTGTATTTGAGTTTAATTGTACATTATTTTAGATCTTAAATATTTGTGACAATTATCCCAGGCAGGAGGGGGGTTAATGTAACATCATTAACAACTTTTAAAATTTAATAAAAACTAAAAATTATCAAAAGCAAAAGTTGCAAAGAAGTTAATTCATGCAATTATGTCATGTTTTAAACTTAGAATATTTGTTTTGGGAGGGGCAGGCTAAGAGTGGGGCGGTAATGTAACATCATTAATAGATTTTAAAATTTTATAAAAACTAAAAATTATTAAAAATGAAAGTTTCAAAGAAGTCAATTCATATAATTATGTCATATTTTAAACTTGAATTATTTATTTAATTGTACGTTATTTTGGATCTTAAATATTTGTAACCATTATCTTGTTCTCTATTTCATGATGAAAGGTTATACATATTTTATTTATTTATTTTTTAAATTGAATTAGTTACTACTTGGTTATAAGGATTGCTAGGGTGGTCCTTGTGCGGAGTGGGATTCCACCCTCCTTGCAAATAAGAGCTCTAGTTGTTCCATGTGGTAAACCCTTTATCAATTGAGTTATTGAGGGAAAATTGGGTCATAAAGGATTAAGAACCTAATACATTCAAAAATTATAGTTCATTACTTTCAATCCAACTTTAAACTTATTTAGAAAATACAAACTTTCATTTCCAACTTGAACAATATGATACATTCCAAAACTTAATAATTTTTATTGAAAATACTTTATCATATATTTTACGATATTATGTTTGGGATACTTTGTGGAAGATTAACATGACTAATAAATCAACACACAAAAGGGTATTTTGCTAGGTTATATATTTGTAATACCAAGAAACCAAAAATTTGGCACAACATATAAAATATAATGCTAAAAACATACATATTATCAATTATTTAATTTAAACATCATTGCTATATAATACAAAAAACTAACTTACAAAATAATAATCTTATACACTTTTCAGATAATTACTAAAAAGATTGAAGATGGTAGCTAATAACCCTCAATGGTAAATATAACTATTCAACATCTAGTACATGCTTTACAAAATATACATTCAATGATAAACTTACAAGATAATAATCTTATACACTCTTCAGATAATTACCAAAAAGATTGAAGATGGTAGCTAATAACCACCAATGGTGAATATAACTATTCAACATCTAGCATATATTTTATAAAATATACATTTAATTGTATAAAAATATCTCATAATTAATTATTTTAGATTTCAATTATATTTTTCCATATTAAAAACTAATTCCAATAACATAACAAATCAACATTAAAAGTCCCAAATTTCTTTATACAATGCAAATGTTACACACACACACACACACATATATTTTATTGAAAAATGCTTGAGTACAAAAAATAGTTATTGCTCAGATGAACAAGAAGAAGAAAATACATATAACAAATCCAAATAGCGTTATAGTTAATAAAACTATTACTCATAGCTTAACAGGGAACATCAGCGTAGTAGCAGTAGAGTAGCAACATACACATAAAGGATAAATGATGCCAATCTATATGGTCAAAGACTGTACAATCTAGAAACAGAGGAGCACTTCACAGTGTTACTCTCAAATTCAATATGGTTGTATGAGAACCAAGATACACATAGTGTTGTATTAAAATATGATAATAAGAATGGCTGCAAGGAATTAAATAAGCACATAATGTTGTTTCGCAGCTATAGAAAAGCCCATTGCAACCAAAAATTGTAACATCAAGGAATACCACTGAGCAGAAGTTTGAGCAGTCACAAGGAAAATCAAAGACCCAAGCCATCCAAGCTCAGGGACCATAACAACACCAACAACGTGAAATTTTCCTACATACATAGAGACCCGATAATGATTTAAGATTTATAACCAATTTAAAGAGATTGAAGCCGTCTTGAACATAAGATATCACCTTCATGAAGTTGAAGGCATTGCAGTTTCCATGATTTTAAGAGTATACAATAATAAACTCTAATATAAGATTAATTGGATAGTTAAAGAGACTAATTTCAAAATGTTTGACAATTATATACAAATATAATCTAATATTGCTATCTAAATAGCTACTTACAAAGAGACATTATGTATTTAATTAAAATTTAATTGGTGAAAAGCCAATCAAAAAAGGAAAAGGAACAGGGAAAAAAATAAATTACTCTAAAAATACTATCCGATAGATAGTTAAGCATATTTCATTCCACTATTAATAAGATTTAGTAGATGTTTTTAAATTAAAAAGTTTTAAAAAAAATTAAATATTTTTAATTAAAAAATATTTTTTATTAATAATATATAAATAGATAATTATATTTAAAAAGGAGTAATATAATATTACACTCTAAATTATAAAATCTAAAAATATCAACTAATTTAATTCAAAATAAAATTGAAATTTTGATTAAACAACTTTTTAATAGAAAAAATGAACATATTCAAAAACATAATAAAAAATATATTAGATAACCAAACTCCAAAATATAAGCCACGATAACTTCAATCAAGAATAAGTCACTCCCACCGATTATTAATTTTAAATTTGTTAATCGAATGACTGCCATTTTATAATCCAGACGGAATCAATTTTTCGTTGCCTCGAAAGGAATCGCTCGACAAAACATAGTGGATGGACTCCAGAGTAATTAATTCGGTTCTTTTTTGCTTTACTTGATAATGGCCGACAATGTGATGTTACGTTCAGCTAATTCAACACAGGAAAGAGTATTCCGCTACCTGGGCTATATATTTGCAACTCCAGGAAACCAAAATCCAAAACATCATCTCGACCTTGTAACGGCGAAAGTGCTTCTGCAAATCTATTTTTCTCTTCTTTGATTAACCATCTGAATTTCATTTTCCAATTCATGGCAGCCTCGTCGTCCTCATCTCGCAAACTAAGTGTGGAAGAAGCTTTCGGTGACATTGAAGCCCTGCCCGAAAGAGAAAGAGAAACCCCGCTTGCCCCTCCACAATTGTATGATGTATTCATCAGCCACAGGGGACCCGACGTCAAACACACACTCGCTTCCCAACTTTATGCTTCTCTTCAAAAGAGAGGATGCCGTGCGTTCCTTGACAAAGAAGAGATAAAAGGTGGAGATTCTATTTCTTCTACCATTCACAACGCCATCTGCTCCTCCTCGGTTCAAATTGCCATATTCTCCAGAGGATATGCACAGTCTAAATGGTGTCTGGATGAGCTCCTCCTTATGTTACAACAAACCAACGCCTTCTTTATTCCCGTGTTCTATCAAGTGGAGCCTTGGGAGCTTCGCTACATCGATCACAAGGGAGCGTATGCCAAGGCATTTTCTGACTACAATTCAAAAGGAAGGAACCTCAACAAGCTGGACGACTGGAAAAGTGCTCTCTGCCGTGCTTCAGACATCTCTGGTTACGAACTCAGCAAGCATGGACCGTAAGATTACTGCTATCAATTTTTGATTGATTTTGGTTCATCACATGTTTTTATGTTTTTTTTCTCACTACAAGAAAGTGATTATAATCCAACGCAATGCTTTTCTAATAAAATTCCTGTTCCTATTTTCAGCGGCTTGTGTGACAAAATTGTGTCTGCTGTGGTGAAATGGATTGAAGCAAGGAGACCTTTAAAAGTTGCAGAATATCCAATAGGAATGGATGAAAGCGTGAGAGATTTTGAAAAACACTGCGGAGATAGAGTGCAGGAGATCATTAAAGGCGTTGGCATTTTTGGTTTGGGAGGGTCAGGAAAGACTACCTTAGCCAAAGAATTGTTCAACAGGAAGCGTTCAAAGTATAATGCATCATGTTTTCTTAATGATGTAAGGGAGACATATGCCAAAGGTGAGTTGCACTCTATGCAAACTAAGCTCCTTAAAGATCTCTTCAATGAAGATCGTAAATTTTACAATGGAGATGAAGGAACAACCTATCTCACGGATCGTCTGGGTAACGACAACCATTTGCGGTTTCTTATTGTACTAGATGATATAGATCACAACGACCAGTTGGATGCTTTGTTATTAAAAGATATGCAGAGTCGTGGCAATTTGGTAATTGTTACCACCCGTGACCAAAGGGTGTTAATTCGTGGCCAAATTGGTGTTCATTATAGCATGAAAGTGCTGGATATGCCTTGTGCCACAGAGCTCTTCTGTCGCCACGCTTTCCTCCAACCGTATCCAGATATTGGATACCACGATTTGGTTGCAAGGTTTGTGAAGTTCTGTGGAGGTTTACCCCTCTCTCTCAAAGTTTTGGGAGCCCAGGTTCGTGGTAGCAATGACAGGAATTACTGGGAGTCAGTATTTGGCAAAGTTGAAAATACCCTGCCAGAGGATATAATCCAGAGGCTTAAAATAAGTTTTGACAGTCTGGACGGTGACGAAAAGCAGATTTTTATGGATATTGCGTGTTTCTTTATAGGTAAAGAGAAAGATCGCGCTATGAAAATATGGAAGGGTTCGGGATGGAGTGCTGAGCACGCACTTCAAACCCTAAGAGACAGAAATCTGGTTGAAGTGGAAGTGGAAGCGGAAGTGGCGTGGTTTCCGCCTGAGACATGGACTATGACAGCGGAGGAACGTACAGAAAAGAAAAAAATTGTATTTAGAATGCACGATCACCTCCGCGATCTAGGAAGACGAATGTCCCAAGAATTGAGCCCTCCTCGGCTGTGGCAACCCCACCGTCTGAGATTCATGGTGTGCTGCTCCTTTAGATTTCGAAAATTTAAATTTAAAAAACTTGTGAGATTTTTATTTCAATTTATTTTCTTCTTTCTTTTTTTTCCCTATGTAAACAAAATCTTAACCTTGATCTTTATACGCAGGAGTCAAAAGGATTTAGGAAAATCCTAGCTGAAACAAATGGCAGGTGTTTCCATAAGTTTAGGGACTCGTCCATTCATTGTTACGTCACATATTTTATAGGAAATACAAATGATTGTACTGAGACATCAACTGTGCTACTGTGGCTTGAGATTGAGCTATGGCGTCATGGTACCTATGAAGGAATTCTTTCGTGGTTTCCTCTGGAAAAATTACAGGGTTTACGTGTTCGTGCTATAGGCAGCCCATTACTGAACCCATATTTTCAGATCCAAAAAAGGATTGTGAAACAGGTATTTTACTTTCCTTTATTGAAAATTAAGTCTCTTTTAACGGCAGAGTATACCTTTCAGAATAGTAGTATGGAGATTGTTTTTAACCAGTTAGAGCTAATTCGGTTATATAAATTTACTCTCAATTTTAGGTCAATATGGAGTTGAAAGAGCTGGAGTTTAAATGGTGTAACTTGCCCCCAAATCTTCTAAATTTATTAGGAATTTGTAATCATTTGGAAAATTTAGTCTTAGATGGTGTAGACATGAAAATTGGAACGTCCTTCTCACAATCCCTTAGAAAATTAGGTAATCTTAGAAGATTGGTTTTGGGCAGTGGCTTAAATGGGGAACTGGTTCTAAGCAACAATACAGATCCTACTCATTCTGACTCTTCTACAAGCACCATCATGAATAGTTTTAAAACCATAATAATTTCAAGAGGATATTTATCAAAGTTGTTAATCAGTGGAGAGATTTGTCCCAGCCTTCAATCTCTGCGTGTTTTCGAAGACAGAAATCTAATTGAAATGGATTTAAAGCTGGTAACAACACTGAAAGAGCTCTGGTTGTCTGAGTGTGATAAGCTGAAAACATTATCAGGGTTATCTGATCTGGCGGAGCTTGTAACATTAATCATACACGATATTCCGGAATTAGAAGAGCTGCCTACTCTTGCGCATCTAACATGTCTCGAGAGCATTGTCATCACTGGAGCATGGCATACGATGCAGAGTATAGCAGGGATCGAAGAGTTGGAAGGATTAAAACGTTTGCATCTTGAAGGAGTGAAGGGACGTGGTGGAGTATGGAATTGCATGTATGAGCTCAAGGTAATAAATTCTTTCTCCCATTACACAGTTCATTTTGAGTAGAAAACAATTTTATTCATTGCCCATTTTAAATTCTGATGATTTCTAGTGGAAGAAAAATTATTAATATTTTTTATTTTTTTAAAAGTATATGCATTGACCTTTTTGACTTCAGTGTGAGTTGGTATTGAGGAAAACACACTATTTTTTTAATATTTCAGAGACTGCCGTCAGAGGTGACAACTGTGACATGCATTGACGCACATAAGTCAAGCTTAAATGCAAACTTGTTTCTGGATGCCAACTCAGTCAATGAGATTCCTTGTAGTGGGTCAGATAATGCGGACGATGTGTTGGATTTTGTCGTCAGCAAATTGAAGATGGCAGGCTCGATGAGCACACTCATCTTATGCCTTTGGTTTCGCCGCCGCATTGGTTTTGCCTTTCTTGAAGATGGCAGGCTCAAGAAAGGAGAAGGGATGGTTACTATTGTAATTACTGACAAAAGACAAATAGATCATTATGTCAGGTTTCGACACAGGCTTTACTGTTTTGCTAAAATAGAAAAGGGATATGTAGTGAATGTGAGAGAAGGTGAAGAATGGAGAACCCTGCAGATATTTAAAAGAATTATTGGAGAAGTATACCTCTGACTGAAGGGAATTGAGGCTTCTCAACATTGTTTGTTATAAGTAGAATGTTATGCATATCATTGATTTTATTTAAGTATTTTATCTTTAATTTTTAAGGGAAACAAAATAAAGTATGTTAATGTTCATAGACGATTAAATAAGTTAATGAAATTATAAAATTTAATATATCTTCAGAGAAGTAAAATAAAAATGAAAAATATAAATTATTCACCAACAATATGTAACAATAAAAAAATAATTAATTAAAAAATTATAAAACAATATTTATAACTTATCGTTAAAATAAAATTCGTCAATTATACTACTAATTTTAGGAAAGCCTTCATATTAAAATTGAAGAATATCATTCCGAAAATAACTTAAACTAAGTGGAGAAAGATTCATCTCTATGTTATTATTGTAAGAAATCATTTTACTGAAGTCACATGTAGACACCTAAATATGGCTCTTAAATATTTATCACTCACAAAATTACAAGTTTCTAGAGTTTTTGTATGTTTTTTAATTATTGGCTTAAATTAAGATTTTATTGGTACAATTACTAATTTCAAATGGTCTTTGACCCTTTCCCTAACACCTGCCAGCTTCTAGTTCACATTATAGTAATAATCAAAATGGAATGTACAATTTAAATATAAAATAAATACAACAATATAGCAATGTTTAAAGAGACTTGAAATGTGCATGACAACTAGGAAGTTAAAATTCTTAGAATTATTTTAATGAGTTTTGGTTTAATGTTAAATATCATATGCATAAACATCTAAAACATTGGCACAAGTAAGGTTTACGATATAACAATAATTCACAACAACTAGTTTTGTGATATGCATAGAAATAGTAACTAAAAGTGATGCAGTCACAGTTAAGGTATTATGTTAATAGATGTCTTAGACCACATAGCCTTCAAAATTACATAGCATAATATTGATTTAAGAAATGGAAATACAAATTGCAAACACGATGACAACAACATAACAATCTCAAATGAGATACGTTACAACATAGCATAATATATATATATATATATATATATATATATATATATATATATATATATATATATATATATATATATATATATATATATATTATGCTATGTTGTAACGTATCTCATTTGAGATTGTTATGTTGTTGTAATAAAATGCAACAATGATAGCTCAAAGCTTTATTTGATTTAAGAAATGGAAATGCAAATTGCAAACACGATGACAACAACAACATAACAATCTCAAATGAGATACATTACAACATAAAATCGTTAGATCTATGCTTACTAACTTGCAGTATTTGTAGGTTTAGCTATTCTTTGAATATTCACTAAGATTTATGATCAATTAATCCTAAATTTAGATGATTTAATCAATATATAAATAATCGCCCCTTCTTTATTTATCACAAGTGTATGGGCATGCTTACAAAGGTGAAAGACCCACCTATTATATTAAGTGCTTAGCAACCCACCAACAACATCAAATTCTTAACACAGTCATGATGATAATACATTACAAAAGAGCATATTATGTAGTAACACAACTTGATGTGCTACAACATATCATAGGAAATGTGTTATACCATTTTACTATTCTAATGCTACATACCCAATAACAAACAGTTAGATAGATGAAAAATAGACTCTTTTTCCATCAGTTGGATCACAAAGATCATTAAATGTCTTCATAAGTGATGCAGTTCAATTAATAGGTAGAAGAACCTCCAATAAACATGTCTTAATGCAAACCTCGTATCTATCATGAATCTTATTGCATATTACCCAAGGGTACCAAATGGTTTTGGAATATACAACAATGTTATATTGGCTCTAAAATCTATGAATTAAGTGTACTAATGCTAGATCAAATTCTAAAGTCAATCCCAATTCTCCAAGCTTACCACAAGTTATTACAGTACTAGTACAGTGAATATATAGCTTCTTTAAGAACTTTGGTAACACTCTTTTACTTATGTGGAAAATATCTAAACTATATGGTTATTCCATTGAATTGTCTGATGGAGTAAACTTATAATGAAATACATATGTACACAATCCAAAACTTGAGCAAAACTAGACTTAAATGATTTTCTTTATCTAACATATTTTTGGTTGATCTAGGATTAAAAGTGAACCTAGATGCTCCTACATCATATGCCCTGGATAAAAACAAAACACAAGGTCCTACTCACGTGCATTCTACTAAATATATTCCATGCTTTGTAGCTTTTGATGCACTTATCCATGTTACTTTTTCAATGTTTCAACCCTTCTACTTGACCATATATTATTTGTACTCCTTATCATACATCATATTGGTGCTTAGCAAGTAATTAACAACATTAAATGCTTAACATAGTCCTGGTGATGATACATTGTAAAATATCATATTACATAGTAACACAAGTCGATGCACTATAATACATCACATGAAACATGTTATAATATTTTACTATTCCAATGCTACCTAACCAACAAAAAATAGTTGGATAGATGAAAATTAGACCCCTTTCCATCAGTTAGATTAAAAATACCATTAAATGTCTCCATATGTGATGTGGTTCAACTGATCGATAGAAATAACTCTAATGAACATGATTTCTTAGCGAAAAACCTCGTATCTGTCATGAATATTACAACACATTAGCACAAGGTTCCCAAATGGTTCTAGAATGTGCGATAATGTTAAATTGTAGACACCCAAATTTGGTCAAGATACACAAGTACTATGAATGTTCATGACTTTACATCTAGTAGCTCTTAATACTGAATAAGACTCTATTGGTACATATTATATTAATCTTGTATCTCTCCCTCGTATTTTTACATGGATGTTTTCATTTGGATTTCACAAGTGTTGTTATGTTATTCAAATTCTTGTGTGTGTCACAGGGATCCCTAGTTTGTTACCTCTTTAATCCTATTATTTTATTATTTCAAGACAAAACCACTCTTCATAGATGAACACACCCTATGTGATTGTCTGTTAAACCACAGTCTTGTCCTAATAGCTTTTTCAGTCCTTATTTCAATTCATGTTTCATTTGGGTTTGTCTTTATGACCGTTTATCTAATTTGATTCATATTTTTCACACCAATAATTTTTTAAATTCAAATTAGAATCCTGATATGTAGAGAGCCCTCAAAGGCATTTTACAACTATCACTTATACACCTAGCAAAAAAAATTGAAAAAGAAGCACATCATAATAAGTTTTTCACATATTTTTAGATATCTAAAGTTTATATTGTTATATCTACATTTCATGCTTAGATCAAAGGAGGGCATAGATAAAAGAGCATTTAGATTCATAGTGCATATGATCCAGTCACACACACACACAATAGGGGAAAACTCAATTGATCTAAGGCTAATTTGGAATATGTAGACAACACTCAGATTATGCAATTTTTTCTGAGAGTAGCTCATATATTCCTTTAACCCTAGTTTTTAGGCCCTTTATATTTAACTTCTATTTAGTTTTTGTGTAGGACTTTACTAGGGTTTTGAAAAGAATAGAAAAAAAATAGGTTAGAACATATGATCTAATATGTCTAATAGGTTAAAAGTAATCTGTAAGCATTCTATCATAGCTAATCTATTTGCACATGTATTCCATGGTCAACGCACATAGAATTGTGCCATTGGGATAGGGTCATAAGATGTAGTTATCCAAATTCATTAGCTACATCCTAATCATTCAATTAGTCATCCCTATGGCTCTAAGGGAATTTCAATCAATGTCATAGTCAATCATAATCATCTACAGACCTATGTATCCAGATTATAGATAAGTGCTCATTCTTTTTCATGTCTTTGATTAAAACCCTTTGTTCATATGTTTACAAAAATAGATTCATATGTGAATGCTTACTGAATTACAATGTATATTAATCAATTATTTATTTGAATTAGATTGAAACTTATTAATCTCCAATTCTAATAAAACATATTGGTGAACCCACTTGCTTTGTTGGTTATTACAAGTCCCAGTTTTCCTGAGGGTTTCCTTTTAAATTTATTCTTAAGATTTCAAATAAAATTTTGTTTCCCTTCTTATGTTGGATTATTTGTTAGCATTAGTTTGTCTCTCTTCCCTTGTTATCACTTAAGTATTTATAAATTTTAAATGGCCACAATAATCTCCTACCCCCTCTTCATGTGAAAATGAAAATGTTGTTATTTCACATGTCGATAATGAAAATGAAAATAACTTGATATTTTTACATATGATGATGCTCTGAACAAAGTAGAAAGTGAAAATTCATCTCCTACCCCCTCTCCTCATGAAAATGAAAATGTTTCTATTTTAAATGTTGATTCTACAACTGGCAAAATATGATGACCATGATGAGGATTGAAATAATGATAATTATTATGTGTATAATGAAGAGGAGAATGTTTCTATTAACCCTAGTATAATTTTTTATTCGTCCTCCCCTCATTTTGATTCAACGAGTGTATGTTACATGATAAATCAAATGATTATTTTCTTGATGATAATTTTATAGCATATTGTGATGATGTTTATAATTCCCCTTTGAAAGATAAATTGTGTAAACATGATGATTCTAGTCATGAGAATAATAGTGGTATTTCTTTTATTTCAGCAGAACATAATATGCCTCTGCAAACTAATGATACATTAAATACCAATGAATTTCCAAAGCCTTCACCTTGTATCTAAAATAGTATACCAATGGATAAAATTAATAATAAAATATAATTATTAAATGAGACCCTTAAAGATCTTAATATGCCTTCACAATAGGTTCCATCTTTAATGCATGTTGTTGGTGTTTACAACATAAACTATATCAAACCAACTTGGAAAATTAGGCATAACATTACTGGGTTGATTTGAGTGCTATAAATGGAAACCCTATAGTGCACAATATCTTGTATGCACCATTACTATGTAATTTTAAGATGCCAGTACTTTCTAAGTTCAATGGAAGCGGGGATCCTTACTTACATATCAAAAATTATAGAAAATACTTGAATGGTTGCACTGGTAATAGGATTTTATTATGGTTGTTTCCAAAGAGCTTAGAGGATGATGCATTAAATTTGTTTCATCATTCTCTTCCTACTGGAGCTTTACATACAATTTTTGAGTTAGAGGAAGTATTCCTTATGCATTTTATTTATAATAAGGGACCCATAGTTACATATAATAGATTACCATCATTACATTGGGAAAAGTAGAGCCAGTTTGTGATTATATCTTATGATTTAAGACATATATGCAATAGTTAATTTATCACCCAATAGACTTGGAGACACAATACATATTTTGTAAAGGTCTCATTTTTCCTCTTAATTAAAAGTTGTATCAAACATCGAAGTCATTTTATAATCTTTTAAATGAGACTATTGCATTAGAGGAGCATTTGGAACTTATACAAATGAATAAAGAAGCTTTGATATTGAGTTTTTACCACTAGAGTCACATAACAAAGTTCAATAACTTGGTCTACCTTGTCCTAGAGTAAAGCTTCTATAAAAACCACAAGTTAAGGTACTAAATAAAGGGAAAGAAGCATTTTTCAAATAAGCTCCTACAATGACTAAAACACCTCATGTTAAAAAGTATCCCATTCAGTTTGATTAATTCAGAGATAGGCCTCTTGACATTATTAAGACATTACTAAATAAGAGGATGGTTACACTTTATCCCAATCATTATCATTCTCGATATCAATTGGATAAAATAAAAAATTAACCTTATTGCAACTATCATCACATTAATGATCGTTAGTATAATGATTGTTGCACACTAATAAATAAAATTAAGTAGTATGTTGATAAACATATTATCAAATTCGTTAAGAGGACATCTAGATCTCCTTCACCTGGTTTCACTAGATCATATTCTAACTTGATTGAGTTATCCTAGAGAATTCCTATTAAGCAACCAATGGTCACTGATCATGTAGCTAGAAAGGCATCTAGAGAATAATATTATGATCTATAAGCTAGGTGGAGATACCACTCTCAACTTCATCAACACAAATACTAAACAAATAGCTCACTAGCAATTGCATTTATGACTCTCTATGTTCCTAAAACAAGACAAAATAGAGATGAACAAGTACATAAAATGAATTGTACAACTTTATAAACATGAACTTGAAGTAAATGAATGAGAAAATGAAACTTTGAACACACAAGTTTATCCTAGAGAAACTCAAGTTGGGAAAAACTCCATTAGGGAAGCAAACATACTCCCCTTCCACTATGAAATTAATAAGTATATAAGGTACTACCTATTATGGCCTTCATGGATAGAAATTTCACTACCATACTATCTAAACTCATATACACTTATAAAACCTCATTTGTACTCACACACACCTAAACCAATCAATTTAAGCTAACAATAATGAACCAAGACTCAAACTCATCAAATTGATGTAAATCCAAATACACACATGTCGTTGCCTTCCTCAGATGTCTTCTACCTTACTTAGGATTGTATTTAAGACCTCTCGGTCCTTGGAGTCTTAAAATAAGCTCAAGTGAACCATTGAGAGGAATTGGAACATTTACAACCATTGAATTCCTTACATTTTTAAAATTGTGATGAAACTACTAAGATTTGCATACATGTAGTTACCAAACCATCAGGGTGGTTATGAAATAAACTAATGCATTAACACTAGTCTTGTCATTATCAACCTCCCGTCACTATACATATTGTAGTTTTAGAACCACCTGTGATGATTACAGAACCTTCAGGGCAGTTACGTAACCGCCACCCTACTAAAAGTGGTGGTTCAATTATATTATGAAAACAACTTAATTTTATAATCTAAAAACCAATCTTTTGATCAAGAAAAGAGTGTCTAGATCATCCCTATGCATATTCAACCATTAAAATACCTCTAAACTAGTGTTTTGACTATAAATTATTTGACCCAAATGTCTTACAAACATGTTTACATACAATTGGACATAGTGGAAACATTTATTACAATAAGATCCATATTTGGATCATATTATGAGAGATCAATTATATCACTAGTTCAAAAAAAGTGGAAGCTAGTAAAAAAAATAAATAAACCAATAGTAGATTTGTAATACAAAGAAATAAAAATCAATCAATAGTGACAATGCAACAACTGATAAATATTTTTTTGACATATGTTGCACATATGCCTACTACATTTATTCATAATATGATAGTTACAAAACTAAAGTATAATGATTTAGATATGTAGGATGATCTTATGGTTCACATTTCTTATTCCCTTTATTTTGGACAAATGATTATTCAGGGTACAAATAGTTCTCTACATAACTATTAGATATACATTGTAATTATAAAATGCTAAATTTTTTAATTATGCAATAAAATTAAAATGTACATTTAAAAGTACGATGTGCCAAAATACATAAGATAAAAACAAATTAAAATACTAAATAAACACACACACACACAAAGTTGTCCAAAAATATGAAATATAATGTAATTTATACAATACAATTATCAATATCACTCAATGATAGGAGCATGGTTAGCATGATGCTCTATCTCCATCTCAAAATCCTTTGTATCTCATAACAATGGATCCCTATAAGTAGAAGCTCTAGGATCTCCTTGATTCCTAGATCTAGATCTATCCTTGTGCTCCCATTCTTCATAAATAACTAGTCTCACCTTGAAGTCCTCTATAGTCAAATTTATTCATGTAATAACCTCATACCTAAGGCAAGAACCTGATCACAAGGAGGAATCTATACCCTACCAATTATGCCCTTAGGCTTGCTCTCTAGTGGACTGAGCATAAGAAGTAGTGGCAATGGAAGCATGATCAAATAGTGGAGTATGTACTCTTACAATAGTTGTATCTCATTCAATCAACCCTCCCTCCATACAACCATAAAAGAACATGCCGAGTCAACTCTCACTTTATGGACTCAATGATCATAATCCAATGCTCATCTTTTGTATAGATAATGCAAGGGAAAACATTATCTATTATTTAAAAACCTGACATCAAAGTACATTGAAACTATATTAAACACTTTATACCTCCACCATAGGCCACTTGAGGTGGTACATACACTATAAAATATGTAGTTCTATATACTCTCACTAGAAATAATCTCGACCATATGAGCCTAGCCCACCATGTAATTTAAGTGTTTGTATAAACTACATCATCCATGTTAGGTATCTCTATTACCATATCCCTCTCATCTGAAACTATAGGAGAAAGATTGGCCTCACTACAGCTCTCACACTCTATTCCCACACCCATGACATTGGTGGCACATCTTATTTCATGCCAAACTATTGTGTAACACACTTGTACTAAAATATATTGAATATACATGTGTCCACCAGTCATGAAAATAACAGCTAACTAGAATCTGGTGCAATTGCCTGCCATCCTCAAACCACCATAAAAAACCTCTATAAGGCATCCATATACTGTAGACACCAAAATTTAGTCAAGAAACATAATTACTATACTTTTTCATGACTTTACACCTAGAATATCCTAATACCAAATAAGACTCTATTCACGCATATAATATTTGTCATATGTCTCTCCCTCTTATTTATACATGGATTTTATATTTGGATTTCAAAAGTGTTGTTCTAATATTAAAATTTGTATGTGTGTCATAGGGATCCATAGACTATTACCTCTTTAATCTTAATATTTTCTTATTGCAAGATAAAACCACTTTTCATGGATGAGCACACCATACATGATTATTTGTAAAACCATGATCTTGTGCTAATGGATTTTTCAATCCTTGTTTTGAGTCACGTTTTGTTTGGGTCGCTCTTTATGACCTTTTTATCCCATTTGAGTCATAATTTCATGCCAATATTTTTTTAACTGAAAATTATAAGCATTCTATTTATAGATCCCTCAAAAGCATTTTACAGGTAGCATTTATATACCTAGCAAACAAAATTGAAAAAAAAAC
Source organism: Torreya grandis (assembly GCA_037957365.1). Lineage (NCBI taxonomy): Eukaryota > Viridiplantae > Streptophyta > Pinopsida > Cupressales > Taxaceae > Torreya > Torreya grandis. Next base: position 156,505 of record JARHVA010005502.1, on the reverse strand, counting down.
ATCACACCAAGCTTTACACATATTTTTATATATCTTAATTTTATATTGTTACATATACATTAGATGCTTAGATAAAAGGAGGACCTATATGAAAGATAATTTAGATTCACAATGCATATGATCTAGTCACACACACACACAATAAGGGAGAACTACATTAGCCTAAGGCCCATTTGGGAAATTTAGATAACACTTAGACTATGCAATATTTTTTTAGGGTAGCTCAATTATTATCTTAAACTTAGTACTTGAGCCCTTTCTATTTAACTTCTATTTGGTTTTTTTGAAAGACCTTGCTAGGGTTTTGAGAAGAATATAAGAAAAAACATAAGTCATAACAAATGACCAAATATATCTAACATGTTGAAAATAAGATACATACATTCTATCATAGTTTGTCAGTTTGCTCATTTATTCCACAATCAACACAAATGAACTACACCATTAGGATAAGGCAGCGAGTTGTAGTTGTCCAAATCCATCGACTACATCCCAATCATTCGATTAGTCATCCATGTGACTCTAAGGGTATTTCAATCAGTGTCACATTTAATCATAATGATCTATAGACCTGTGTATCCATATTATAGATAAGTTCTCATTCTTTTCCATGTCTTTGATTAAAACCCTAATTTTTCATATGTTTACAAAAATAGATTAGTATGTGGATTCTTACTAATTTACAATACATTTTACCCAATTATTTGTCTTAATTAGATTGAAACCTCTTAATCTCCAATTTTGATAAAACATATTGGTGATCTCACTTTCTTTGTTGGATACTACAAGCCCTAGTTTTTTCTAGGGTTTTAGGTTCTAAATCTCTTCATATGGTTTCAAATAAATTTTTGATTCCCTTCTTATGTTGGGTTGTTTGCTAGCATTATTTTATATTTCTCCCCTTGTTATCACTTTAGTAATTATAAATTTTAAAATGAATACAAAAGAATATCCTACCAATTCTTCATGTGAAAATGAAAATGTTTCTATTTTAAATGTTGATAATGAAAATGAAAATAGTGTTTCTTTCACATATGATGATACTTTGAACATAGTAGACAACGATAATTCATCTCCTACCCCCTCTCCCCATGAAAATGAAAATGTTTCTATTTTAAATGTTGATTTTACAAGTGAAAAAGATGACAATCATGATGAGGATTGTAATAAGAATGATTATTATGTGTATATGAAAAGGAGAATGTTTCTATTGACCCTACTATAGTTTCTTATTTATCCTCCCCTCATGTTGATGATGATTATATATTACATGATAAATCAATTGATTGTTTGCTTAATGATAATGTTATTACATATCATGATGATGTTCTTAATTCCCCTTTGAAGGATAAAATGTGTAAACATGATGATTCTAGTGATGAGAATAATAGTGTTATTTCTTCAATTTTAATATAACGTAATATGCCTTCGCAAACTAATGATACATTAATACCAATAAATCTCCCAAGCCTTCTTCTTATATCCTAAATAGTGTACCAATAGTTAAAATTACTAACAAAATCTAATTATTAAATTAGCCCCTTAAGGATCTTAATATGCCTTCACAAGCTTAGTTTTGTATTTAATGCATGTTGTTGGTATTTTACAACATAAAGTACATCAACTCAATTTGGAAAGTAAGGCATGACATTATTGGGTTGATTCAAATGCTATATATGGAAACCCTATAGTGCGTAATATCTTGTATGCACCATTACCATGAAATTTTAAGATGCCAACATTTTATAAGTTAAATGTAAGTGGGGATCCTTACTTACATATCAAAAATTGTAGAAAAGCTATGAATGGTTGCACTGGAAGTGGAATTTTATTATAGATGTTTATAAAGAGATTATAGGCTGATGCATTAAATTGGTTTCATCATTCTCTTTCTAGTGGGTCTTTACATACATATGTCAAGTTAGAGGAATTATTCCTTAAGCATTTTATTCAAAAGAAGGGACCCAAAGTTACATATGATAGATTACCATCAATACATCAAGAAAATTCAGAGGAAATTTGTGATTATATCTTATGATTTAAGACATGTATATAATAGTTAATTTATCACCCAAAAAACTTGGAAACACAATACATATTTTTTCAGAGGTCTCCTTTTTTCTATTCAAGAAAAGTTGTATCAAATGTCTAAATAATTTTAGACTCTTTCTTATGAGACAATTTCATTAAAGGAACATTTGGGAATTGTATAAATGAATTGAGAGGCATATTTTGATATTGAGTTGTTACCACCAGAGTCACCTAGCAAATTTCAGGAACCTAGTCCACCTTGTCCTAGAGCAAAGCTTCCACATAAACGACAAGTTAAGGTACTAAATAAAGGGAAAGAATCAGTTTTTAAATCAGCTCCTATGGTAACTAAAACACCTTATTTAAAAATTAGACCATTCAGTTTGATTCATTCATAGATACATCTCATGACATTCTTAAGACAATATTATATGTGAGGATGATTACACTTCATCCCAATCGTTATCATTCATTGCATCGATTAGACAAAATTAGAAATAGACCTTATTATAATTAACATCAAACTAATGGTCATTGGGATAATGATTTTTTTGAATTTAGAATCAAAATTAAGTAGTATGTTATTATAGGTATTATAAAATTTACTAAGAAGGCATCTAAATCTCCTTCTCGTTATTCCATTAGATCACATTCTACCACAATTGAGTTATCCCAGCACATTCTTATTAAGGAACCAATGGTCAGTCATTATGTAACTAGAAAGGCATCTCGAGAATAATATTATTATTTTTATGCTAGGCAAAGATTCCACTTTAAACTTCATCAACATGGATACTAAACAAATAACTCACTATCAATTGGATTCATGACTATTTATGTTCCTAAAACATGCCAAAATAGAGATGAACAAGTACAAAAAATGAAATGTACATCTTGATAAACATGAAACTAAAGTAAAGGAATGAGCAAAGCACACTTTGAACACAATTTTATCCTAAAGTCCTAAAGAAACTCAAGGTGGGGAAAAATCTAGTGGGTAAGCAAATGTTCTTCCCTTCCACTATGAAATGTAATAAGTATACAAGGTACTACGTATTATGGACTTCACGGATATAAATTTCACTACCATCCTATCAAACCTCATATACAATGAATGCATTATACTTGTATAACCTATTTTGTACTCACACACACCTAAACCAATCACTTTTAGCTAACAAGGATAAAACTATGAACCAAGACTCAAACTCATCAAAATAATGTGAATCCAACTAAACAAATCTCACTACCTTCTTATGATGTATTCTACCATCCTCAGGATTGTATTTATTCCCTCTCAATCCTTGGAGTTTGAAAATAATCTCAAACAAACCGTTAGTAGGAATTTGAATGTGTGCAACCATTAAATTCCTTGCATTTTTTGAATTGTGACAAAACTACCATGATCTATAAATAAGTGGTTACAAAAATGTTAGGGTGGTTACAAAATAACCTTATATGTCGACATCAGTGGTGTCATTCTCGACCTCCTGTCACTAAGCATGTCATGTTTTTATAACCACCTATGAATATTATGTAACCATTTGGGTGGTTACATAATCATCACCTTGTTAAAAGTGGTGGTTTCATTATATTACAATAACCCCTTAGTTTTGAGAGCTGGAAACCAATCTTATGATCAAGATAAGAGTGTCTATATCACCCTGATGATGATTCAATCACAGAAACACATATGAATTGATGCTTTGAGTATGAATTATCTTACACAAGTGTCTTACAAGCATGTTTACATACAATTCTAAGGCATAGTGGAAACATTTAGTACAACAAGATCCATATTTGAATCATATTATGAGAGATTATGTGTATCATTGCTTCAACAAAGTGGAATCCATTAAAACAATCTATGAAACTTATTATAGAGTTGTAATACAAGTACAAATAAAAATCAATCAACAATAACATTGTGACAACTGATAAATATTTTTTTGATAAATGTTACATAGATACCTACTATAATTATTCATAACAAGATATTTTCACAACTAGAGTACAGTGATTCATATATGTAGGTTGATCAATATGGTTCATAGTTCTAATTCCCTTTAAGTTGGATAGATGATTATTTGGGGTATATATAGTTCTCTACATGATTATTAGATATGCATTGAAATTATAAAATGTTATTTTTTAAATTATGAAATAAATTAAAAACATACATTTAAAAGTATTATGTGCCAAAATCCATAAGATAATTTAATATAAGGTCTCCAAAACTACTAAAATCTTACTTGAAATTTTTCTTTTGACAAGAACAATAGGGTTTTTTAAGATAAATAGTCTTGAAACTCTTGTCACTCACTCCTCAAACCTCTAAATAACTTTTAACCTTCTCTAATAATTTTTCTATATCATTTCCTAGATATCCTATAAATTTGAGAGCATTTTACTTGATAAATCACAAGATACAAGGATTTTAGAATGGCCTATGATTTCATTGTAGCCTACAGGCTGAGAGAACCTAAAAAGATCTTATTTGAAATTGGAAACATTTTAAACCCTCATTATTCTCCACAAGGACTATAACAACCCCTTACACCTTTGTCCACAATCTAATCATCTTGACCAATAAAAAATGTCTTCAAAATACTGATATCCTAATACTGTAGCATGCCTATATTACCCTACCTAGCCTACAAACATTCAAAAAAGGCTTCAACCTATTGTAGCCATATAAAATGTCCAAATTGGTAGTTTTAGTGTGGCTTACGACACCCCATCTATGGGTCCTTTTTGCATGCTCCTGTAACCCTTATAGACACCTTTTTGCTCATTGTCAGTCATCCAAAACCTTCTGAATGGTCATTCCACCTCAGCCAAGTAGTATTCCCTCTGCCAATCCTATTCCCCCAGGTCTCGAGCCTATAGGATAAGAGCACCCCATTTGGACTATAACATCAGGCACCAAAGTTTCCTATTTTTTGCACTCTTATCCATTTATATTTTGAGCCCCAACAATCATATTTTCTAGTCCTTATCCTTAATTAGGTTAGCTTATCATGAATACATCTGACCCATGACTAGTTATTCCCTATGAAATCCCACTCAAAGCTCATTTACAAGGGAGGTGACCAAACTTAAAAAGCAAGCAAGAATAAAAATAAAGCACTAAGGCAAACTTCCCTATTCTTTGCACACATTTACCCAACACAACTGCAAACATACTCAAATCTTCATACCAATCCCTACCCACCTCAAACACTATCAAATTGACATTTATATCTGCATCAAACCATTTCACAAATCACATTAGGTGGGAGAACTACATATGGCTTGATCCCTCTTCAGAGTATTGGTATGTAGGTAGCATGCCCACATAATGAGTGTGGATTGCATATTCAGTACTCTTACACACTAACCCCCCCTCTTTCTCAAGTGACTTAATTATCATTTTATCAAGCATGATGGAGGGTTAGGGTTTGAAGACAAAATCAAATCCATGATGAGTTTCATCAATAAGAAGTGCTCGATTTTTTATAGGCATGCTCACACAAGCACAACAAAACTACCTAAAAAGTTTTAGGTCTCTGTGATCAGTTTGGACAACAGTGGTAGGAATGGACAACAACGTTAGACACCAAAGCATCCACTTTTTGGTGCTTTTATCCTTTCACCAAATGAAATCCAAATTTAGGTTTATAATACCTTCCCAGTCTTGCATAGCCATTTTCAACATATGTATCAACCATCTCAGTCTATTTTCTAGCTAAGTTATATTTCTTCCTATTTATTACTATTTTTAGAAAGGTAAAAAAGATAAACAATTACATAAATTAGGACTATATTTATTACTATATTCTGTACTGATTTATTAATCTAGATCCTTAATTAAAATAAGAGTAAAACTCCATTATTCCCAAATAAGTTAAATTATTTGGTGAACTTGACTTACTTCAAACAAAATCTCAAACCCTAGGTACCCCTAGGGTTTTCCTTCACATTTTTGTTTTAAAAATTCAATTTCAAAATTCTAATTTTTGTATAAATTTTTGTACATTTATTTTATTCAAATTTATGTAGAATTCAAATTAGTGCAATAAATTTCAAAATTCTAAAATTCCAACCCAAAATCTTGGATGTCCAAACTAGGTCCTCAAACCCCAAGCCTTCTTCCCTTATTAGTTTTACATAAAAAATTTGGAATCTTTGTACATTGTTTGGAGCATCAAAAATATTTTCAAAATCCATATGTTAGTAGTTTTTCTTGCATTTATTTTCTTAATAGTACTTTTATATACTCTCTTTGGTGACAGCAATAAAATGGCCACTAAGGCACTTCTTCCCTCTCATCCTATAAATAAATTTCTAATTTTTTCACATAATTATGACTAATGAATGGACAAATTTTCAAAATTGCACATTAGCCAAAAATGAGGAAAATGATTTCATTTACAATGAAGATAATTACTATTATTGTAATGAGAAAAATGATGATGCATATGAAAGTGACAGTGAAGAAAAAGTAGATGCATCTTCTTCTATCAAACCTATCTCTTTCTTCTCTCTTCCAAAGAAAATAATTTTTATAAGTGGGAAAGTTAATTTTCACCTCATTCTCCTATGCACAATACATCAAATGTACAAATTAGTCATGCAATTCAAAGTAAACCTCTCATTAGTGATAATCTGCTTTCATTTGAATCTAGTTTCTCCCTCTCTTTTGTTACTTCTATGTTTAAATTACAGTAATATAAATGAAATAGAATCAAATTTACAATGAATAGTTCAAATGATCAATCTCATGTTCTTAACTCTTCTTTGTCATCTCAAACAATGACAAAAGAATTTCTAAATGATAACTCTCTTACTCTTACTTCTCATATTGCAAATGAAAATAGTGCATGCACTCCATTCAAAAATAACATAGATGCACATAATATTCCAATTTCACATGACAATTTATTGCATATTATAAAATAATTAACATCTTCTCTTACCCCTCTCCCTAGTGATAATGAGTATGATAGTGAACATGCAAATGAATATGACAATGAGAGTGAATATGAAAGTGATACTTCTACTTCTCCTCTTTCAAATGAACAAAATTCTGATTGTGATAGTGCATGGAATAATGATGACTATTATGCATATAGTGAAGAAGAAAATGCATATCATGCTTCTAACCCTTCTCTCACTCCTTCTCTCAAACATAATGCATTATAAAATGTTACTTATACTTCTATACATGATTCAATTTCAAATGATGCACATTTCAATGATAACATCACATCTTCTATTCAATTAAAATGTTATTCACTAAATACTAAAGATACCAATGAATCTCCCAAGCCAACCCCTACTATAGTAGCACCTATTTCTCACTCTCTACCCAAAGAGAATGGTAGCCCACAACCCTCTACTAAGGTCTAAGTTACCATTATTCCAAAGGTTCAAGTGAGAACACCCCCTCTCTATGATCCAATTGTTAAATGTAGCATTCCCATGGCTAAAATAAATGATCAATTTCAACATTTAAATGAACCACTTCAAGATAATAATATACCATCCCAAGAGATTGTTTATTTGATGCATGCAGTTGGTGAATTACAACACCACGTACATCTCCTTACTTTAGAAAACAAGGCTTATAAGTCTTGGATGGATGCCAATGACTTGTATGGTAACCCTCTTTCAAAGACATTTGTCAAAGCTTCATTTCCTAAGCACTTCCAGATACCATCATTGCCTCAATTTGATGGAACTAGAAATCCATTCGTACACCTTAAAGCCTTTCGAAGGGCTTTTCCATCTCATGCAAGTCCCTTGATCCTACTTAAGTTATTCCAGCAGACATTAGTGGGTAATGCACATAATTGGTTCTTTCATCTACTCCATGTTAGTTCCTTACATACATATGATGACTTAGATGAGGAATTTCTTAGATATTACATAGCACACATGAGCCTTCATGTTACATATGAGAAACTTGACACATTGCATTAGAATCCTTTAGTGTCAGTTAGTGATTATATCTTATGATTTAAGACTTGCATATTATGCTTGATCTATAAACCAACAAATTTAGAGGTTTAAAATATCTTTATTAAGGGGATTTTCCAACCCCTCCTAGAGCATATATTATATCAAATAGATTTCTCTTTTAGGCACTTGTGTTATACAGTTTTAACCCTGGAAAAGAAATTGGGATTGATTGAGTTAGATTCAGTTGATTGGCTTACTCTGGATTTCATAGAATTATGTCCATCTACAACTCCTAGCACAAAACATCCATTATGTCCCAAATAAGATAAGAGACCACAGCCAAAAAAGCAACCAATTAAGAACAAAGAGTCAATTTCTAGAGCACTACCTATAGTATGCACTATAAAGAATAGCAGTAAGGCACCACTATAGTTTGATACAGAGCGAGATAGTCCATATGTCATATTATCAACACTACTAGATAGGAGGTTAATCACATTGCCTTCTACTCATCATCGAGATACACATCTCTTACACAAATAACCACATTGCCCTTTTTGTAACTATCATTATATTTATGGACACAGAGATAATGATTATTATAGACTCAGGGACTGTATTAATAGATGCGTTGATAACAACATCATAGCATTCACATCAGGGGTATCAAGATCTCCTTCATCATGGATCCATAGACCTCATTACTCCATGACTGATTCATCCCAGGATATTCCTTCATAGGAATCATCGATTATTCATCATGAGAGTGATGTGGTTTCTAAGATAGAGCCTCATAGGATATCTCCTATCCTACTTACTCAAAGGGTTTGGAGACCAATACAATGAGAGCAGCCTACATATAGTAGTATATTCTATAAAGTACATAGTGTAGTTATATATACATATACACCACAGTCACAGGTACCACAATAGAGTTTTTAGGGTCCTATCTCACGTATCAACCCTCTACAATTAAGATTAAATGAATCCACATTATAGAGTACTTATCCAGATAGATATTCACTACAACCAAGTTTTCAGGGACCTATTTCATGTAGCAACCTGATAAGATTAAGATTAGATGATCCCCCATCATAAGTTATAATTTCATCTTGATCTATTGCTTAATCATATGCATCATAACAGAGTCCACAAGGTGTTATTTCATGTAGCAATCCACTATGATTATAGATAGATGAGCCTCCTTCACAACACACAATTTTAGTTGTGCATTCATTGAGATTATATCTTACATAGTCTCCACATATATCTACAGTTAGTGCACCATAGATATCAATAGATACAGGGCATGTTCCTACATAGTATAAACAATATGGCCACTTGTTCAATTGGCCATTAGGGTTTAGATAGTGATATAGCAGCCATTAGGCCGATATGCATAGAGTGATACCTTATTTCCCCTTCTACTAATAACTAACATTCCTAGTTCCAAATAACCATCCCTCACTAGCATAGAAAGTTCATTCACTTCCATGGAGGCCTCTCTTAGAGCGACCACTACATCAATGACAATTTCAGGACTCTATATAGTTTTTAGCTACAGTATTCACACCTAGGGCAGTATCATTGAGGTCTCATGCCTCTACACACAAAGCACATTTTTAGAGAGCTTATTCTACTACTAGATGTGTCCCTAAGAGCCCCATAGTTGCATCCATTTCTTAGAATCATAGGGGGACCCCATAGTCAATTTCCACTATAGATATTTTAGAGCACTTACAACATACATAGCTTTCAGAGTCACAATCTCAGCCCTTCCATCATGCTTCACAATCATGCATGATCCCTCTCCTTGATACAGAACACCATGATAGGGAGTCTCTTATGAGACTCATCAATTAGTATCATTTCTTCTCAGTCTTTCTTGTACATAATTTCTCAGCTTACTTGTACATAGTGTCTTTTTACTTACTTATACATAGCTTATTTGAAAATACTAAAAATAGTATAATATGTTAAATTATAAAAACATTTAAATAACTCAAAATACCAAAAACTTTTCAATTGTATGCATTATCCATGATTTACATTTCTACTACCATGTTAGACTTACATTTTACTATTACATGCTACTGTTTGTCAAGCTATCTACATTACCATACTTCACTTGATCTTCTTTGAGTGTGTATAGTGATACCCAGATCCTTGATTGCTTCACTCTACCCATTGAGGGGGCATCCTACTTTTACATTTGAGACATACATCGACATATTCACCCACTAGGGGCATCTTCTACATGACTACACCATCTAGGCTATGTCATTCCTACACCACACACTCTAGTTATCATGTTGATGTACATTACTTACTAGCTTATACATATTATTCTATTGACACTCACTAGTATATAGCACTTGTGTATTTCCTAGCATCTACCTAGTCTTGTACTACATGTTTTACATACTTTCACTTCTTGCTTTGATTAGTTAGATGTGATAGAATTTCTAGCATTTACATGTCTTCCTTTCTTGATTTGAATAGCTAGATGTGATTGCATTTCTTAGTTCTTGTTTTATTACTTGTGTGTGCCTTAAAGACATTTTCCAATGTCCTTTACTTGTACTCTTGTATGTGCTTGTGGCCTTCGTGTTAATCTTACTTGTTTGTAATTATATGTGTATGTAGGTATTTGAACATGCCTAGTACACTTGTTTTTTCTAGTTTGAGTGACATGTGCCCATGTCCCTTGTTTATTCGAACCCTTGGCCTCTTTTGTATGCTTCTTACTTATTGCCTTGCATGCTTGTTTTCTTCTCATTTATTTGTAATGCCATGATCTACATCATGTATTATCTTGCCTTCTTGGATGCCATGATGGACATCATGTTCCATCCCTCCTTGATAACCAACCATATTTCTAGTTTGAGTTTAGTATATTACACATGATATTACATGTTACATCTATCTAGGCATAACCTTATTGATCTAACAATCTCCAATACAAACTATGTTATATCTTGAGACATCTTTTGGATTATCATTGTTATATCATGTATTTCACAGCATAACACACTTGTAGGGCTCTTTATTTTGAGGGTAGTCATTTTAGGGTCTTCATTCCTACCCTCATAAGAGAGGGAAATAAATAGGGGTTTTTTCATAGAGACTAGAGCACTCTATTAATCAAAATCACTTTTTAGAACACTCAGAACAACAATCAGAATCCAAAACATGCAATAACAGACCCAAAAAATAGGGATGAACATAGAATAACCATCAGAAACCATAAAGGACAAGAGCACCCCATTTGAACTATAGCGCCCTATAGCAAAATGTCCACTTTTTGGTGCTCCTATCCAAATAGCCAAAATCCCAAAATTTTCAAAAATAGACAAAAAGGTAAGGTTAATTACAGTTTTGTCAGCTACAGTCTAGTTCAGATTAGGTAGTTTCAGTACAATTTTACTCAGATTATCCAAATATATGGGGCATCATACATGGCATGATGGCTCTCACTTCTATTTTAGATTAGGAAGTTGGTATAACTTCTAGATCAAAATCCATGGTACAAACACTAGTGATTGGGGGAAATATGTGCATCACATTTGCCTTCTTTTCTTTCTAGTTCATTATATTATCTAGGTATTCTCAGTATTTGCATGCCTTATTCCATTTATAGGTGGTTGACATCATTTTAGAGTGGCTTTTATACAAGCCTAATCTCCACCTTTTGGAGTGGCCAAGATTGGCCTAGTTCTTAATGCACATTTAGTTATCCATGCCATATTATCATATTATAGATCATTCATGGGCTTCATGAGCCATATCATATGACACACATTCATACTGATATCAGTTTATAGTTCACACTTAGTGGGCAATGATGGATCCAAAGGACTAGCTAGCCTTTGTATTCTTGAGCCACCCACTCATAGGTAGTGGACACACAGTCCAAACATCGATTAACACATGCATGATCACATAGCTTCATTGGGCAATGATGGAGCCAAAGGGCCAGCCTTTATTTCTTGAACCACCCTTAGGGAATTGACTACTTAGTTATGTTCATGATATTACTATTGGTACAACACATACCCAACATCATTTAGCATCACTCAACATCACAACAAGTTTTGTGTTGGTTCACGTACCCGATGAGGTGTATTCATTCCTTTATCTTCTTCTCTTTTTTACCCAGCCTTTGTACGTTATTATTTTAAACACAATGTGTCTAGTAAGAACTGATCTACTCATTTTATTTTATATATTTATGCTTCATAATGTGCTCTCTCTATGCACACTCAACATCACACATCTTCATGGGCTTCACCCTTTTAGGTAAGTTCAGGTATGCTTTCTATTTTCCCTTTATCCTCGTATTTCATTTTTTTGCATTACTAGAATAAAGGGGGGGGGATTTAGTCATATAAAATGTCCAAATTGGTAGTTTGAGTGTGGCTTAAGACACCCCATCCATAGGTATTTTTTGCATGCTCCTACGACCCTTCTAGACACCTTTTTGCTCATTACAAGCCCTATGAAACCTTCTAAATGGTCATTCCACCTCAACCAAGTAGTATTTCCTATGCAATCTTATTCCTTTAGGTCTTGAGCCTATAGGATAAGAGTGTCCCATTTGGACTATAGAATCAGGCACCAAAGTGTCTCATTTTTTATGCTCTTATCCATTTGTACTTTGAGCCCCAATAATCATTTCCATCAGATCCTTATCCTTAATTAGGTCGACCTAGCATGAATACATCTAACCCATGACCAATTGTTCCCTATAAAATCCCACTCAAAGCTCATTTATAATGGAGGTGACCAAACTTACAAATAAAGAAAGATACAAACAAATCACTAAGGCAAACTTCCCTATTCTTTACACACAGTCACCCAACACAGCTACAAACATACTCAAATCGTCATACCAGTCCCTAGCCACCTCAAATGCTATCAAATTAGCATTTGCATCTACATCAAACTATTGCACAAAGCACATTATGTGGGAAAACTACATATGGTTTGATCCCTCTTCAGAGTATTGGTATGTAGGTTGTGTGTCCACACAAGGGGTGTGGATTGCATGTTTAGTACATCTTACACACTAAATCCTCACTCTTTCTCAAGTGAAAAAAAATATGATTTTATCAATAATGATGGAGGGTTAGGGTTTGAGGACAAAATCAGCTCTATAACGAGTTCCATCAACAACTAATACTTGATTTTTCATAGGCACATTCACATAAGCACAATGCAATTGCCTAGAAAGTTTTAGGTCTCTATGATTAGATTAGACAATAGCACTAGGAATAGACAACAACATTGGACACCAAAGCATCCACTTTTTGGTGCTCTTATCCTTTCACCAAATGAAAGCTAGATTTAGGTTTACAATACCTTCCTAGTCCTGCACAACCATTTTCAACATTTATATCAGCTATCTCAGTCTATTTTCTAGCTAATTTATATTTCTTCCTATTTATTGCTATTTTTAGAAAGGAGAAAAAAATTGTAAAAATCAGAACTATATTTATTACTATATTTTGTACTGATTTATTAATTCAAACCCTTAACTAAAATAGGAATAAAACTCCATTATTCCCAAATAAGTTAAATCACCTATAAACTACACACAATACATAAAAGTATGAATGTTATATTATCTTGTAAACTCATATAGTCATTATTACATTAGTTTGTTTGGCATAAATATTCTCAATAATACTAAATCAACACCCTCTTATAACACTCCAACTCCTCTCTCATGTAATTTCAACTCTTTATATGCTAAAATATATAAGATACTTCCTTTTTTTCTGTTCTCACATTAAAGGACATTCAAACATCTTCTTAGACCTACTACAAACATTACTCCATCATTACACCCCATATTACTCCTCCACACATTACACAAACTTCTATTTTTGATTACAGACCTTTCATTAGTCCCTCTAGTGATGTCAATTTGTTGTTTTATGCTTGTCAGAGGTATTCAATGTATCCCTCTTAATGAACTTGATGCATATCAACCAGTTCAAAGCTTTACCAAGATTAAAGTGCCCAAATTTGGTTAAGATCCTCCTCCAACTTAGATCACATGTTTCAATAAAACCATGAGGGCTAGAGATGAGACGTCAGCTCTCACGCATGTATAGATGAGTCCTATAAAAAATCCCAAGAGGATTTTCTCTAACTTAGGATAGGCAAGATGTGGTAATGAGGTTTGTCTCACAGCAAAATCTCTCAGAATAGGCCAAAATTTGGTCAGTAAGGTTGTATATTATGACTTTTTAGCCTAATCGATAAACTATTTATGAAATGCATTCAAATAGGAATTTTAAGCCTAGGATGGGTGTTTTTCAATCTTGGTCGGACCCAAAAGTGAAGGTTGCAATTTATCAAAGGCATCCCTTAATGTTAGGAACTTGGAGTACAGTTGATTACTTTGTATATAAGTAACTAAACACGAAATTGAACCAGAAGTAATAACTAGAAATACGAAATAGCAAATAATAAGAGATACAAGAAACAACCAATCTTGTATTAAACTCTTCTAGAATACAATGAAAAAATATCACTCTTCCCACACCTCTTAGGTATACAGTATTTCTCTCTCAAGAGTTCTCTCTCTCAATCAATTACAATCAACTCAATAATCGATTTGTTATTCCCTTCTCTTTTCTTCTCTTTCCTTAATTACAATACTACCCCATGGGTCTCTTAAATAGGATCCAAGGCATACAATAATTAGAAACACAAACTCAAGACTTAAACTAGTCTTTACATGCAAACACTCTATCCTCCTAAAATTAGAACAAATCTAATTCTAGAAATGCATGCAAACGCGCACACACACAGGTGACCAATGCCAGTCGCTATCGATCTGCATATGACCGACGTTGGCTGATCCCTGACTGATGTCGATCAATTCTGATCCATGCTTGACCGATGTCAGTGATACTGCTGATGCTGATTAGTGGTTAAGCCCAACAACCTCCACATGAGCTCAACAATGAAGCTTTTAGCTCCACAACTCAACAATCTCCCACTTGGAGATAAATAATTGCAACTGTACCTGTACAACAACATCCTCTATCTTGTTACTCTGGTTTGCATCTCCATCTTCAAGTTCAATCTTGAAGACCAACAAAAGTTGAATGAAGATTCAACTTCTCCTTTGTTACCGGCTTTGTTAACATATCTGCAGGGTTCTTATCCATATGGATCTTTTCCAGCTTCAACTATCCATCCTCCAATCCCTGTCTAATGAAGCGGTACCTAAGCTGTATATGTTTGGTTCTTGAATGAAAGGCTGAATTCTTTGCCAAATAAATTGCACTTTGACTATCACTATACAATCTGCAACTCTCTTGCTCCTTTCCCAACTCTTCCATGAACCGAGTCATCCATATCATTTCCTTGCTAGCCTCTGTGACTGCAATGTATTCTACCTCTGTAATAGACAGGGCAACAACCTTCTGCAACTTTGAAATCCAGCTAACCGTCGTTCCACCAATAGTGAACACATATCTTGTGGTGCTTCTCCTACCATCCAAGTCACCTTCCATATCTGAATCTACATACCCATGTAGAGAAGTGTTTGACCCTCTATAGCATAAATGCCTACTGCTGGTCCCTCTCAGATATTTGAGAATCTACTGAACTGCTTTCTAGTGCTCCTTTCTTGGATTGGCCATAAACTTGCTGACAACTCCCACTGCTTGAGCAATATCAGGTTTAGTACATACCATAGCATAAATCAAGCTCCCAACTGTTGAAGCATATGGAACTTTGCTAATGTACTCAACCTCATCATGTGATTTAGGACACTGTTCTTTGTTCATCTTGAAGTGTCCAGCCATAGGTGTGCTTACCGATTTTGCATCCTGCATACAGAACCTCTCCAACACCTTATTCACATAATCCTCTTGAGACAAAATCAACCTGTGATTTTTTCTGTCTCTTTTAATACTCATGCCAAGGATTTTCTTTGTTGCTCCTAAATCCTTCATGGCAAATGTGTGAGCTAATTTTACCTTTAGCTCAGTAATTTTCTGCATGTGTGAACCTGCAACAAGCATATCATCTACATACAACAAGATAATATAACTACCATTATCTAATCTGGTAAAATAAACACAATGGTCAGATTGACATTTACTAAAGCCATGCTCTGTCATAAACCTGTCAAACCTTAAATACCATTATCTTGGAGCTTGCTTAAGACCATATAAGCTTTTCTTCAACCTGCACACAAGTTTCTCCTTCCCTATGACCTCAAAACCTTCTGACTGATCCATATATATCTCTTCATCCAAATCTCCATGAAGAAACATTGTCTTAACATCAAGCTGCTCAAGATGCAAATCCTCAATAGCAACTAAAGACAATACAGTCTGAATAGAAGTCATCTTTACTACAGGAGAAAAAATTTCGCCAAAGTCAATACCTAGTTTCTGTGCAAATCCCTTTACTACTAACCTGGCCTTATGTCTCATCTGTCCATTCTCTCCTTCCTTTAACCTATAAACCCATTTGTTTTTCAGTGCTTTCTTTTCAGCTGGCAACTCAACCAAATCCCACATTTGGTTCTCTTCCAAGGAATCAATTTTCTCATTCATGTCATGCTCCCACTATTTCCTAGATTCTACCTGTATTGCCTCATCAAAACTTTCTAGTTTTCCACCATCAGTTAGCAACACGTAGTATAAAGAAGGGGAATAACGAATTAGAGGTTTACTTACCCTTACAGTCCTCCTTATGGGCATTTGAGACTCATTCACAATTTGTTGTCCACCCAAATTTCATTCTGACAGTGACCGATCTCGATCATCTCCTTGTCTGCACCCGACCGACGTCGGTTCTACTTGACTGACATCGGTCTCTATCTGACCGATGTTAGTTCCTATCTGATCGATGTCAGTTACTGCATGACCGATGTTGATACCTGTGTTTTCTTGTGAGTGATGATTTTTATCTGTGAGCTCATTTTGGATCATTTCCTCATCCAAATCAAGATTGCCCTGCTCAAAATTATTCAACCTCTTGAGCTGATCACTGTACATCACCTTCTCATTGAAAACTACATCACAGCTTCTAATAATTTTGTTAGTTTCTGAATTTCATAACTAGAATCCAAAATCTCCAAAGCCATAACCAATGAAAGTGCACTGCATAGATTTAGCATCCAGCTTCTTTCTATTTTCTTTATCAATGTGCACAAAAGCTTCAGAACTAAAAACTCTAAAAATTGAAAGATCTACATTTTTACCTGTTCAAGCCTCTTTTAGAATTCCACCATCTAGTGCAGTAGAAGGTCCTCTGTTAATCAGGTAAACCATAGTATCTACAGCTTCTACCCAAAACTTTAAGGGCAAACCAGCATGCAACCTCATACTCCGTGCACGCTCCATTATTATTATATTCATCCTTTCAGCAACTCCATTTTGCTGAGGTGTTCTTGGAACCATCCTTTCCCTGTGTATTCCACTCATAGAATAGTAACTATTGAATTTACTACTGCAGTTCTCACCACCATTGTCAGATCTAAGGCACTTCAATCTCAAACCTATTTCATTCTCAACCAAAGCTTTTCATTTCTTAAATTTGTCAAAAACATTAGATTTCCTCTTTATGCAATAAACCCATACCTTTCTTGTAGCATCATCAATGAAAGAAACATAATACTGTGATCCTCTAATAGAAGCTACCTGAGCTGATCTCCACACGTCTGTGTGAACAAGCTTCAACTTGTGCTCCTTCTTTGTTGACCCAATTTTGAGAAACCTCACTTTCTTTTGTTTCCCAAAAATACAGTGCTCACAGAAATCTAGATCTATGCTTTTTAAATTTGAAAGATTACCTTTTGACTTAAGAACATGCATTCCCTTCTCACTCATGTGACCAAGCCTATAGTGTCACATCTTTACATCTACATATGAAGTAGTTAAAATAGAAGGAGAATAATCAGTAACACAAGTACATAGATAAAGTGTACCTACTCTCTTACCTCTTGCTAATACAAGTGCACTCTTGGAAACTTTCCAAGATTCAGCTGTGAGAGTTACTGTGCAACCCTCATCACCCAACTTTCCTATAAAAATCAAATTCCTCTTCAAGATGGGTACATGCATGACATCTTTCAACACCCATGTGTTGCCATTCTGCAATTTCAGTTGCACTTTTCCTTTGCCAACAATTTGACAAGGCTCACCATCCCCTAAATAAACTTTTTCAAAATCTCCATGGACATAATCATTGAAAAATTCTCTATTTGGGGTTGCATGAAAAGAAGCACCAAAATCTAAAACCCATGATTCTACTTGACTATCCAAAGAAAATATAAGAGCATCCTATGCAACAATACCTGCAACATTTGCTTCCTATTACCTTCTTGCTAATTTTCTTTGCTATCCTTTAACCAGAAATCTTTCTTTGCATGCCCTTTCTTTTCACAATTCTGGTAGGTTATTCTGCCATTTCTGGATTTGGGTCTCCTTTCCATCTTTGACCTTGATTTCCCTTGCTTGCCCTTCTCTTTTTGCCTTCCCCTGCTTTCAATACTTAAATCATTACCTGATGTTTCCCCTGTGCTTTTTTTGTGAATTTATTCATTCAAGATTACACTAACAACATCATCAACTTTCAAGTTATTTAAAGCAGATGAAGTATTACTTACTGCCATTACCAAGCTGTGCCAGCTTTCAGGTAAAGAGCATAATATTAAGAGAGCCTTAATTTCATCATCAAAAACTATTTTGACTGAATTTAACTAATTTACAATTTCATGAAAAACATTAAGATGACTATATATAGATCCACCTTCCTACATTTGCAAACTAAATAATTGCTTCATAAGATATACCTTATTCGAAGCTGAGGTTTTTTCATATAAGTTTGCCAGAGTATCCATTAACTTTACCATTGTCTTTGCCTGTGATAAGTTAGAAATCACAAAAGATGCCAGGCTCAACCTTATAGATCCAAGAGCCTTTCTATCAAGAACATTCCATTCTTCATCTTGCATATCTGTGGGCTTACTTGAAACCCCACCCAACGGTAAAAATAGATCTTTCTGATACAGATAATCCTCTATCGACATCCTCCATAATTGATAATTCTTGCCATTGAATTTCTCCATTCTTAGCTTACTTTCTTCTACCATTGCTTTGCTCCCACTCAAACAAAAACCCCTGTGAGTGAACCTGTAATCAACAATCACTAACCCTCTCTAATACCACTTCTTAGGAACTTGGAGTATAATTGATTACTTTGTATATAAGCAACTAAACATGAAATTGAACCAGAAGTAATAAGTAACTAGAAATATGAAATAGCAAATAATAAGAGATACAAGAAACAACCAATCTTGTATTAAACTCTTCCAGAATACAATAAAGAAATCTCACTCTTCCCACACCTCTTAGGTGTACATTATTTCTCTCTCAAGAGTTCTCTCTCTCAATCAATTACAATCAACTCAATAATCGAGTTGTTATTCCCTTCTCTTTTCTTCTCTTTCCTTAATTACAATACTGCCCCATGGGTCTCTTAAATAGGATCCAAGGCATACAATAATTAAAAACACATACTCAAGACTTAAATTAGTCTTTACATGTAAACACTCTATCCTCCCAAAATTAGAACAAATCTAATTCTGGAAATGCATGCAAATGCACACACACACAGGTGACCAACGCTGGTCGCTGTCAGTCTGCATATGACTAATGTCGGCCGATCCTTGACTGATGTCAGTTGGTTCTGATCCACGCCTGACTGATGTCGGTGATACTGCCAATATTGATTATAGGTTAAGCCCAGCAACCTCCACATGAGCTCAATAGTGAAGCTTTTAGCTCCACAACTCAACACTTAAGAGAATCTCCTCATCCTTGAGTGTGCAAATGAGCAAACTTCATTTGCACATTGAAAAAAATCATGAGTACTAGAGATGAGGCATCAACACCCACACATACAAAGGTGAGTCCTCTAAGAAACCCTAAGAGGATTTTCTCTAATTATATACAGGTGAGATGCGATAATGAGGTGTCTCTCATAGCTAAATATCTTAGAATGAGTCAAAATTTCATCAGTGGGTTATATATTTTGACTTGTTATCTCAATCGATGAACCATTTATGTGGACACATCTAGATGGGAATTTTAAGTTTAAGACAACCATTATCTAGTCTCTTTATGACCATGTGAGTGAAGGTTACAGTTGATTAGATGCATCCCTTAAGAAAATATCCTCATCCCTGAGTGTGCAAACTAAGTAAACTTTGGTCATGCATTACAGGAAAATTATGAAGGATAGACATGACTTGTCAACTCTCACACATGTACATATGAGTTATCTAAGAAATCATAGGAGGATTTTATCTAACTTGAGATGGGTGAGACATGACAATAAGGTTTCTCTCACAGTCAAATCTTTCTAAATGAGATAAAAACTCATTAACAGGCATCGCATATTGTGACTTGTTAGCCTAATCAATGAACCATCTACATGGATATGTTCAGATAGGAGTTTTAAGGTTAGAATAACCATTATCTAATGTTGATCATGTCTAAAGAGTAAAGGTTATAGTTGATCAGATGCATCCCTTAAAATAACTTCCTCAACCTTGAGTGTGTAACTTAATGAACTTCCATCGCACATTACAGGAAAACCATGAGGGCTAGAGATGAACTGTCAACTCCTACATATGCATAGATGAGTCTTCTATAAATTCTAGGAGGATTATTTATAACTTGAGTTAGGAAAGATATAATAATGAGGTTTATTTTGCATCCAAATATCTCAAAATAGGCTAAAAGTTGGTCAGTAGAGGTTGTATATTGTGACTCATTATCCTAATCAATGAATTATCTACACAAACATGTCTAGATGGGCATTTTTAGTCTATAATGGCCACTATTCGGTCTTGATCAGGCCCTAAGAGTGAAGGTTGTAGTTGATCTGATGCATCCCTTAAGAGAATCTCCTCATCCTTGAGTGTGAAAACTAAGCAAACTTATATCGCACATTACAAGATAACCATGAGGGCTAGAGATGAAGTGTCAGCTTCTACATGTGTACAAACGAGTCATCTAAGAAAGCTTGAGAGGATTGTCTCTAACACAAATTGGGAAAGATGTGGAAATGAGGTTTCTATCATAGAAAAATATTTTAGAACAGGCCAAGCATTAGTTAAGAGATCTATGCATGAATGAGTCCTCTAAGAAAGACCAGGAGGATCCTCTCTAACTCAAGCTGGATGATATGTGGCAATGAGGTTTCTCTCATAACCAAATATCTTAGAACATGCTAAAATTTGGTTAATGGGAGATGTATATTATTACTCATTATCCCAATCAATGAACCATCTGCATAGACATGTCTAGATAGGCATTTTAAGGCTATAATGGTCATTATCCAGTCTTAGTTAATCCCTAAGAGTGAAAGTTTCAGTTGATTGGATGCATCCCTTAAGAGAATCTCCTCATCCCTAAGTTTCAAAATTGAGTTAAATTCCATTGCGTGTTATAGGATAAATGTGAGGGATAGAGATGAACTATCATCTCCCACACATGCATGGACAATTCCTCTAAGAAAGCCTAGGATTATTCTCTCTAACTTGATCTAGGGAAGATGCGGTAATGGGGTTTTTATCATAGACAAATCTCTCATAATGGGCCAAAATTTGGTCAACATGGTTGTATATTGTGACTTGTTAGCCTAATTGATAAACCATATATGTAGACACATCTAAATGGGCATTTTAAGTCTAGAACAGTCATTATTTAGTTTTGATTGGGCCCTAAGAGTTAAGGTCACAATTGATCAGATGCATACCTTAAGAGATTCTCCTCATCCCTGAGTGTGAAAACTCAGTGAACTTTAGTTGTGCATTATAGGAGAGCCATGAGGGCTAGAGGTGAACCATCAGCTCTTACACATGCATAAATGAGTCTTATAAGAAAACTCAGGAGTATTCTCTCTAACTCAAGCTAGGTGAGGTGTGGCAATGAGGTTTTTCTTACAACCAAATCTCTTAGAATGGGCCAAAATTTGTTCATTGGAGCCGTATATTCTAACTCATTAGCCTAATTAAAAAACCACTTATGCAAACATATCTAAGTATATTTTTTAATGATAAAACAATCATTTTTTAGTCTTGGTTTAACCCTGAGAGTGAAGGTTGCAGTTGATTAGATGCATCCCTTAAGAGAATCTCCTCATCCTTCAGTGTGCAAATTGAATGAACTTTCATCATGCATTGAAAGATAACCATGAGGGATAGAGACAAAACATCAGTTCTTACATGTGCATGGATTAGTCCTATACAAAATCCCATAAGGATTCTCACTAAATCAAGCTAGGCAAGACATGGCAATGAGGTCTCTATCACATCCAAATCTCATAGAATAGGCCAAAAGTTAGTCAATGGGGGTTGAATTTTTAGAATCATTAGCCCAATCCATGAATTGTTTATGTGGACACATCTAGATGGGGGTTTTAAGGCTAGAATGACTATTGTATGATCTCACTCACACTTTGAGAGAAAATTTTTCAGTTGATCAGATGCATCCCTTAAGAAAATCTCCTCATCCCTAAGTATGCAAACTGAGTGAACTTCTATCATACATTGAAAGAGAATCGTGAGGGTTAGAGATAAACTATCAGCTCTTACACATGTAAAAATGATTCCTTTAAGAAATCCCATGAGTATTATCCTTTATTCAAATTGGGCAAGATATAGTAATGAGGTTTCTATCACAACTAAATCTCTTAGAATGGGCCAAAAGTTGGTTAGTGGGGGTTGTATATTCTAACTCATTAGCCCAATCCATGAAACATCTATGTAGACATGTCTGGATAGATATTTTATGGATAAAAAACTATTGTTTAGTTTTGATCATTCCTCACGAGTGAAGGTTGTAGTTGATTGGAAGCATCCCTTAAGAGAATCTCCTCATCCTTGAGTGTGCAAACTAAGAAAACTTCTTTTGTACATTGTAAGAAAATCATGAGGGATAAAGACAAACCATTATCTCCTACATATGAATGAAAGAGTATCTTAAAAAACCCATGAGGATTCTCTTTAACTCAAGTTGGGTGAGACATGGCAATGAGGTATCTCTCATAGTAAAATCTCTCATAATGAGCCAAAAATTGGTTAATGGGGGCTATATAATTTGAATCACTAACCCAATCAACAAACCAACACCTACACATCTAGATAGGCATTTTAAAGATATAATGGTCATTGTCTAGTATTTATCATGGCCTAAGAGTGAGGTTGTAGTTGATCGTATGCATCTCTTAAGAGAAACTCCTCTTCTTTGAGTCTCCAAACTAAGTAAACTTATGTTATGCATTGTAGGAGAATCGTGAGGGCTATATATGAGAAATCAACTCCTACATGTGCAAAAGCAAACTCCTCTAAGAAAGCCCAAGAGGATTCTCTTTAAATATAGACCATAATTAAGGCACATATAAAACTATTTTCTTGAGAAGACAAATAGAGAGAAGGTGAAAACCTATTTGCTTATTGTAGATAACATTAATATGAATTATTTTTTGGCTTTTCTTTGTTTTAATAAGATAATATTATCTACTCATGGCACCAACCATCTGAAGGTGGAAACTCATCTGGTGCCACTAACCTACATTAAAATTGTTAGTAAAAATTTTAAATAAAAATAAACACCTAATGATAAAATAATTAAAAATTACAATACATTAATATAAATAAGTTAATTATATTAATTTAAAACACAAGATAAACTTAAAAATTCAATATAACGTACCTTTAGGTTCATCTCTATTTTCAAGTGTTTCAAGAATCGCTTCGTGGTCAGATTCACTCACTTTCCACAAAATTATATTATGAGGCTTTCCATGATATTTGAATATTTGTAGCAATAACCAGATTTGAATAATGAAATACCACCCTATACATTTTAAAGTTTTCAAATATATATTTTTAATGATAGTACTTATGAAGCCAGGTTTCTATAACCATTATAGATCCAGTGGGATAAATTAGCTCTTCTCCATCCATAACATTATGGTTAATTTTATTGGCTTCATCACAATGATGTAAGTAGTAGTTTATTCCCTCATCATTATCCTTAGGTGAAATGACTGAAAAAAACATGCCCTACATTTAAAGTATAACCAAATTGTAAGCACATCTAGGAAAAAATAAAGATATCACTAAATCTAACTAAAGTTGTATATTTAATTAAATAATAAATTGTACCTGGTTGTACAAGATCTGAGATGTGGTCAAAATCAACTGATGGTGCCATTTCATGATCCATCAATTATTGGAGTGAATGGATACTCTCTATAGGTGATATGGGTCTACAATACCATTTGTCAACCCATTCCTTAGACTCACATTGATTCTAATTAAATTCCATATATGCAAAATAAAAACATGCCATATCCCTAGTAAAAATAGTCCATGAACTTGAATTTGAGCTTTGAATGGAGTTTAAAACACTCAATCCAGGTATTTTACTAAAATATACATACATTACCTTATGTTTTTACTTCATTAACTAAAAAAATCTTCACACATGAGAATTTTTATCTGATCTATGACAAATATTTTCATTACACCAAGTCATAATACGTGCAACATCAATCAAATTAGCACCATCCTTGTCATTTCCCTACTTTTTAAGGGTTATTTTTACACATGTACCTACACTATCATGTTCCTTTTTTCCATGCCCAGCCTAAAAGAATCTCCAAAAATGTTAAATATCATTCTTCTTATGCATTATGCTTAATGAGTAAAATATTCAAGAATTCTTAAACTTCCCTACACAATTGTCTGACCAAATGTAGTGTGTATCAAACATGATTTCTCTTACATTCATATGTATATAAAATATCTCAAAACAACCTTGGACAAACTTTGGATAATGTATCACTCATATAAAAGTGGTACTCCCTCAAAATCTTTTTATTATCATTTGTGTTATCATGTGCATATCTGAATATAATATGAACAAAAAGTCTAACTTGAATTGAATTATAGTATTGATATTGAACCTCATTATGTGGTTGTAGTGTGTATTTCTCATAAAAATCTACAACCAAAACAATGGTGCCAATTGGGAAGTTGTCCTTGCATACCTTGATTTGATTATCTAACCATTTTGATTTGTGTGCATGTTTTACATAATAGTAGATAATATTATTCTTGAATTCAAACATGACATTAGATAAAGAAACTTTGGTCGCAACCAACACACATCTTGATGACTCTTTTCCATATTTCAACACATATTTTATAGATTTGTACTTCTTATAATCAACTAGTTGCTTTCTAAATTCATGTGAAAATTCTTCATGTATATAACTCGTCGAATTTGAGAAACCACCACAACCATTACATGTTTCATCTAAACATTGTTTGGATAAAAACATTGTCCCTTAGCTCTTTGATAGAAAAGACTTTGGATTAATTCTCTTAATATCTTAAATGGGGAAGACACTATACATTCTTGAAAAATATCGTTAGTATGTAAAGTAAAACATATATGATGAAAAATATCAAAATGCATAGCAAATTCAACATGTACCCTACAATAACATGAGGTGTGTGTTTAGTTGATTTTAACATAGAAAGGCTTGCATATCTCAAATTTCTTTGACTAATTATCAATTGGCCATTAATATTTTTAATAAACTTTTTATAAAATTATGTTTGGGTCATATCTAAGAAATGTTTTGCATGTGGCTCACAATTTTTTGAGTAATTTTTTCTTTTAACAACATTTTTTACATTATATAAGACCCTTATGTTATTGTGCCAAAAAAATTTAATCAAATGTATTGTTCCTTCAACTAATACCTTATCTTTTCATGAGAGTCTACCACTAAACACCCAACAATCTGCGAGTGAAAGTTCATCAAGCCTTGTTCCTCTTTTTATGGCATTTATTAGAGTTTTTCTATTTAAGTTCAAGGATTTACTTATTTCACTAGGAATTTGAGCTTTAGATGTTGAATTACTCACTATAGATTCCATTATTACTCGTCTTGCCATATTACTATCTTTTTTTTACTTTTATTGTTTATTACCTTAAATGCATTAAATAGATTCTTTACTATTATACTATTTATTCCCTCCATGTTGAATGTTATTAACCCTGGATTATGCATCACAGGGCACATTTTTGTAATTTAATTGATTGAACAAATGGTTGGCATCATTTTGTATCAATTTTATTTTCAAATGCATAATCCTATACATGTTGAGCATGACGTTGAACTAATCTTTTTGACATTTTACATTCTATAGGTTCTATTATTTTCTCATCTATTTTAGCTAAATACCTTGGTGTTCATCTTATTATCCTTGGAGATGTGCGTACAGGGGCTATATTTTGTATTAAATTAGTTGGTTTTACCACTTCAACTATAGTAGGGATAGTAAAGGGTTAATTATCTACATTATACCCTACAGGTGAATTGAATTCCTCTTCACTAGCAAACACATGATTTGAGGTCATTACTTGATGTTGATTATCATCATACTCAAAAACTTTATTATAAATGGATGTTTTATTATATTGTGTTTATCCATATGTTTCATCACTCATTACAAATTCATTACTTACATGCTCTAAATTTTGAATGTCATCATGAAACAAAGATTGATTGAGTTCTCTTATCTCATTTGAATACATATCTAAACTAAATTATATAGAATTAGGCATGTTATTTCTATTTGAAATATTAATGGTGTGGAAGAAGCACCTTCAACTTGCTTAGAAGCCCTTATGGATGTTCTTTTATCTGCATGTCTTTTTATTTCTTTTTCTCTCGTCTCTTCAATTCCTCATTTGTTAGTGCTTTAATTGATATTTGTGATGACTTCTCGACCCCATTATTTATCTTTACCAAAATAATCTAATTATAGATTTAAACTTAAAAAAATACTAGTGATTTAAACAAAGTGAATAGAGAATTTACCAAATTCGCATAGTTACAGTAGAAAAAACAAGTGTATAGTTTGCAAAGAAGAAAACAAATAAGTAAATTTCATGCGAAAGCCAAGATAAATTCATGAATCATGAAGGTTGTGCGTGATTTTAAAAGCATGCATGCCCTTTTTTATTCATAAAAAATGGTAAAAATAGTTAATGTGGTAAAAATATGGTTTACAAAGGGTGTACGCCCTTTAGAATTTTACAATTTTTCTTTGCCTCTTTCCCTCTAAAATTGCCTCAGTTTCAGGCCTGGGGGTCCCAAACCTAGTCCAAACCCTGTCATGAACCAACCAATTTGATTTCTAAGAAATTTAGGGGTTTTTTTATCTTTATCAACACATTTGATCAAGCAAATTTTATTATTTTATTATATGGGTTTGTAGAGGAAAAATCATAGTTTTATAATATATAAAATTTTTAATGTTAGAATATTATTTATAATTATTACTTAATTTATACATAATATACCTCATTATGGACTATATACATATCATCAAAAATACCTTTTAACTTTTTGAATATTAATCAAACGTCTATAAAACTTATATCTCAACAATCTACACATTATCTACTATGCTTAAAAAAAAAATCATGAAGTTAAGGTAAAAAAGTTGTATTCGTACACTTGCAGTTTTAATTTTCTAGTTATTTTGACTTGTAAAATTATATATATATATATATATATATAAAATAAAAAATATTCTCAACAATCTTCAACATTTCACCTATCCACATATAAAGTTTCATACAAAAATTCATTTGTTTACTCAAAAAAATGTGTATTTGAACACATGAAATCTTTTTATCTTTTCATAAAAAATGACCAACCTATTATCATAAATGCATATATTTATCACACTTCTATCATTTGGGTACATATATATATATATATATATATATATATATATATATATATATATATATATATATTACAATTAAAATTTCATAATTCATGTTCTTATGTCATTGCCAACTTCCTTTTCAAAGTGTCTCTAACATTCTATCCAAGTTAAACTGTTATTATTTTAAGAAAAAAAGTGTCACGTTATCCCTCTTTGTCCTCCATTATCCTATATCTACCCTAATAGAGAGGCAATTTATATGCTCCTCAATACATTCAATGATTACCATAAGATCTGCTTTATGTTTAACCTTCAAATACGCAGATGAAGCCATTACTTCAACATATAATTTGATATTTAAGACTATAAAATTTTTGGTTTTAGGATTTTTTCATTTTCTATCAACTACCTGAAATTCATCATTTCCCCTCTCCTTTTCAGCAGTTGCTTCCAATGAGCAATCCTAAGCTGAATGACCATGGTTGTGGAACATTAAACACTATAAATGGAGGTTCTCATAGTTCATATAAATATTACTCTTATAGGAACAATGTTTCTCTCATTAATTTGATCACAATAGGGTCCAAAGGTAGCCCCAAGATTATTCAACCTCCCAACACACTTGTAGGCAAAATCCATTCTTTCAAGGATTGAAAACTCCCTTATAGAGATGATTTTTATATCATCTATAATTGTAGGAGGTATACTTAAAAAATTTAAATGGAATCTACTTTTACTTTATGGACATTATGTTTTCCCCTTGTCAAATAATTTTATGGATGATATTTCCATTCTTCAACACATTCTTATAGATCAGTACAATGTTCCCTATACTTGATATTATTAAGGATTTGATCCAAAACTTAGGAGTTCTAGTTGACGAATATTTCAATAGCACAGAAATAACACAATAACAATGAATTCTCTGAGAAGAGATGTCGTATTACTTAACAATCACAATACAAATATAGGCTTATCTCTGAAAAGAGATGTTTTGTTGAATTGCAGATACAAAACATACGCTTATCTCTGAGAAGAGATGTCTCCCTTCCCTTTTCAAGTTATAATGCATTTATACATATTTTTGAAAACATTGGGGGATTGAGTGGCTCAAGGAATTAACGGGTGATGATTTAAGACTGAGTGGCTCGAGAGAAATAGCTATCACCGACAAATTGACGTCCCTAAATTAAAATAATATAGCGCTCAAGGACATAATGGCTCGAGAAAATAACTGCGATAATGTGACTTTCAAGAATGAAAATAATACAAAATTTGAGGAATTAACTGTCACCTGACAATTCGGTGTCCAAGATTTAAAACAATACAAAGCTACGCACAGCCCTACCCGATCTACTAGTTGCCCACCCTGGGGCCTTCCAACAACCGCTTTGACAGCCACGATCCATTGTACCACCGCATCTTGGCACTCGTTATACCACCCAAATTATCATTCAGATCATTCCTCCATCCTTGAAAAGTAATGGTCCCCATTGCATCACTATTCCCCATCAGGTGTGGTAGTTGTGTCTTGATTTGATTCCCGATGCACACTTGGAAGGGACTGTGGTTTATGGAACTGTGTGGGGCTCGATTGTTCACCATTTCTGTTTGACCATCAGTCTGTGGATGGAAGGTCATGAACTTCTTCATTGCAGTATCTATTTGCTTTTATTATTGTGTTGTTAGGGCTATAACATTAGCCCTTTTGGATTTTTATGGCTTGACCACCATGAAAACAAATTTTTTGGTGCTAAGTAGAAAGACAAATATGGAAGGTGGTACTTTTGGTACCCTGTAGCGCCATGTTCCAAGAGTGAGAGTGATGCATCTAGTTCTTGATTTGTATATACCATGTTGATCATACATGAATGGCTGACCAAAGAGTACATCAAAAACATTTAGATTGACCACATCACATAAGACCTCATCTTGAAAAGGTTGTATTGCATATGACAGAAGACATTGGTGGGTGACACGGAGGTTTCTCCCTGGACTCAACCATCTAATATTGTATGGTTTTGGGTGAGGCTTCATGGATAGATTTAGGCTTTTCACAACATTAGTAGAGATTAAATTCTTTTGACTTCAGCTATCAAGAATGAAATGCAGAGGCTTACCTTTCACCCATAACTTAGAGTGAAACAACCTTTCCTTGTCATCTAGCATGTCATCATGTGTCTGTGATGAAGCTACAATGTCTTCAGGATCAGCATCTATAATTTCTTCTTCAACCTCTTTGACTATAGGGTTTGTATGAGGTAGAGTAGTAGATGTTGAGGATGGTGACTCAAAAAGCAGTGATTTCATAGCTCGACATTCTTCTTTGGAGTGAGTTCTAGATTTGTGATGACCACACCACTTCTCAGTCTTTCCTTCCTTTTGCTTCTAATTTTGGCCTCGTGTTTGACCTTCTTTATCACTTTTCCATTTTGAAGACTGATTTTTTATATCCATTCTTCCATGCTTTTGCTCAATCTTTACTATAAACTTGTATGCCTCACCGATGGTTTCCAAATTGAAGAGTTCCATTTCTTCCCATATGTACCATTGTAATCCGCCATGATATTTGAGAACCTTGTGTTTCTCACTTTTTTGGATGCCCAGTCTCATAGATAGAGAATGAAAAATGTTAGTGTAATCTTAGACAGATTGTTTCTTACCTTGGCGAAGTTGCTACCACTGTATGTACAGATCATCATACGCTCTGATGGGATAGTATTCTTCTTTTACTACATCCATAAAATCATCCCAGGTAGGTTCCACCCCAAGGCCAATGATATCTATGTTGAACCTCCTTTTGTACACTTTCCACCAATTTTTCATGGGCAATGATGATTTCAAAAGAGCAAAAGTGATATTTTCTCCATCAGTGAACTTATTTATAGAGAAGTAGGAAGACAGATGATCCATCCAATTTTCCACTACATCAGTGTTGATTTTGCCTTCAAATGTGGGAATATCAAAATTTACCTGAACATTTAAGGGTGTTGGGGCACTAAAAGGAAGTTGCCTCGATGAGGAGCTAGGATGTGTAGTCATGGAGCCAAAATTTCCAATCAAAAGTGTTTGAAGAATTTGAGCAAATTGTTGGAACATCTACGCTTATTTGCCATTGGAGGGCTTCATTCACCATTTCCTTGAAAGGATCAGATGTCTCAGTGTCATTCGCCATTTGAAGTCATTTGGGGCGCACATGTGGAATGTTTGGAAGCTCTGTTGCTTCCCACCCAAGTTTCCTATATCTTGACCTCGTCCTCGGGATCATACACTCTCAAGACAAACCACTTTGATACCACTGATCCAGAACTTAGGAGTTTTGGTTGATGAATATTTCAATAGCATAGAAATAACACAATAACAATGAATTCTCTGAGAAGAGATGTCGTATTACTTAACAATTTCAATACAAATATAGGCTTATCTCTGAAAAGAGATGTTTTGTTAAATTGTGGATACAAAACATACGCTTATCTTTGAGAAGAGATGTCTCCCTTCCCTTTTCAGGTTATAATGCATTTATACATATTTTTGAAAACATCGAGGGATTTAGTGGCTCGAGGAATTAACGGGTGACAGTTTAATACTGAGTGGCTCAAGAGAAATAGCTATCGCTGACAAATCGACGTCCCTAAATTAAAACAATACAGTGCTCGAGGACATAATGGCTCGAGGAAATAACTGTCACCGACAATGTGACTTCCAAGAATGAAAATAATACAAAATTTGAGGAATTAACTGTCACCTGACAATTCGGCGTCCAAGATTTAAAATAATACAAAGCTACGCGCAGCCCTACCCGGTCTACCAGCCGCCTACTCCAGGGCCTTCCAACAACTGCTTCAGCAGTCGCAGTCCATTGTACCGTTGTATCTTGGCACTCGTTATACCACCTGAATTATCGCCTGAATCAGGTTTATAATATAATTTAAGAAAATTATTTTTATCTTCTTCTTCATCCTTATCACAAGCATATTTAAGAATAATATCTTCTTTTTATTTTTTCAAGTATTGGCTTCTATCTATTCTATAATAATGGGTTTTGTAAACAAAATCGAAATGTTGGACCTAAAATTACCCATTCAATTGATCCTAGAAGACTCACACATTATGTCATATTATGAATTGTCACCTGAAACTAAAATTAAATATCTCATTATCTCCTTTTTAGACATCTAATTCTATCATATGACTAAGGATTTAAACTCAGTGGCAGATTATATATATTTTAATCAAAATATTAATTTAAATATTATTCACATGCAGATTGAGCACAATACAATGAATTTTCCTATGAAATCATATGACACCTTGGGTGATACTATTATATAAGACAAGAGAGACCCTTATAATATTAAATGATGGTTTAATAGATTAGTTACAAAAACATTTTATTTGATCTAAAATAAACACACTATATTACTTATTACATGAAAATTTGAAGTTTACTATTTTAGTAGTATAAGTATATATTATAATAGATAATATATCATAGATATGAGATGTGATATGAATTTACATGACAATGCGAGTATTTTTAGTTTTTTTTTTTTCAATTTCTAAATTGGGTTAGAATTCCAGGCCATTCATCCATTGAGAAGTCATGTAATCTAGATGTTTTACAATTAATATATTGATAGTGTTCATTAAAAAAGATTAAGTGATGAGATTAAGAATATAGATATAAAATTCAATCTATATATTCTAAGTCATGTGAACATGAACTTTGTCACACAATATATTTTTGCATGTATTCTATTCACACCATGAAAAGAAGATGATTTTTGAAATAACAAGAGATTGTACAATTTTAGTGGGCATGATGATGAAGACTTCCAAAGTACTCTAATGAGGAACACTAGATCTAAATTTTTAGGAGGTATGATATATACTATCAAGGAATCATAATACATATATTAATTAATTAAAAAATAAACATATAGAAAATAATAAAACATTATTTATTTATATTTTATAGAAAATTGATATATAGGACTATAAAAAGTGCATAGAAAATATGATTTCATTTTGAATCCCTTTTGCAAAGTGTGATTTGTATTTGTCTTTAACTTTTGATAGGTAAGTGCACAAAGTTGGGGGACAAAAAGTGGCCTATCCATGGACATGATTTTCTTAAAATTTTAAAAATTTGAACTTCTGTAGATAATTTGAGATATCTAAACTCTAAATTTAAAGATGGTGTAAGAACATGAAATGTAGAATTTTAAGTCTAATTTCTAAAATACTATTTTTCTAAAAAAAGGGTTAAGTATAACTAGGTCAAACATCAAAAATTTGAAGAGGAATTCCTATTTTTTCAGAAAATAGAGTAGATAGATGGTCATGTGGCATACCATTTTTTGAGAAATTTTTTAAATTTTTTGAAATCCTTTGGGGAAAATTTAGATAAGATATTCTAGTTTCTAATATTTATATTTTTATATTTTTTTTAATTAATACTTTTTTTATGAATTTTTGAAATAAATACTTCCTAAAAAGTAACAAAAAATAGATAGTTGTCCATGTGACGCACCTAATTACCTCAAAAAAATAAAAATCATTTTTTTTTTAATGTGTGTAGAATTAGGCCTAGTTTATGACCATATAACTTATTTTTCACTTGGATCAACAAAATATAAATTACATGAACATGTATAGGCATGTATGTTTGCAACATGTAGTGGCCCAAAAAAGTTTAGTTAGAATTAAACATAGTTTGAAACCTTATATTAGTCCAAAAATTATAAAAATCATATTTTTGGAAAGATGAGAGCATGCTCATCATGATGGTATTAAGTTTTTGAATTTTCACATTGAAATTCTTGGTGTATTTAGTAATCAAAGTTGAATTTTGTTTTCTTATCACAATTCTCAAAACCCGGCTGTAGATAAACATATCCAAGCCTTTGGCTCAAGAATCCAAGCCATTCCTAAGCTAAAAGGCATGGGATTTGAATTCAAATTCAAATAGTGTGATCATGTTAATGTATAACACGATCACATTTATGTATAATATGATCGCGTTAATAGATAACATGATCACGTTATTTTGCAAAGAAATGTAGACGGAATGAATGTTGGTTAACAACTAACATGATCATGTTACCAATAACATGATCACGTTCATGTTTGTATATAAAAGCATGTGGAAGTTACATATGAAGGCAACTTTGGCCAGAATCTTGCATTTATTATTCTAAATGTTTAGTATAAGTTTAAATTTATATTGTTATACTTTAAATTTATTTTAGTAAATATGATAATTTCGTCAGGGAACCTACAACAATCAATATGCTCTGATACCAACTGTTAGGTGACCCCTTATCCAATGGAAGCACAATTGATTACTTTCTTATAAGCAATTAAACACGAAATTATACCAGAATGATAAAGTAACTAGAAACTTGAGACAGCAAAGAATTTGAGAGACAATACACACTCTTGTATTAAATATTACTAGAAGAAAATACAATAAGGAAGATGCCACTTCTTCCTCCACCTCAAAGGCTTGCCACACCTCAAGACCTTCTTCCCTCTCTCTCTTGCTCAACACAACAACTCTATAGCCTGAGTTATTATCCCTCCTTGAATGCTTCAGCTGATCTCCTAGACCTTACACCTGTAGATCTCCTTGAACTTGCTTGCTACAATGCTTTTACTTGCCTTCTTGATCATTACAATACATGTCTCATGGGTCTTTAAATAGAATCCCATGGTTACAAAAATAGAAATCTAACTACAATAATTAGACACGCAGCTCGTGACTATAATTAGTCATTTGACATGCAAACACTCGCTTCACATAACTGACTGTTCATCAACAGCAATTCTAGAAATACACAGGCGACCGACGTCGATCCCTGCTTGCCTAGTTTTGCCGACGTCGGCCGACCTCCTGTCGTTGCCGATTTCCTTCTGCACTGCACTTGACTGACGTCGGTCATGATGCCGACGCTGGTGCTTCTGGTTCTTTAGGATCCTCTTCTTGTGTCTGCAAACAGTTGAAGCTTTTAGCTCCACACCCTAATAATCTCCCACTTGGAGATAAACAGCTGCAACTTGTACCTATACTTGTACCTGTACACCATCTATTTTTTTCCTTAGGCTTTGTATCCCTCTTCAACGTCACTCTTGAAGACCAACCGCCACTGAACCTGTGATGCAATACATGTCTCTTATGCCAAAAGAATTTTGCTGCTCCCAAATTCTCCATGACATACTTCTGAACCAAGTCTACCCTTAGCTCAGAAAACTCCCTGTATATGAAACCCTGCAACAAGTAACACAATACAGTAATAGGATAATGTAGCTAATATTATCCAACCTGGTAAAGATAAAATATAATGGTCAAACCTCCATTGTTCTGCAGCCTAATCAAGACCATATACCATAGCCTTTTGTCTCATGTGTCCATCCACTCTCTTCTCTAAAACGGGAATCCATCCCTCCATCCAGTGCTCTCTTCAGCTGACAACTCTACCAACAAATACCTATTTGGTTCTTCTCCAAGGACTCACACTCCTCATCCATGCCAAGCTCCCACTGTTTTTGGATTCTACCTGCATTGCTTCTTCCATCTTCTTAGTTCTTGATTGTCAGTAAGCAATATAAAGAAGGTGAACAATGAATATGAGGTTCACTTACCATTTCTGACCTCCATATGGGTGTTTGAGACTCCTTGACAGCTAGTTGTCCACCCATCATCCATTCCAATGACCGATCTCGACCATCTCCTAGTCTGCCTCCGACTGATGTCGATTCCCTTAACTGACCCTAACTGCCCACGTCGTTTCCCTGGCCGACGCTGGCGTCCCCCACTGCCGACATTAGTCCTGATGACCGACGTCAGACTTCTCCTGCCTGACCTACCGACCCTGCTGGTCTGCACATGACCGATGTCGGTATCTGGCTGATCGACATCGATGTTTGTGTGATCATGTAAGTGAAGAAATTTTCATCCGTGAGATCTTCTTGGATCAAATCTCTGTCCATGTTGCCCTGCTCAGATTTATTCAACCCCTGTGACTGATCTCTGTCCTTCATCTCCTCCATAAACACCAAGGCTTCTTTGTTCCTGTCAAAAGTATCAAATTTCCTCTTTCTGCAATGAATTATATCTATGCTTTTCGAATTTGAACACATACCTTTTGAATCAAGAACTTCCATTCCCTTCTTATTCATGTGACCAAGCCTATTAGACCACATCTTCGAATTTACACCAAAAGTAGAATCAATAATACAAGTAGATAGATAAAGAGTACCTACTTTCTTACCTCTTGCTAAAACAAGTGCTCCCTTGGTAACCTTCCAAGAGTCCACTGTGAGGGTTATTGTGCATCCCTCATCTCCCAACCTTCCTACAGAAATTAGACTCTGCTTCAGAATTAGAACATGCATGACCTCCTTCAACACCCATGTGTTGTCAATCTGTAATCTCAGCTGCACTTTCCCTTTGCCAACTATTTGACAAGGCATACCATCCCCTCAATAGAGCACTCCAAAGTCTCCATGTTCATACTCATGAAACAAATCTCTGTTTGGGGATGCATGAAAAGATGAACCAGAATCTAAAATCCATGATCCTACCTGACAATTCAAAGAAAGTATGAGAGCATCCTGTACCACAATATTTGCATCCTTTGCTTCTTCAATACCTGCATGTTGATTCTCTTTATCTCTCAACCAACACTCCTTCTTTGTATGTCCTTTCTTTCCACAAAACCAATAGGTAATACCTTTGGACTCGGATCTCCTTCCCGACCTTGATTTCCCTTGCTCAATCTTCTCCCTTTGCCTTCCCCTGCTTTCTGCACTTAGAACATTCCCTAATGATTCACCTGTGCTTCTCCTGCGTATTTTTTCATTCAAGATTACACTCACAACATCATCAACTTTTAAGATTTTAGAAGCAGATGCAGAATTACTTACTGCCATAACCAAACCATCCCAACTTTCAGGCAAAGAACATAAAATCAAGAGAGCCTTTACCTCATCATCAAAAACAATATTGACTGAAGCTAATTGGTTTACCAAACCATGGAAATCACTGAGATGAGTATGTACTGATCCACCTTCCTGCATTTGCAAAGTAAATAGCTGCTTCATAAAATATACCTTATTAGAAGCCGAGGGCTTTTCGTATAAATTTGCCAAGGACTTTATCAACTCTTCCGTTGTCTTGCACTGTGATAAGCTGGAAATCACAGACGATGCAAGGCTCAACCTTATGGAACCAAGAGCCTTCCAATCAAGAACACTCCATTCTTCATCCTTCATATCTGTGGGCTTGCATGCAACCCCACCCAATGGTAAGTACAAATCCTTCTGATACAGATAGTCCTCAATCTACATCCTCTAATGTTGATAATTCTTGCCATTAAACTTCTCCATTCGTAGCTTACTTTCTTTTGCCATTGCTGAACTCCCACTCAATCAGAAAACCCTGTGAATGACCTGTAATCAAAAAATAATACCCTGCTTTTTGCAAACCGTAGCTCTGATACCACTTGTTAGGAGAACCTACAATAATCAATATGTTCTGATACCAACTGTTAGGTGACCCCTTATCCAACAGAAGCATAATTGATTACTTTCTTATAAGCAATTAAACATAGAATTATACCAGAATGATAAAGTAACTAGAAACTTGAGACAGCAAAGAATTTGAGAGACAATACACACTCTTGTATTAAATATTACTAGAAGAAAATACAATAAGGAAGATGCCACTTCTTCCTCCACCTCAAAGGCTTGCCACACCTCAAGACCTTCTTCCCTCTCTCTCTTGCTCAACACAACAACTCAATAGCCTGAGTTATTATCCCTCCTTGAATGCTTCAGCTGATCTCCTAGACCTTACACCTGTAGATCTCCTTGACCTTGCTTGCTACAATGCTTTTACTTTCCTTCTTGATCATTACAATACATGCCTCATGGGTCTTTAAATAGAATCCCATGGTTACAAAAATAGAAATCTAACTACAATAATTAGACACGCAGCTCGTGACTATAATTAGTCATTTGACATGCAAACACTCACTTCACATAACTGACTATTCGTCAACAACAGTTCTAGAAATACACAGGCGACCGACGTCAGTCCCTGCTTGCCTGGTTCTGCCAACGTTGGCCGACCTCCTGCCGTCGCCGATTTCCTTCTGCACTGCACCTGACCGACGTCGGTCATGATGCCGACGTCGATGCTTCTGGTTCTTCAGCATCCTCTTCTTGTGTCTGCAAATAGTTGAAGCTTTTAGCTCCACACCCTAACAAATTTAGGGTCACTCTACATCTAATAGAGTTGGTCTCATAGCTACATGCCTTACGACATGAAAAATAGTTTTTTAAAATCCAATTTGGTCAGTACTTAGGAATTTTTAGGCTCTATATTAGACTTAAGGATTTTAGTACATGACTTTTGTAATTGATATTCATTTTTGGTAAACATATAGTTATTTTTTAGGTTTTTATGCCTTCTAGATTGATTCTTGGCATTTATAGGAGTCCTAGGTTTGTCAAAATTGAAGTTTGAAAATACTCACTTTAAACTTGGTCTAAAGTGGTATGAATGGGGTAGTGTAGGTCATATTGAGGACCTGCACACATCAAATGACCACTTTGTGTTAATTTCACATGTTCATCATCCCTCCCTCATCCTTGATCACTTCTTACTCATCCCTCATTACCCCTAATCACTCTCTCATCATTCTTCATTGCCCCTAATCACTCCCTTATTGACCCTCACTATCCTTAGTCATCTCTAATCACTCCCTTATCATCCATAATCACTCTTCCATTAACCCTCATTATCCCTGATCATCCCTAATCACTCCCTTCCCATCCTTCATCGTCCCTATCACTCTTTCCCCATCCCTCATCATCGTAATCACTTCCTCATCCCTATTTACTCCCTCATAATCCCTAATCACTCCTTCATTGACCTTCATTGTCTCTCATCATCTC
Source organism: Torreya grandis (assembly GCA_037957365.1). Taxonomy (NCBI): domain Eukaryota; kingdom Viridiplantae; phylum Streptophyta; class Pinopsida; order Cupressales; family Taxaceae; genus Torreya; species Torreya grandis. Next base: position 117,765 of record JARHVA010005502.1, on the reverse strand, counting down.
TAATCACTCAAGATTATCATCCCTAATCACTCTTTCATTAACTATCACCATCCTTCATCATCCATAATTACTCCTTCCTCATCCCTCATAATCCCTAATCAATATTTCTTCATCCCTCATCATCTCTAATCACTCCCTCATTGACTCTCACCATCCCTCATCACTCCATCATTGACCCTCACCATCCCTCACCATCCCTAGTCGCTCCTTCATGATCTGAAGTATATACCCTAAATATATTTTTGATTCCAATCATATGTTGTTTAATCCATTATAATATAAATTAATTCTTTTATAGGACTTGTTGTGTTGTCAATACCCATTTTTGATATTCAATTTTATTAATGAATGAATTGGATGATCTTCCAAATTTATAGTTAAGTAACATAAGTGCTAACATAAAATAGAGTCTGAATTTTAGTTCATCCAATTATCTTTGCTGTGCAAATGACTATATGAAACTTTATTTTGTTCCACCTTTGGTAGTTTGGTTGAAAAGATAAAAATTAAACATAAATCTCTTGTATAATTTTCCGATTCTGAATATATTTAAATCAGATGCAAAGTTATTTAGTGTTTTCCATTCCTGTATGACTTGAATATTAGTTAGATTCACACATACATTCCTTGTGTGTGTAATGTGTCCCAAATATTTTATCTTTTGCATGAAAAATGAATAGTTATATATGTTATCATAAAATTGTGTTGTTAAAAAAGTGTGAAACACTGGTTCAGCATGGTGTAGATGTTCATTCCATGTTTTTTAAAGATTAAGATGTCATCAAGGTAGATTTTTAAAATGACATAGGTGAAGGGCCTAAGGATGTCATTAAACATATTGAAATGAATTAATTCATTACATGAGTTAACCTAAAAGGCATAACCAACTATTCAATCAATCCTTCCTTTGATTTTAAGACTATATTCTAAATGTCTAGAGGTTTAACATGAATATGATGATACCCAAACTTAAGATCAATTTTGGAAAATACTTATACACCATGTATATGGTATAAAAATGCCTTAATATTTAGATGAGGATAATAGTTATTCACTTTAATCTTGTTAATATTTTTTTAATTGATTCACAACTTTGAAATAAACACAATTAGGCTTCTACAAGGTAATGATTTGGGCATGATGTGTCCATTATCCATGATTTCATGGATCTAACACTGGATTTATTTATTATCTATAAATGATATGTTGTATAAAGAGGTTTGAGGTAGAGGTACTTAAGGGATCAAATACATAGTATTGTTTAGTGTACAGTATGTAGGAACTGATTTAGGTGGTTGAAAGATATCCTTGTATTCATCTAATTTATGGTTCAATTATTTTGTCTTTGCTATTTTTGGATAAACCACAATATTATATGGTGACATAAGTATGTTATTAAATTTACTTCTTACCATCAAGAGTATACTTCTTACTAGAACTGACAAGATTCTTACTCTTCCTAGCACTAATGACTAAAAGCTTATGAACTAACTATGATATATGGTATTTCAAATCATGATAATCTATCACAACATTTCACTACATGTCAATGGTAAATATATGGTTGACCACATGTAAAAAATCACACACCTCTAATTTTGAGACATCACAAAGGATTGCATCTTTAAAAAGTTTGATTTTATACACCAAGTGACACTACTAGGTGATCTATTTCTCAAGGCATACACTAGACCATTTACTAGCGTATGGTTATGGATGATGTATAAATTACAAGTTCAATTTTTGAAAATATGCTTTAGGAGAAATTAAATTCTTTTGACTTCCATTGGAAATGATGAAGTGTATTGGCTCACCATTGATCTACATTTGTTAATGAAATAATATTTTTAATTCATATAATTTCTTGTTGGGAGAAGTAGAGATATTTTTAGTATCGACCATATCATTGGGTTCATAGTCTATTATCTACTTCCCTTTTTATAGTGCTAGATAACTTGTACCCATTTCTCGAGATGTGCAAGTAGAGAGCTCATAGTGTGACACTATTCATTGGATTGAATATTGAAGTTATGAATTAAGCACCACTATCTAATCTTAGACTACTTGTTCTAATCATTTAAAAATTATTTTCCAATCTCTGGTATGATGACTCAATCAATAAACATACAAATAGAATGCCTTCAATGTAATTATTTAGATCATAAAATGTCCTCATATGGGAAGCAATTGATTGGTTTTAGGAAATCATATAACTTGGTGATCGTCATGTATTTACTACCCATTTTTGGTTCTATGGTGGTTTTATTTGCTTCTATTTTTTTGGCAGGTTTTTTAATTGTGAATTACATAATTTATAATAGGCCCATATTTTTTAATAGGTGTTAAATATTTATGCTAGCACTCAACTCTCCACTTATAGCTCCTAACATTGTTAAACCCCAACAAAATACCACCATCAAGGTATTAGATGGAGTGATTAAGGATGAGGAGGAATTGAGTAGAGATGATGATGGAGTCAATAGGGATGATGAGGGATGTTGAGGGTCAATAAAGTAGTGATTAGTGAGGATGAAGGAGTGATTAGGGATGATGAGGGATGGTGAGGATTAATGAAGGAGGGATGTGATATCCATTGATGTCCCTTGTTTGAAATATTTTTTATATCTTCTATGTGGCCTTTAGACTTTATTTTCATGACATCTTATGTCCCTCCTATGTGTTCCTTTGGCCTTTGTGTGATAACTAACACTTGTGTTTTCTAAGATTATTGGCATTGAAGGGTGACATGATCTATACTGCATAGTTTTATTCCAAGATACTTATACTACATGTTTCATTGATATACCTATTTAGACATGACACTTACATGCCCTATATTGCTTATGTTACATACATGTATTTATTGATACATACATTACTATTATGACATACTCTCCACATGGTTAAATTATATTACATGATGTTATCTTTATATCTCACATGATATAGTTCATTCTTATTTTGAGATGAGTGACTTATAGGATACATCCCTCATCTAAAAAGGGGTCATTAGAGTGGGATTCTCTTAGAGGCATAAGCCTTCAAGAGCATAAAATTAAAGCAAAGTACAAGTTTCACATATTTTAGAGATTTAGATGGTTAAGTTATGAAATTGATTTGAATTCATGACAAACATTGGCACATTGTTACACATTATAGGGGAATATAAATGTGCATATGCATAATAGTTTATGGGAATATAATTTTATATTTTCATATCCACATGCATTTGGGATACATGTTCGTAAATTCAACATACATATACATGACGTATTATATCAGTTGGTCTAGATTCAGGGGGCATGATATTTGTTCATGCACATGTACATTTGAATGGAAAATGGTTTTCATTCTATTTCATATTTATTAAATATGTGATCATGATGGGGGCATGGACATGGTCCATTCTTTTCTATCATGCATTATATTCTACATTGAGCAAAATTACACAATCAAACTTGTGTACATGGTGGGGGTATGAACATTGTTCATTCCTTTGAAATCATGTATTTTTATTTTTACATGGATAAACTTGATGGAACTAAAGTGGAACATTACATTTGAATTTATAATCCATCTTTAATAATTGATTCATTTTTTTAGCAAACTTTACCTAATCATTTCTCTCATCTGACCTGTGTAGTGTTTTATTTAGAGTCAAACCTTGCATGATGTCATATCACATTTTCCTCTACTAAGTTTTAGTCTGATGAACTATTGTTCCTTTGGCATACGTGTCACTGTGACAGTTGGTTATATTGCATGTGCTTACATTTGTGTGAAGATTTAGTCTTGATATGCAAATCAAGAAACTATATATTTGATTTTATGAATAAATTAATAAAAATATCTTTATAAACATCTTGAACATTTAGCTAATTAATTATTGATATTCGAGATATCGATATAGTATGACATATGTCAATAGAATCAATATGTACATATACATTAATTTTTTAAGATATAATTATCTTTTAATTATGGATTTATGCTTGTATATCTATTAAATAACTATCATTGCTTTAATGATTTTCATACAAATTTAAAAAAATGAATATCTTCATTAAAATTGCTTAACTAGATTTATTGTTTAGTAAAGTGGCATATCACTCAGTACTAAGCAATTTAAAGTTAATCCTGAATAATTATGCACGAAATTAATAGAAGTTAATAAAGTTTGAAGTTGAGTTAATTATCCATGCATGAATCTACCTAAAAATTAGAAAAATAGATATTTTGTTTAATAAGTCAACCCAAGTGAATATTTAGATAAAAGAGCATAATGGTGTAGCAATTTAAAGTTTAAATGTTTTAAATAAAATAAAGATAAGAATTAGACTTGCATGCATAGATGAAGGGAGAGAAATTTCTATACAAAGTGAAGAGCACCGCATGTAAGTCAGTTTGATTACCTCTTCTACACAGTGTTGTTGATCTTGCCTTATTTATTACCTTCATGCAATACATGGGATCATAATGTCTAGGGTTTGAACCTCTTGAAGCATATTTTTCATCCAACAGGATTAACATTGTGGCTATATCAAGTTCTATTCTTTTATTTTCTCTAACTCATCCCAAGAATAACACTGCCACTATTCTCTTACCTCAACTATTTCAATTCAAGTGAAACCTATTTTCCATTTCAGTCAAGGATTTCAATGGACTTAGCCCCTCCATGCTTTCAACAAACTACAAATATACATTTATCTCCATTTCTAGACATGACATATATATAATGTATATGTATTATGGTCATGTTTCTTTCTGGGAGATGTTTGGGGAATAAGATGAAGGAGAATAAGGGAAAATGGTTGCAAGAGGAATGAAGTCGGATAAAGGAGGATTAAATAGGAAAGCCATAGATACAAGGATGGAGAAGAAGGAAGGGAGGAATTGAACATTGAGTATATAAGGAGACACAGACATTAAAGAAGAGAAGGCAGGAAGAATGGAGAAAATGGAAGAATGAAGAGCAAGGCATATTCTTTAGCAATTATTTAGAGGTCTACAAGGTATTTTATGAGTAGGTGTTCCTCTATTTTAAGCATGCATTGCAAAATACTGAGCCTATGTGTTATAAAAAGATATGAGTTTCTTTATTAATAGATTTGCATCCTATATGACATACGTCACCCATATTAACGGTTGTATTTAGTCTCTAAGATTAGCTTCATTTCATTTATGAATAGTTGCATGCATTTCATCTAAATATGGAGTAATGATGAGCAACGACTTGTTTTAGTGAATTGGTTGTTAAAAATGCTATGTGTAGATTTGAAAGAGTTGAAGTCTATGTTTTGGAATGCCTTTATATATGCAGGCTTTGATTTGTTATATATGCTCATTTGAATAACAATTAATAATTTTATTGTAATGTGTTTGCTAAGACTAACAAAAAATAAATGAGGAGTCATTGTGCATTTTGCTGTTATATAAGTATATCTTGGGTATCAAAGTTTTAATGCTAAAATGTTGAGTTTGTTTAATCAAAGAAAACATATGAGTCTATCTAATGCAAGATCAAATGTCGGGAGGAACCTTGTTTGCATCAAATTTTTGTATTACACTATCAGCCTAAATTTCATTATATATAATAAGTGCTTCATTACTCCTATTGGTTATTAACTTTTCATTCAAAATTGAATGGATATCATCAGACCCATGTTGAAGTCATTCTGATTTCACAACTAACATATATCTCAGTAGCTATCTCATATATATTTAGACATATATATATATATATATATATATATATATATATATATATATATATATATATATATATCCAAAATTAATTAATATATAGGTTATAACTTTGTTCTATGTATTTATGACTGTTGAGACAGTTGTTCGCTTGAGCTAAAATGTATATAATTATACACATCGAAACTATGTGTAGCTACACACACACACACACACACATCTTGAATTAATATATATACAGACCGAATACATATGTTAATTCTGGTATATTTATTATATATCTTTTGTTCACATCTTATATATATATATATATATATATATATATATATACATATATATAAATTATGGTATATCCATACTATTTTAGCAGTGTTGAGTTATTTATAAAGAAGATATGTTTCTCTTTAACCCAATATTGAATGTTGGGTTGAACTTTATTTTTGGCCTTGGACTTCCGTATTTATGGATTGATCCAAATTGCACTGTAAGCCTGAGTTGTGTTTACATCAATAAGTGTGATTATATTAGAATCCTTATAATAATTAAAAAGTTGAGATTTAATTGAAAGGTGATCTTTGTATAAATGAGTTGAATTATGCTTGGAAATATCTGTATAATTAAGTTTAAAAGTAGACTTTTGTAGTCATATTTGGTTGGCACGGATTTGTAAATAAATGCTTATGTATATCAGTTATTAATTGTATTTGATTGTGATCCTTAGATTTGTTTACTTAGATGGTGAGCTTATGCTTTAGATTATTTATTTTTTATGTATATTATGGGGCCACATTGATGATACTACCTAAGCAATGAGATGGTTTTTCAAGCCTGGTTAGCCTAATCAATGATGGGTATGGATAACCTGATCAAGTGATGTGTTATGAATTTCGCTGATCTGAATGATCTTTAGCCAAAGTAATGTTAGATTAATATTGTCAATTCATATGTTTGATTTGCATGTTGTGTGATATCATAGTAGAAACATAATTTTCTTTATGATACATGTCATGTAGTAGAATCTTACAGCACGTAGGGGTACTAGCATGTCTCTTCATGAGAGGCTATTTTCAATTAATTCACAAGGTTAGTATGATCAATGTTAAACTCTAATTTAACTAATAATTATAGACTAATTTTTATCATACTCAGTTGGTGTGATATAGTCGTGCAATATTTATTGATATTTGATATTGCATGCATGATGTTAAAGTCCTTTGATATGTATACTCGAATGGTATGGTTATGTAAGGGCTCTCAAATTAAGAACCCAAGGATACTTACTCTAAGGTTATGTAACCCATCTATATGTAGATATTATACTTGAGAAGATAATATTATGATTTGGAATTACTTAGCGGTTTACAAACTATTTGATACTCTTTTTGTATATAGTTAAAATTCATAGTATGATAGTATAGGAGGACACGAGAATGATGTTGGACATCAATAGTCCTAGATTATAAATATTTGATGTAAGTGATAGGGTCGTAAAGACCATTGAGTCTTCTCTCTATAATTAAGGAATGCATTTATACCTTTTCCTTTTATGCATTCATATGAGGAAACTATTGAGTAAAATTTTATACCTTTAGTAGTTTTTAGTAAAACTACATCTAGCCCTGATTTTGTGTATGTAGGTGACATCACATATATGTATGGCAGCTTGGGGAGTGAGTGCAGGCATAGGAAACTAGTCTTGAAAGGTTTTCCTTAGTATGGCATATGTTATAAATGCTATTGAAAGCAAACAACCATTTTGTAGCACACTTCTGTTATGCAAACGTGTCGATAGGATCAAGTTTGTCACATCTTGTAAGGATGAAAACTTGAATATGATATATTTTGTGAAAAATTTAACTATGCAAGTAACTAGACATTTCTAGAATAACATAGTGCATTGTGAGGTGTACCTAGAGTTTATGTTCTCTTCGATTTGTTACTAAAGGTATACTTAGTATAATTCTGACTTACTTCATTATTTTGATTAGGTCTAAGATTATTGTTGGTGTTGAGTCAGATACTCCAACACAAAGACCTATGATAGTATGGATGTCATAGAGTTTTACAGTACAAAAAAAACTCGGTTGGTACATATTGTATTCATTATATCTTAACCTATACCTAAATAAATATATATGTTATGGTTGTTAATGTTTGGGTAGAGTGATCGATAACTATGATAATATGGGATATCAAAGGATACTTTAGCTTAGATGTATATACTTGGGTTGTACATATTATAGCTGTATGTTTGGACTCTTACCTAAATTATTTGTTCTAATGATTTTGTTGGTTGTTACTTGAGAATTATATTCATAACAATTAGTAGGACAACATGTATGCGTACATATAAGCTTATGAGTAAATGAATGATAGGTTTGAATGTTATGTACGGTATGTCTTGCTTTGTTTTATATACTTAGATTACTTTTGTGCCTAACATGTGATTCTCTATGGAATTAGGAATGCAGAGTCCTTCATCATGGTTATTGTCTAGGTTTTATGTGAGAGTGTTGGGTAAGCACACAATCTTGGATAGTAAGGTGTTATATTTGAGTGTATCACTTAGTTATGGGATTGTAGACTAGAGATTTATTAACTCATCTATGTCATGATTAGTTTGTTCCCTGTTTGGCTTAGAGTGCCAACCCCTTCAGTGGTGACGTCTCATGGAGGAGACCATCACATTTGAAAGCAGAACTACATCAGACCCTGATTTTGAGGAATGAATATGTAGGCTATCCAAGATTATGGTGGGGCATCGGGTCTAGATCCTTAGGCTAAGATAGGGTATACTTTATTACATATCAATCTGAGCAAGTGGTTGATTTTATGTTCAATGTTTAGCTTGATCAGTATAACTAGGACGGTTATTTCACTTGATCAGTTCTCCCTATATTTTTTTTGTATAGCTATTTGGGTTAGTACATTATGTACTTTTCCTCATGTTCATGACATCTAGGCCATTTTACCTTCCCAACTTAGGATCATGCATAGTTATACAAGTATGGGGCATGATCACCCCAACTCTTCAATGCTTCATCAAGGAAGCATCATATCTAATAGGTTTCAAGGGAGATATGGATTTCCCTAAAACCTATGTGTACTCTAACCCTTGATCTTTAAACTTTCATTCTAGATTTATAATTTCATAAATGGACATTAACTACTTTATTCTCATTAAAGGTTATATGAAGTGAAACTATACATTTGGATCCATCCCCCAAAAGTCAAAGTGTGTTGTACACACTCATGCATACTTTTATCCTTTTACTCTATCAATTCCAGTACTATAATAAAAATGGGCATTTTTAGATACTAAAATCTAGTCCTTTTTACTTGATAATGACAAGCTTGACCAACATTTTCTATGCATGACTTTAAACACCCAAACAAGATCCTAATTCACCATCCTCTCACACTTGCATGTTATCTTATCAGTCAACCTTTTTTTCTACTATTATACACCTACATGAACCTCACCTTATATTTCAAATATGTTAAATATCTTGTATAGACATCTGCAAACTCTTAAAATAGTCCACATGTACATGGGTCAGCTTTGATGATTTGGGTCATTATCACCAGTCGATAATGACCTGCACTGGTTGAAACTATCTCAATCTCAATAATGGCTATTTTCTAAAATTGAACCCAATTTTAGGGTTAACCCATAAACTTATCACATCAATGGCATAATTAATTATTCAAAAGAATCCATATATAAACAAATCAAGGTCTCATTCAAAAATCATCTAACACTTATATGTGATACACTTATACACTATTACACACTGAGAAAATTTTCCCTATTCTTCCCAATTTGACACCTATCACTAGGATCAGTCATAAGCTAAGTTTGAAGCACATAAAATCCAAGTCAAATCAAGCATTATCAAGTACCAAATCTAATCATTAATTGAATACACATAGTGAAGGAACAAAATTACACAATCATACTAGGTGGGAGAACTATGTGTGGCTTGATTTCCCTCTATTGAGTATTGTACACATAGGAAATGAGAAATCATTAGATGAGGGTGATTGGGGTCATCTCATCTCATTACAGTTCCCACATTTTTATAGGTTTATATCCCTCACAAGCACATTTAGGGTTTTAAGCCAAAGGAGGTTGACTTTTGGATTTGAGCACATCATTAGGGTTATAGATTGCAAACACAAAGAAAACATAAATAGTTTAGGTGATTATATAGTCACTATGCCACACTTTAGTGTCGCTCGATATCAACCAATGGGTCAATACCAACTATTGATACTGACTCGATCTTTTAGAATCAACCAAATGCATGTAGTAAATCAGTTTCTAAATCGAGTGCATCATAAGCCGACTCATCCCTGGTTCCACTTCTAGAACACACTCATAGTAAGACAATCAACCAAAAAGTTTAAGTATTATGATCGATTTAGTACTTTCCATATTTATCATATGCCCCTATTAAATCACAATAATCAATTATCAATCTTTTACTTTAAAATATATGCTTGAATGCCATATCTATTGATCTAATTTCTATATTAATTATATTAATCATACCCATTAATCCAAATAAGATAAAATATTTATTCAATTGTGTAATTTTTTGTTATGGAAGGTGGAGTTGTGCCTATATCATATCGCATGTATGATTTTATTTAGGCTATCGAGGAAAGAGGCACTAAATATTTGGGTTGTAATATGCTTGAGCATTTGTACAAATATATATATGTTTGCATTACAAAGTGACACATAACTCAAATAAGTTATTTTGCTACATATTTGGACATAAGATCACATAGCTATGGTTCATCTAGTTGGGGGACCTTGTGGTGACTAGGCCCACCCTCATATTTTTGTAGAGCAATGTATACTAGAGATACAAAAGAGTTTAACTACTATGGAGTACCATGTGATCTTGGATATGCTCATAACTATAGGGATTATTTGGAGGCCTTACAAAGGGTTTTTTAGCTAGGATAAGGATGCAAAAACATTACATAACATTTGTGTCAATGTGTGGCTTCATGACTAATTTCCCAGTGTGATATAAATATTCCAATTTGACAAGGTCACACATCAGTTTTGCATCTAGTAGGATGTACTCCTAATGTCTTATTCATGAAATTTAAATAGGATGTTTGCTCCTCATTTTAGTGATAGGAAAGATCATAGTGATATGGATTTAGCACCTTTGTTTACATGGGATGTATATCCTCCTATTATGATTGTTGATGTGGATGATTTAAGATGCACTGCTTAATACAGTTGTTGGCGGATGAACATAAAATGGCCCATCCTTTTTCTTAATGTAGGAGATCCAGGTGTCATGCCTCTGATTGAGGGAGGAGGCTTTGAAGGAGATGGAGGAAATGATTAGGTTTCACCATAGCATGTTCTAACTAATGATATAGTTATTGTTTTAGCTGGGCATAAGTGTGTATGTGTGTGTGTCTATATGTATGTCTTTGAGTTTTGTTTTTGTTTATAAATTATTAATGTCTTATGTATTCACCATGTTTGTGGTGCAAGATATGAGTACTAGGTGAATATAATAGATGAGTCTATTCGCACTTTAACATTGTTTACCCTAGTTTCATTTTACAACCTAAAATGATAGAACTTGAAATGTAATTTAGATATTAAAATGTGGCATTCAAGCATAATTTTGAATGTAGAATACCAAAATTGATTGCAATGATTAGACAAGTGGTATATGATAGATATAATAAGTACAACAAAGGGACTTAGATGTGGGGGTGGGTGTCTGACTATAACTATATTTTAGAAGTAGATATCAACTAAAATCAGGCATATGATTCGTTCAGTTTAGGAACAATTTTTTTATCTATACAAGGTCAATTTCATCGATCTAGATTGGTATCACCAGTTGATAGTGACTTGTGTTACTCAATATTGCCTTGTGCAGAAATGAGGGACTGTGACTATATTGTCACCTTCATCTTCCTCTATATGCTCTATATGTGTGATTTTGAACCCTCATGACGCACAACTCCAGATATGAACCTCCTTCATCTCAAAAACCTAGTTGTGCTTATGAGGGATAAAAATCTACAAAAACCAAGAAAGTAATCACCCTTGTTTGATGATTGATTATTACCTATGTATTTTATACTCCAAGGAGGGAAATAAAGCCACACTTATTATCTAACCCAGTGTGATCATGAAATTATGCTCCTTTAATATATTTATGTAGTTAATGATTTTTTTATGCTTAATAATGCTTATTTTTATTTGGCTTTAGTGTGCTTCAAACTAGCTTATGATTACTCCTACTTATAGGTTTTCAATTCGGGAAGAACATGATAGATTTGCTCAATTTTCAATAATGTATAGATGTGTACCAAATAAGTGTTAAGTCCCTTTTGAATCAGGCCTTGATTTGTTTATATATGAGTTTAATTGGATAATTTATCACATACTAACATGATATGAAAATGGTTTGACCTTAAGGAAAGGTTTGATTTTGAAAAGTAATCTTTATTAGGAGAGAGTTGGTTCCAACCCAATCGGTTCAATATCAACTAGCAATATTGACTAAAACTGATGGAATGGCCTTGTGTACAGGTGGACTTAACTGAGTATCTAGATATGTCTATGCACAATATTTATAAAGTATGAAATAAATAATGAGGTTTCTTATAGGTGTGTAACAACATAACAGAAGGGTCAAATCATAAGATAACATATAAGTGTGAGAGAATGGTAGATTAGGACCTTGTTTATGTGCTCAAGTCACGCATGGTAAATTTGTGTCAAGCTTGTCATTGCCAAGTAATTAATATCAGATTTTAGTATCTACACATGTAGGACATTACATGCAATATAGTTGAGAATGGATTGATTTAGAGAGTAGACCATATTTTCAATATACATGCACTCTTTTTTATACTATTATTATTATTTTAGTAGCATTCATTATATTTTTTGAGGACCAAGATGACCTCTAGGAGAATCAAGATAAATGACAAGTGCCTACTTTTGAGAGTAACACTAGTATATCTAGAGATTTCTTACATTCTATAATGTTCTACAGGTAGTTTATGCTTTGACAATGGTTCATATAGGATATTTTAGGAGCATGTTAGATGATATAGGTTTAGGTCTCGTGGGCATATAGGAGATAACATAGCATCTAATTCTAGAGATAGTAGCATAGAGGTAGTGATAGTGATGATTCAAATACTAGTGATAGTGATGATTCAAATACATTAGGGGATGTAATCATAATCATTGACTAAATTTATTATTTTTTTATTATAATTTGAAATTAATAAGTGCATTAACCCTAATTAAGATAAGTTAATTTGAAATAAAGTAAAAGCTGTAAAATGACTTGAAATAGGTAGAATAAAAGCAAAGAAATGAAATTGACAAAGCTTGAATGACAGACAAAAATATAAATATGAATAATACAAAATACTTGATTGTTTATTGTCTATGATCTGATTGCCTACAACTAATAGATAGATGGAAATGAACAAGTCATATTGATTTAACAAGTACCACAAGAGCTATGTTTGCAACTAATGAATTAGGATCATTAGAAAGAGGATAGGATCGACTAACTCTATTTTTCTCTACTCGTCAAGTTTTCCTTCTATAAAAAAAATAGGGAAGTCATGGCACAATTGCCTATGTTGGATTAAATCATGCATGTGTGTAGAACATTTGACCTTTAGATGCTCACAAAAGACCTAAAAATGTATTCTTCAAAGTTAAAACTTTAATAGGGCTTGCAATACCTGAAAACCTACAAAGAGAAAAGGGACTTGTAGTGGGTTAAGTTGACCCTAATCATCCCCATGACGACTAATTTTTACCTGTGTATCCAATAATCTAAAGAGGGAAATCACTCCAATGTAGTTCTGGTACTTAAGAGTGATTTGTGTAATTATGTTCCTTTTGATACATGATTGCATCTAGAGATGGATTGAATACTTGATAATGTTTTGCTTGAGTTGGATGAAATCGAATCTTAACTTAGCTAAGGACTATTCAAATTTATTATAATCATATTTGGGAAGAATAGGGAAGTTTTGCTCAGTGTGCAATAGAGTAAGTATGGCTTGATATTGAAATTTCCAAGTGGTAGAATATATGACTTAGATGCACCTTTATAGCAATATTAAAGGATAAATCATCATGCTACCTATCCTAAAAACACAGACCAACCTGTAATTGAGGGTCTAAATATAAAAAGTGGTCATTGAAAGGGTGAAGGTCAAGATCAACCCATAGGGTTTAAAATTGATTACCATTATTGACACATACTAGTCAATCTTGTCCTGCAAGGAAACATGTGAAAATTGGAATCTAGGATTCCATACATATGATTAGAGAGGTTTTTAGTGATTTATAGCATTTATGAAGGCGTAAGATAATAACTTAGAAGGGTATAGGTATGTATAGGTGCTTATGATAGAGTGAGGTGGTGAAATAGGTCCAGATTAAGTGCTCAAGTCAATGAAAGTAAAAGTGGGCCAAAACTAACATTATCAAGTATTCACGAAACTTTTTTAGTGACTATAATATTATACAATCTAAAGTATTCAAAAGCCTTATCTTGTAGAACTCTAAATAAAAAATAACATAAAACAACCATGTATGGGGTGCACCTCATTATTATGCTTACTTTTATGCAATTATGTAATGTTCAACATATCACTCTTATTTGATTAATCCAAGGGCATAAAGTAATAAATTATATAATACTATATTGGGTGTAACATTGAACCAAAGTAGGTATGTTATGGGACAAATTGTGAGTGGAAGAGTAACACCACCTTAGGGTGTGTGTTGATGACTATCACAATTGTGCAATGTCTTGGTTGTTTCAAGTGAGTTTTGTTTAGTATAACTTGGATGGGATAGGAATGACATGGAAACAAGGTTTTTAATAGAACAATTATCAATCATAATTCCATTTTTGATAGAATTGCTATAGTCTACAATGCCATGTATGTATAGATTACCATTGATTGATGGATCGTTAGGTATTTCATGGTCATAAAATTTAATCAAAGGCACTTGCATTTTAGAGATCGAAACCATATGCCAATAATGTTATCAATTTCATTCTTGGGTTGAATATTAAAATTGTATATAGATATGGCCATTTTACATTATTTTGCTTTGGAGAATTGTGGTTTGAAAATGGATTGTTAAAAATTTGCAAGTGTTGATTGGGTTACACAACTAATTCATTTAAGTTAGAGATATGTTCATCTATTGAAATGGTATTACTATAAATTAGGTCTTGGATCTTATGTCATAATTTTATGCATCTATTTGTTTCATGCTCTGAAACATAATATCAATAACAAAATAGATTATGATATAATTATTAGGTGGTTTTTGAGTTGTATATAGCTGAAATGTTTCATGCAAAGTGATCATATTACACTAAAATAGTTTATTTAGCACTTGTTGATGTGTGTCTTGTAATGTTGTAAACTTTTCCCTTTGCTCAAGAGTCGTAAAGACAATCTTATCTTGTGTTTGGGAAATAATGTTAATGGTTTTAGCCTTATTCTTAGCTTGACAATTGGTGCATCATTAGTCTTAGGTTAGAATGTTAATTTTACTTGATATCTAGAGGAATTAGATGTATGAATAATAAATGATTACTTTTAACATATTGGCATCCAAAAGCTTAACTACAATGTTTCATAATGCACGACAATGGTCTTCAAATGAATCATACATATTGAACATGACCTTATATTTTAGAGAGTTAAGCAAGCTATTTTAGAATATTTTTTGAAGTTCACTATCAAGAAATGTATGTGACACCTTGGTAAGCATGATTTTGAACCTAAGAAAAAAGTCAGAAATATGATCATTAAGTCCTTATTTGAATTGGGAAATTTGTGAAAAAGTGTCCCTTTGAATAATGTTGATTGAAAAATGTAGTAAGAACAGACTTAAAGTAAATCATGGAATCTACACATAAATCCTTCAGGTAAGGAATATAACCAATTAGGTATATCCTATTAGGCTTATAGGAAACAATTTAGTCGTGAGAAATTCTTATTGGTTACACTCAATGCAAGGTGCAAAGAAAAATTTAATGTTCAGAGATGGATCCCCATTTCCATTGAGTATTGTAAACTTAGGCACATGAAATGATGGGGAAAAGGATAAACAAACACTTCCAGAGCCAAAGGTTTGGGTAATATGTCTAAATATGGCATCACATGGCTTAATTTATTGGATATTTGTGAGAATTACCTTTTAATGTCATTAAGTTATTGTTGTATTGTTGATTCTGTAGGTGCACCACCAAATGTAGTGTTAGCATTGGTATTGGTATTGACATTGGTATGCACATGGGGGTTTGCCTTTGTATGATTGGCATTATTTGTGTTATTATGCCCAAGAACAAGAGAATTAATGTATGTATATGTTTTACTCGCAAAGGCATATCGGTCTTTGTGTTGTTGGGTATAATCATAATAGGAATACAAGTATCCATTGGAGGACATGTAGGTGCTCTAGGTGAAGGCTTAGGAATATTGGTTTTAGGAGTACTAGCATCAACACCTCATGTAGAAGGAAAAGAGTCATTTAATGGTGGTTATTCATTCAAATAATGTTTATTTTGAATTCATTCATTACGGGCACTAGTAAACAAATATATAATAACATCAAGCTCATTGGGATGGTTGGTGTTCCTTAGTCATGTTTTGAAATTTGGGCATGTCTGCTAAATTTGGTGGCACATTCCCAAAAGCATGTTTATTGGTTTTATGTTCATTGGTATCATCTCTATCATTATTTTTTCCATCGTATGAGGAAACATGATCACATATTTATGCCTTGTCATAGTATACCCCCTTATCTTCATGTGGAAGGGATTATTGAGCGGAAGGGTAATCATAAAATATTTGCATCTTGGAAACCTTAGTGGTGTGTAAAGATAGTTTTATGAATTCACAAGTATCACCACTAAACCGAGCACCACGCCTGGTAGGGTTGGCTTATCCAGACCTCATAGGCATATGAGAATAACATGAAATAACACTAGAAAGTAAAGAACAATATATGAAAACCTATGTAACCTCTGAATAATGTAGGCATTTAAGAGCTAATAGTAACTCAGGTTTGATCATGCATATAAGGGAAGAATGTAGATCTAGAAATTAGATGTGAATTTAGCCATGAAAACCTAGGATTATTTGAAGCATGGGGCTTGGCTAATCTCTTCTCTTAGTTATTATCCTTAGTGGGTTCTTTTGATTTCAGATTGTCAAATGAATTGATGTGACTTTGTATATATAAGGGGTTGTAGGATAAATTACTCATCTAGGTTGACCCTATGAATGATAATAGGCAAACATAAAGGCACATGACAAATGGTGAAGGTCAAAAAGACTCATAACATGGCCCTAGGCAAACTTTTTGGGTAAAAAATTGCCAATGAATTTGACTAGGGCAAACTTGTATGACCTATGAGTTTGACTAGTGATAAATAAGGTTGAAAGTTCAAGGCACACCATGGAAATGTATGATGTTTAGATAACAAATAGATTCTAATGAGTGTTAGACATGTTTATGGGACTGAAGGACCAATATGAAGCTCGTAGTGGATATAGATGTGTCCTAACACAAGCAATTAAGCACAATTAAGTCAAGTATGGTAAATGAAGGAAAATGCACTAAGGGAAATGGTCTTGTACCAAATCTAAATGTCTACACTTGAAAATAGATTCATTACTAATTATCATCATGAGCAATGTCTAAGAAAGAGCATATAAGGCCTTAATGTGATGCGAATGATCCCCCTTTCCATTGAATAATTCAAGCTTTTGAGCTACAAGTCCTATTGGAAAGGGATATATGAGAAATTCATAAGCCAAGGGGTCTAAGAGGATTTCATTAGAAGTGACCCTACTTTTTGGCTATTAATACCCTTGAAAAATAATTTTGAAAGTCACAAATGCATGTATCATAGTAGTCATTTCGGGCTTTGGCATAGATAAAAGGTGAATAAGTAGAATAGTTTGCAATTTAATAATTTTGCACAAGAAAAGGGTTAATAACATGCAAAGCAGTTGGAGGATTATAATGAGCAAGTGATTGTTGAAACACATGGGAACATTTACATTTAGAGGTTTTGAGGATCATAAGAATGAATAATAACATACTAAGAAGTAAGAGGTATCATATATTAAGAATAAAGAAGAAAAATAGAAATATCTTAAGAATTTCAAAACATAACATTTTGAAAGGAAAAGCAATAAAAACAATAAAGAAAGTGGGAGGTTTAGAAGGAATCCACAAAATGACTTCATGAGAAGGTAAATTATGACAAGAAACTGCTTTCAATATATTCATAATTCTAGATAGCTTAGTGGCATTATATGTAGCATATTTCTTTCAAATTATTAAGGATATCATCCCTATGTTGTGCTTCTAGTTCGGACTCATAATCGACAGCTCTGTCAATTTTATTCCAATAATCATCTTGAGAGGCTCTACCATTCACATAATTTCTATCAAAGAAAAAGCTTTGATTTCTACATGAAAGCTTCTAAATCTACATTATCCCCTATAAATTGTGTTAGGGTTTTTCATGTTCTACGAAGGAATCAATAGTTTGTTATGTACATCTAAGTACACAAACACACACACACACACATTCATTTTTCTAGCTTACTTTGTGTAAGGTTAACACTTTTTCCCTTACGATTTGGTTCTCTCATATCAAAAGTTGGCTTTCCATAATCATGAGAGTATATTTAAAAATAAACAACACCAATACACCCATGTCATTCGTATATTCACTAAGACCTATAGGGTAAATATTATTTGTCCTAACCTTTCTGTATCAAAGAAATATAGACATATTGAATTAAGGTATGAAATCTAATCTAAATTAACTTAACCTATGATAGAGCCACAAACAAAAGAAACAACACAAACTTATACTTTCGTATCAAGAAGCTTCTTTCATTGTGATGTGAATTCAATTAGCTCTCTTCAAATTGTGATTGCTCACTTTTCCAATGCAAAGAAAAATGGGAAGTGTTTAGGTGCAAAATACTATTTGATGGATTTGATTTGTTTTGAATTCACTTGTAAATTTGTAAGCACTTCGTTAGCTTAAGTTAGGATGATGAAAGTGATGGATTGCATGTCTATTTATAGGCTTTTGTTAGATAAATCAGACGGTGGAGGATTATTTGAATATTTTAAATAATCTAAATAACCTATGGTAACTAATGAGTCTACATCCAAGATGATGATGACCATTTGAAATAGTTGAGAGAAACATAAAGATAGTTAGTTGAGTCACCAAGAATGGGTCAAATTGTTTGACAATGCAAATGATGACTCAAAGGTAGTTGAGGAAGTTGTGGGATTGATTGGATGAGTCAACATGTGGGGGAGATAAAGGTGGAAGATGTTTGGGTGAGGTGGATAATCTAGATTTAATAATTAAATTTGAATTAAAAGTGTGCACAATTGACTAAATTTGATTTATTCAATTATTTAAATAAAGAGGAAAATGACATAAATTATAATTCAAATTTACGAAGAAAAATTAGTAGGCTTTAGATGCATTTCTACACTAAATAAAAAATGTCTACACTTTCATCAATGATATCCTCACTATCATCATCATAATCATTATCTCCTTCATCATTACGAAAAGGTACGACATTCATAGAATAATTTGTAACACTTTGCAAAAGCATATCTATAGGGTGTGCCATCACAAGCACACTAAGGGTTAACAAATTTTAATAAATTGAAAAGACTTAGGCCTTGAGATCAAGAAACTCAAACACAAAGGAGCTAGGGCTAGGGAGATATAAACATGAAATAAAACAAACCATAAGAACATTCAAATTTGACACTATATAGAACATGATCTAACCTTAAGAAGAGGGGCCGAGCCTTATACATTAGATTTTCGTGAAACCCTAAAAGAACATGCTGAAGTATTAATCCTCAGAAAATAATATCTAACAGAACATAAATGATATCTAACCGTAAACAAGTGTAAAAGAACACATGCTCACAAAATATTTTATGGGAGAGTGGTTTTACATCGAAATGACAAAGAGGATTTGTAGAAGTATCTTGATTTTCAAACAATCTAAAAATAATTGTCACAATTTCACAACAAAATTAGGGTTATCGTGGCAAGGCATTGAGAACCTAAAAATCTTATGGTGATTTGAACACCTCCCTAAAACCGTACACTCCAAATTTTTTGTAGATGGCTTATAAGCATAATTTTATTTAATGACTACATTTGTTAGGTCCAGGGCTCAACATTCAAAAATTTTGCACTGATCATCAAGAAACTATTCCTCCTCTTCAAATTATAATAGAGAAATTAAACTTTATAAAAGATGAGAAAAAATATTCATTTTGAAACATGTGTTTAGAGTTAACAAAATTTTTAAACACCAATCACATATCAAACCCTCAACAATACACAATATCAAAAACAACACACCAATAAAATTTAATTTCCCGAAAGAAAAGTACAATACAAATATGTTACTTTCATGATCTTCAATATTACACCAAATTGAAAAATGACATTTGAGGGTGAAATTCATTCAGTGGAGATTAAAAATGTGAGAATTTATAAATCTCACATACATCCGGAAGCTTTCACTCTACTTTACATACACTGGAAATATTATTGCTCTCATCCTTGTAAACCTGTTAGCGCACAAAGTAATAACGAACAGACTAATTATGAATTCATCAGGGGAGGTAGGAATTAATTCTTCATTCCAGTATGGCGGTGCACAGCTGATGTCGGAAAACATTCAATAAGACGGCACGATAACACATCTCGGTGGCTCCCTGTGGTATGGCGGTGCACAACTGATGTCCGAAAACACCTCAATAAGACGGCACGATAATGCATCCCGGTGGCTTGCTATGGTGATAATTAAACTTAATAATAATGTAGGGTTTCTTTGTATCTCAATTATAATCTCGAGATTCAATTCGAGTTATTTTAGAGTTTAGATTGAGATTCAATTCGAGTTTTTTTGGAGTTTAGGGTTTGATGTTCTTTTTTATTTTTAACACAGCCGAAAGCCTAGAAAAAGGAGCAATATTTTATCAGTTTTTGGCCCGTAAAAGAGAAGGAACACTAAGGGGGATCGGTGGCAGAAAACATCTGAGTGACAGGTAAGGATATATTTGAGTCCTTGCTTAGGCAATGAAACTGGTCAGCGTCCAAACAAATTATTCCTACTTCGTCAATTTTTGTACTGAAATTAGTTTCAGTAAGTGGCTATTTTTTTATTTCCATTTTTCTCAAATAATATAAATGGTCGAACGCAAAAAAAAAACTTAGGAAAAGAGGAATTTTATTTTTGATTATGGCATTTTGAGAGGATGGGACAAAACGTATTTGCTTTTGGGGTGTTTTAGTCCTGTGAATCGAAGTTTCTTTCAAGCAATCCTCGTCTTCTTTGTTTTGGGAGCTTCAATCTCTGCACAAGTACGCTTGTTTTATATTATTTTTTTTTCAAACTTCTTATCGGATAAAAATAGCTACAGCTTTAAGTGGGCGGAGTGCCAAGTCCCTGCAGGTAGGTTTTTAGCACATAGTGTAGTTGCAAGTGCCGTGTGTCACGGGGCCAGCTCTCCAGAGCTGGCCGGCCGTGCGGCACCACTTGTTCCAACCTGAATCCCTCGTTGCGACAGGATTCTACAAGAACTATGGACTATGCCTTCAGTGTTTACCTGCACAAGTACACCCACAAACACAGTCGACAACAGCTTGTATAAAGAAAGGATTAGCAGCAAAAAGAATAACACACACTTGCAAAGATCGAGAAATCGACTCAACACACCTGAGCATCCACACAATGCAAGAAAACTGCGAGTGTTGTGTATTTTATTAACTCTTCAAGACAATCCGGTCCAAAGTACAATAAACGGGCCAACTAGCCAACATACACAACCACCACCGAGTTGGGCTCAGCGGATAATGCTTGGAACCACTTGAATGATTACAATGAACAATTCCCTCCCAAGGTCTGATTACTCTCTGCCTAGGACAACCTAGCCCCTGCTTCACGAAATCTGAGACCAACCGAACTGCTCACAAACACCCGCACGACGCTTGCACGGACACGTACCCACGGTCCACATAAACTTGGAACTGACACACCAGCTTCACAATGATTCGCTTTTCACCACTTTGACAGTTCAAACTTGCATTCACCCAAATCACTGTGCAAAGAAAGCTAACCATTCGTTTGATCAATGCAGACCAAACTTGTGAATGTAATTAGGGATGTTGAAGCAACACATCCCTCATAGACTCCCCCACTTAAAAATCGGCGACGTCCTCGGTGCCGGCACGACTCCACTGGCAGGAACCCATGAGGCAATCTTCTATTCAGACTCAACCTAGAGCCAAAAGATTAACACGTCCCTTCTTCAAACCCATTCCAAGCCAAGAGGCCAACATGCCCCCTTTTTCAGGCTCTATCCAGAATCCAGAGTCAAGAGACCACCATGTCCCCTTTTTAGACCCAAAGCTAAGAGATAAACACATCCCCTTTTCAAGCTCTCTTCAGAGTCAAGAGACGAACACAACCCCTTTCCAGACCCAAAGCTAAGAGATAAACACATCCCCTTTTCAAGCTCCCTTCAGAGTCAAGAGACCAACATAACCCCTTTTTCAGACCCAAAGCTAAGAGATAAACACATCCCCTTTTCAAGCTCCATTTAGAGTCAAGAGATTAACACGTCTCCTTTTCAAACCCAAAGCCAAGAGATAAATACTTCCCCTATTCAGGGTCCATCCAGAGTTAAGAGACCAAGGCCAAACTCCATGACCTTAACTTTGAGGGCTTCCAACTGCTCTCAGCTTGTTGAAAAACACCATTCCAACACCACTAGAAACTCCTTCCGCTTCAGATTGCCAAGTAACCCACTGTCTTCACCTCAACAAACTGTTCCAACTGCCGCTCCGGTTTTACCCATCACACACACAGAAGGGCGCTTAGGCGGGAACCATTGTTGGTTCGGCTTCATCAGCGACTAAGGTATCCAACTAGTCACAAACTGAGAAACAAACTGAATCTTTGGCAACTTCAGCACATAGACAAGCTCGCCTACACAAGCCACACCAAACCAATGCAACTTCACAAGATCACTCTGATCTTGCCAACCCCCAAACTTGGGGTGGAGGAAAACGGTTCCTGATAACCCACCTCTTCAAAACTCTGCAAACCCAACAAAGGCTAAATGACTCTATCGAACTTTCCCCCAAAATAGTACTAAAACTCCAAAACAAGAATATAACAGGCAAAGATAACTTTTCAGATCACCACACCCCAGGCCCAACAATAGGAACGGAGTCCTTACCCATGAACTCTCCTCTGGAACCAACGCGATGCACTTGATCAATTATTTTCTCTATGACACAACAAGATGATGTTTCCTTGAGCATAGTCCATGGCTGTGAAGAACCCACCTCACATCAATGGGAAAGAGGAACCTGTTGCTCCCCTTCAACATCCCAACTACCACCAAGCAATACAAGATACACCGACTCCTTGCCAATTCTTGCACGCTTCTGCATACTCAACCCAACAACCCTTTCATCTTCCCAATCTCACTCTGCACAACCTTCACCATGCACACCTGCAACGGATCCAACACAAAAGAACTCCAAGATGGGGAAAACTGTCACCTTACCCAACCTGGGTAAACCTTGTCTCAGCACAACACGGATGGCTTGTAACTACTCTAAGCCTATTTGAACCTCTGGAGGTCTGGAGGCCAAGTTTCCAAGGCTAAACTGGTTGACTTCCAATTGCAAGAACACCTGAGTCCGCGAGCACCCCTTCCACAATAATCAACCCTAGCAAGTTACAACTGCCACCTCTGAACCCAAGCCTTCCCTAGTATTGAGCTTCCCTGTGCACACACATAGTCTGCTCACACCGTTCATCGGATCCTCCATATGAATTGCAAACACCCCCTGCCGCTTCGAACAATCTCGCTTGTAGTGATTCCCACCACACGTCCAACACTTCAAATGGGACTGCTTCTCGCTTGACGCTCCAACTAGTGACTTCTACTTGCCACCCATGGAAGTGCTCCAAGACTTACAAGATCTCTCTGACGACTCCGAAGTAGCCTTCCTTCCCTGGTCACCCATTGGCTTCTCTGAAGACTTACTTGACCCCTTACCAACACCTCCCCACATGGATGCTCAAGGGCCCAAGGTGTTTTTGGATGAATAACCCTCTCTAAAATCCAAGAGACAGTCTGCTACAGCAATTGCTTGGCTAACATCAGACACTTCATGGTGATGGAGCTCCCCCTGAGCCCATGACTGAAAACCATGAATAAACTGAAACAACTTATCCGCGTCTGAAATGTCGATGACCTCCAACAAAAGGCTTTGGAAAGAATCGATATACTCTCTCATCTCCCCCACTTGCTTCAACTGATTCAACTTGGTTCTAGCTAATCATGCTGCATTCCCAAGTCGAAACTGATCGCTAAGGGCTTCCTTCAAATCCTCCCAAGAGTCCAACCTCCGCGTAGAACTCCTTAATGCGATGTCGTTAGCCAAGGTTCTATACCAAACTTTTGCCATACCCGTGAGGTACTTTGCTGCAGCACGCACCTCCTATGCGCCTGATAGGCCCCCAAACCCTGCTAGGTACTCCTCCATGTCCCGGAAGAAACTCTCAAGAAGATGGTCATCTCGCTCACCATCATAACACTCCAGTTCCTTCAACTTGGGGAGCTTCAAGACTATAGAAGAACTGAACCTTGATGCTTTCACCAAACCCAATACCGTTGATTAGTACAAAGCCACTTCATCTTGTAACTCCGTTTGGAACACCAAGCTCTTCTCCAACCTTCTAGTAAGTTCCACGATCATCTGTTCCATGGTAGTCACCTTCTCCTCAAGCTCGCTGAATCTCATACCCACATGGTCCCCCATTGATTGGAACTGGCCACCAACTCGCTTAACAAGGCCTACACCCACTACAACAACTTTCGACTTACCACCGTGGCAACTACCACCACCTTCACCTTTGCCTTGACCCTACTCTCATGCTTGCCGCTTCCTTGAGCAACACCCTAGACAGATCTCCTGCCATACTAACTCAAACACAACATTGGACTGACTCGACAAAGGAAGGCACAAGATTGTTTAACTTTAGGCAAACACAATCCCACAAAATACAAACCGTGTGCTCTGATACCAAATGTCACGGGGCCAGCTCTTCGGAGCTAGCCGGCCGTGCGACACTGCTTGTTCCAACCTGAATCCCTCATTGCGACGGGATTCTACAAGAATTACGGACTACACCTTCAGTGTTTACCTGCACAAGTACACCCACAAACACAGTGGACAACAACTTGTATAAAGAAAGGATTAGCAGCGGAAAGAAAAACACACACTTGCAAAGATCAGGAAATCGACTCAACACACATGAGCATCCACACAATGCAAGAAAACTGGGAGTAATGTGTATTTTATTAACTCTTCAGGACAATCTAGTCCAGAGTACAATAAACGGGCCAACTAGCCAACATACACAACCACCACCAAGTCGGGCTCAGTCGATAATGCTCGGAACCACTTGAATGATTACGACGAACAATTCTCTCCCAAGGTCTGATTACTCTCTGCCTAGGACAACCCAACCCCTGCTTCACGAAATCTGAGACCAATAGAATTGCTCACAAACACCCACACGATGCTTGCACGAACACGTGCCTACGGTCCACATAAAGTTGGGACTAACACACCAGCTTCACAATGATTCATTTTTCACCACTTTGACAATTCAGACTTGCATTCACCCAAATCACTGTGCAAAGAAAGCTAACCATTCGTTTGATCAACGCAGACCAAACTCGTGAATGTAGTTAGGGATGTTGAAGCAACACATCCCTCATACTGTGTTAGACATAGTGAGTAGAGATTAAATTTGATGGTTATATGATTGTATTTGTAATTGGTTTTGTTGTAAAATACAATCGATATTTTTGTAATATGTTATATTAGATCGAAAATTGAAAATGATTATATAAATATATATTGCTTCTACAATTAGTACATTGTCTTAACCTCAAAGCAATGTGATCTCATGTTTAAACGATTTCGCATTTTAGATGTGAAATACTCCCTAAGGATCCACGTGGCCGTGGGTCTTGATACGCCTTTTACTAAGGCATAACAGAGCCATTGTAAAAATCACATGGCCACTGCCCCCCACACATAATCAGTCACGCTTCTATTGCGACCATTGACTAAGCCAATGGCATCTTGCGGGATTTCAAACACAACAAACCGCGATCTATAGCTTAACGCATCTATGCACTTAACAGAGACTAATCTTGCTCAAAACATTTACAGGGGAGTCCGAGGCCATGACAGCAGGACAAATGATAGTTGTCACAATCACGGAGTCCTGATGATCTCGTGGTTCATGGAGTGGTCTTGGTTATAGGGGAAAGGTCCCAGTAGTGGTACACCCTAACTTTGGGCAGCGAATTAAGGTGCCATAACATCACACTACACTTCAAAAAATTTACCCATTTTAGTATGTATTCTTAACTACTTAAAACTAAGGTTTCAAGGTCTAACTCATAATACTTCTTCTGATATAACCGACTTTATCACGAGAGGTCATAAAATGCATTTTTTAAACCTATGACCAAAACTTAACCTTTGGAGTACCGATATCTGTGCATTAGAGTGTCAATACTTGAGTCTTACTTGTCAAGATGTGATTGGTTACTTTTAAGTTTATAGAGTAAATATTGAACAAGTATTAGATATTACATGCTCAGCTTCTGGTGCACTTTAATATTTATACACACCAATATGTTCCATTAATGGATCACACCAGCACAAAAACCCTGTTCCACAATTGGAACGTGCACCACTACTGGAACCTTTGCCCTAATTTTCTTTATATAAGTAGATTAAGCCACTATAAAACTTTCACGTTTGTGGGTCCTGACTCCTGAATATCCTCGTAAGTCTACATGCTACTGACTAAGGCTACGTCATTGTATAACCGCATTCAGATCCAACATGGCTCTGAAATTTGAATCTTAAAGCTCATTTTTTTTGGATTCTATATGGCTACGGAATTAATTTCTTCACTGATAAGGATTCTGTAAGGCTTTTCTCTGCTGGAAGTGACTTATCCACAATCAGCATTTACCTAAAAGAGCGTTAACAGTTTGTCTCCCTTTCAAACCCAAGCATTGGGCCAAGCACGCCAAATTCCATGGCTAGAATTGGCAAGAAATCAGCTGTTTCAACAAGATCCTTCAACGTAAAGTAGGTAAACACATCAGAACTTAAATTAAGAAAACAAGGGATCTCTTTCAGACCGGGAAATAATGTTATACACAGTAGACACACTAAACCCCGCCTGTATTAAAGTAGAGAACAATTTGATCCAAACAATGTAAGAAATCATCTCTTACAGGTCAAAAGAGATCTAGCAGACATAGAATCTATCTATTGCTCATATGACCCCCTGCTGGAGGAGTTCAATTAACGATGATCACCCATTGCCTGCTTCCTGTCATTACTCAAGCTTAAAACTGAAAAGAAAAGGGCCGCTACACAGCAATGCTGTTGGGTTTCGAACCTTGAACCTATTGGGGTTTCCCCATTTTTTTATTTTGGCCCCTTTGTTATGCAAGGCGCAATCATGTGAATAATGCAAGCAAGACTGAAATGATAAAGTCGAGCACAGATAGCAGATATTATTTAGCTAGAACAATCTGAGCCGTGCAATGACTGTGGAACATGTGAGATATTTAATTCGCACCTTTTTCTTTCCAACTTTCCATTGATGTCTTTGTCATTCTTAGGGGAGAGGGATTGGTAGTTGTGCACCCTAACTTTGCGGGTGCATAGAACCATGCAGGTGCTTTGTTGGTACATAAAACCTATTCAGTGATGCAACATACAGTCCTCCCACATCACCATTTTCATTTGGTGTGTTTAATTGGAGACAAATACAAATTTTCAATGGATTTATTACAAAAGAAGTTAGGCCTAAAATTGTGAATAGGTGTCCATTATTGTGCATCTTATGTGGCTTGTTATGATTGGATCTTGCAAACTATTATTGGGTACAAGTTGTACTACAATGTAATGCTTCTATAATAACTATTAGCCCCTCTTTATTTTAAAATTGATACTTTTATCTACATGTCCTATCACAGCTAATGGCATCCTCTCAACTATTGCGCCCTCTCCCCTATGCAATTGCTAAATGTCATCCAAGTGAAAACCTTAATGCCGTAAAAATAAAATACCAAAGCCTTTCCCTATTTTCTCAAAATTTTCCATGTCTGATATTGTTGAGTCATGGAAGAGCCAATTGTGTGTACCCTGCAAATGACAGACAAGTTAACGGTGCTGACTGAATGACTAAGCCTTCCATGGCATTAAAAAAAGGGCACAGTACAATGTTATTCTTAAACTCGTTACTATTTTTGATTAAGTGGTCTCATGTTACTCATTCATCATATCTGCCCCAAAAGATTGTCTTGTTTTCTTCTCAACGTGGAAAATATTTTAATCAAACCTTCTAGATATATGTCAAAATATCTTCCCAAATTTGTCACTTCTCACTTAACACAAAAGTAATTTATAAAATATACATTGATAGAAAGTATTAAAAGTGTCACTGTTCCAGGTGTCTTGGAAATTTGTAACCTTTTATCAATCATAGAGATGGAGATGGAGCGGCAAGTCTATTTGTTCACAATTGTATTTCCTATTTCCTCATTTGGAGTAGAAGGATGAGTGGATAGGGTACCATAAAAAGGCAATGCCCAATGGTAATACGAGTTTTATCTTTGCCATTTCATATTTCATATTCTTGGTTTGTGCAAATTGTTTGCTCCACGTATATCTAATGAACCACATCATTATTAACTTTGTAAAATAATGACAGTACCGTGTTGTACAAGTTCAAACATCATCTTTCCAGACCAAAATATTGCAGTAAATGGATCCACTATGCTATCTTTAATATTATTCCTTTGAACAACATCTACTAAAGCTGCATCATAGCACTTGTTTAGGTTTATTTTATTTATTTATTTTAATTTATTCTTTAGGATATGTTTCTGGATCCTTTATACTGTATCTTTTCAAGTTGCATGGACCAATCTTGGCATGTAGTGGACAGTAATATATAAACTAAATTAGACGTGTGCTTCCTTAGTTCAGAGGCTAAATTTGATGGCTGTATATATTTACGCCTTTTTCCCCTGAAATACAGTCAAATATTTGTGCACCTGATTTGAACTGCCACAAGGTTCTCAGATTTGGGATGTTTATCCTTCAATCAAAAAAAAAGAATTGTTGGTAGACAGTATCAGAGGCTAAATTTGATGACCGTATAACTGTATTTATGTTTTTTTCCCGGTAAAATACAATAAAAATTGTTGTTAGATTGTATTACAGAGGCTAAATTTGATCGCTGTATGACCATATTTGTTGGTAGACTGTATCAGATACATGGCGAAATGCTTTTGATTGTAAAATACAATCAAATTTGTTGGTGGACTGTATCAGATACATGGCGGAATTTCTGGCAGATTGTCAAAAATCTGTAGAGGATTATACATATATATATTTTTTGTTTTGGTACTGGTACGGGTATGTTTCGGAAACGCGGAAATGCCATTTTTCAAAGACCTTGATTTGGAAACGCCGTGGGTACGTCCGTACATTTTATTATTATTATTATTATTATTATTATTATTATTATGTTGTTGTTGTTGTTGTTGTTTTGGTACTGGTACGGGTATGTTTCGGAAAATGCGGAAATGCCATTTTTCAAAAACCTTGATTTGGAAATGCCGTGGGTACGTCCGTACATTTTATTATATATGTTGTTTTGGTATTGGTACGGATATGTTTCAGAAATGCGGAAACGCCATTTTTCAAAAACCTTGATTTGGAAACGCCGTGGGTACATCCGTACATTATATACACACACACACACACACATATATATATAAACAATGCATATTATTCATTTTTGTTAAGTAAAACACTTGAAAATACATAGTATGAAAATATTTGTTTGTAAAAGATATAACACTTAAAAATATATGGTATTCATTCATTCATTCTTCAAAGACAAAATGTACATTCAAATCTAGAATAAATCATCTAGATTGCCCTCAAAATCATGAATCTCACTCCAACTAAGTTTCAACTTTATCATTTATTGATGCTTTCGCTCGCAAGGGCTCACCAGTGCATTGAATCTCCCAGAGTGTATGCCTTAAGGGGTGCATAGGGAATGGGTGGGATCGGCTTGTGGCACTTTGCGAGAGATGTTCTCATACATGCAGCCTTCATACCCCCTATGATGTCTCTTTGAAATCTTGAAACCTTGAAATATAGCTAAGTCTGAAACCCTGAAATATGGCTAAGTCTGAAGCCCTGAAACCTTGGAATCTGACTAAGTCTGAAAAATGATAGGATCCTCCAAAACCTAGAATTTGTATTTTAGCTCCTAGAGGTCCGAAACCACTCTCAAACATCCTGAGTATATAAATAAAATATAGCTTAAAGTATAAGAAACTAGATGCCCCTATCTAAATGACATTTATTTTATTTATATACTGCCTGGTTCAGGCTGGTTTTACATTTTTTTTTTAAATGTTGACTTTGACTGTTTTTTCCTCTCGGAAACACCCAGAAACACCCTGAAAATGCCCGGGTACGTCACGAAAATGTACCATACGTTTCCAGGGCATACCCGGAGCGTTTCCATACCGGAAACGATTTTGGGAGGGGGGTGTTTCCTGCAACACACACACACACACACACATACATGTGTGTGTGTGTGTTGCAGGAAACACCCCTCTTCTTCTATGAAATATGTTAGCATTTGAAAATTGAAGGCAATGTTGAATAAATAACCGTCATCAAAAAATTGACAGGCAGAGTCAACCGTCAAATTTAGTCCTTCCGTGCACTTAAGACTCATAGGAAATAATGATACATCACATATTTAAGTGCAGATTTATGAAAATATTTTTTTGTTTTGTACATTTTATGTTCAAGAATAGCATGTTGCACCACGTGTGCATTTTTGGAAGTTTATCTATTTTTTATGTGGTGTCTCATTTTTTCCTGCCAGCCTAAAGTTTGCCACCATTCTATGGCATACAACTAGAATTTGTATGCCAAATGATGAGAGACTCGATTTGTTTACATTTTGTTAAACAGGTCATGTGCTTTCAGTATGCTTCCACATTTTGCATACATGTATAGCAGTGCATAAGACATTTTCCTGCTTTCAGTATGCTTCCACATTTTGCATACATGTCTAGCAGGGCATATGACATTTTTCTGCTTTCGGTATGCTTTCACATTTTGCATACGTGTATGGCAGGGCATGACATTTTTCTGCTTTCGATTATTGTTCGATGAATGCCCATACCCTGTTTCAAAGTTCCCAGTGGATTTGGTTACATTTTGTTAAACAGTTCACATTCCTTCAGTATGCTTCCTCATTTTGTATACATGTGTAGCAGAGCATTCGCAATGACTACATCTGACAAATATCCATTGTCAATTATTGTTTGATGGATGTCCATACCCTGTTGCAAAGCTCCCATTTTGACACAGGCTGGGAAGATGCTAACAAAGGTTCTGGAGTTGGGCTTCACACCTGCCATTGCATTTGCGTAATTGCCTCTTACGGCCCTTTTAAACAAACCCATTTTCCTTGATGGCTTTGTGCCACTAGTGCTGGATATGTCCCTGCAAGCATTACAGCACATTGCTGCCAATTTGCAGAAAGGGCGATTCCGACAACTCGTTTTAAATTCCAGAAGCTGTGCTGCGGGATCCTTTTTTCGCTCAACTTTCAAGAGCTGCCTGCCATTTGTTAAGAGAACCATATGAATGAACAGATGATGAATTTTCACACTTATTTTACCATTCCACACCCTGTTGCTGGAGGAAGCAGAGTGCATGGAGGACAATGTTGTGGACCTTCTCAGAGCTGCCATATGTGAGAATATCAATCACTTCATGGAGTATCATTCTTCACAAAGCAAGTACAAAATGCAATAGAGAGCCTAAACCACTAAATCCCTAGGCCAGTGTTTTGCCAGTTTTGAATTCAGAGCCGAGAAGGTAGGCAGAGGAGTATCTGGAACAGGAAGTGAATATGCCCAGGTATGGGATTGCCTTCCTGCGGCTTCTGTCAGATTAGGCTGTGGACGAGCAAGTGATACAGGCTGCGGCGGTAAATTTTAAGAACCATGCAAGATACTATTGCGCTCATCAGAACCCCAGTGACTATGATCTCATTCAAGACCCTGAGAAGGAGCAAATAAAACCAGTAATTGTAGCATCAATGCTCAGCATGCAGTTCCATGTGCAGATCCAGCTTAGCAAAGCATTGGACATCATAACCAAGAACAATTACCCTAAGGCCTGGCAAACTCTTCTGCTGGAGCTTGTCTCCAGTTTCCAATCTTTTGCCGATTACACCATCATCAGTGGAATTCTTCACACTTCCAACTCCATTTCCTTGAAGTTTTGGTTTCACTACAAGAGCAATGACCTTCATGTTGATCTCAAGTGCCTCGATGGCTTTGCGGTGCCATTGCTGGATATTTTTCTCTGAATTAAGCAGCTTATAGCTGCCAGTTTGTAGAACGGAGCATTTTTTTTGGCCTTTGTTTGAATGCTAGAGTCTGCACTGCAGGATCTTTGAGTCAAATCTGAAATGTGCCGAGAGATATCCAAAAGATGCATGGTGCCAATCCTGCCATGACATAAGTGCTAATAGGAGAGAGGGCCCAATTGTTGAGAGGGGCCCATTAGTTGTGATGGGACATGTAGATGAAAGTACCAATTATAAAATAAAGAGGGACTAATAGTTATTATAGAAGCATTACAGCATGGTACAACTTGTACCCAATAATAGTTTGTAAGATCCAATCATATAACTTAAGATGCACAATAATTGGTCAATTGATAAGTAGGAGGTATTTTTCCACAGCGAGTCAAATTATGATATTGCTATCAGGATTCAACTGTGTAGTTGTTCAAGTCAAACTCATTGACCTATGTTTCATGAGTAGTGGTTCACACGAACCCATCTCTTATGAGAATGAATGGTGCACTTAGCATTCATTGCATCTAGGTGATGCTCACAGGGGTGAAGCATTGGGCCTTTCCAGGAGGTCACCCATCCCAGTACTACTGCAACTCAAGCGCACTTAACCATGAAGTTTCCTCCAAGGTTAAGCCTGCTTAGCTTGCTACCCCATTTACAAATTTAGGTCCAACTTCTTTTGTAGTAAATCAATTCAAATTTTGATTCTTATCCAATGAAACACACCAAATGAAAATGGTGACGTGGCAGGGTCATATGTTGCATAATTGATTAGGTTTTATCATTTATGTTCCAACGAGGCACCTGCATGGTCCTATTCACCCGTGAACTTAGGGTGCACAATATTGGGCACTCTTCTGTACATACATGCATACATATGACTTGCAAATATACATCTTAAAATGGATCTGATGTGTGCCGAGAGTTATCCAAAAGACTCAAGGTGCCAATCACTGTGTTCTTTCTCTTTTGTATGGTGGCATTGGTACTTGAGTCTTTTGGAAGCCTCTTGGTATCTATCAGATACATATTAGGATGGATCTGTGCTAGTTAGTAAGGGTCACATATCTATAAAAAGGTCAGCTGTTAATATTCCCCACACATGCATGCAGACTACCCACATTCTGTGGGTTATATTTGATGGCCGTATGACCATATTTATATACTTTTACTGGTAAATTTCATTTAAATTTAATTGAAGACTATCAAATGGTAAATTTCATTTAAATTTATTGGAAGACTATCAAATGTAAAGGAAAATTGTCGGTGGATTGCCAAATTTTTTGAAGGATTATAGTAAGTATATGTTATTACTCTTTGATGTTTCCTTCTTAAATGAAAATTCAAAAAACTATCCTAGCAGTTGAAGGGCAATGTTGAATGGATAACTGTCATAAAATGTTTACTTCATGGGCAGGGTTGACCATTAAATTTAACCTCTGCACCCAGCCCCCCTCACCAAAAGTTGAAGTTGATGTGGTGTGTAGAATATGCCTCTAAGGTGCAAATAAACATACTCTGCACACATACATGCATATATGTATGTATAGACACATATATGCAGACACACACACACACATGTGCATGCACACATACACATATACACATTTTTGTACAGAGAGAGAGAGAGAGTGAGTTATAAATACATTCATATATGTATATATGTATGTATACATGTGTGTGTGTGTACATATATATATTTACATACATATATACACGTTTATACATACATGTGCACACAGAGATGTCTGTACGTTTGTTTTCGACAGCATGACTGAACAAGATGACTTCTTATGGAATATGATAATTGCATCTCATGCATGGGTTTCACCAAAAACAATCAAGCTTCTCTGGTATGCAAAATTTTTATTAGTCCATACCTAGGAAGGTCTATATAGCTTTCGCCTAAGGTAATTAAATTACACTGTGTTAATCTTCCAACAAAAATTTAAAAGAACCTTTCTTATTTAAGCTAAATTTTATACTTATTTGCATTTTGGTATTTAAACGGATATGTTGGGTGAAGAGTGAACAACTTTAAAGCTTATAGACAACTATCATTTTAAAATTGACTGCTACATATTACTGGTAATTTAGTTTCTAAATTTATGGCATTTAATAAAAGATAGCTACATGTTAAAAGCCTGGTATTTAACTACAAGGAAATTCAAATTGGAGGCTTATAGTTCCATAATTGTACAAAAAGCGTGGGCCTTGGAGCTCCACCATAGAGCTATGAGAAATGTGCTCTTTGGTTGTTATGATAATGCTTTCAAACTCAATCATACAAGCCTCCAAGCAAAAATTTATGCAGCCTTGGCTTTTCTAAGCGCTAACAACTTAGGTACAAAACTTAGGAAGGAAGATGTGTCTTGAGACCACGTACAGCCCTGTAATGCTTTGCATGTGTATGATTTATCTGTTTTGTTTTGCACTCTATTGTCTAGGGTATGGTCTGGTTGTTTTTGAATGCAAATCATGACTTATGTTTCCCTCTATGAACATTTTAATTTTATTATATGTAATCATTCAGGGTATTAATTATGGGATATATTTTGCCAATTGGCAAATTTTTCACAAAATTTTAAAAAATTAAATTGCCTGTTGGAAAATAGATTTCTCTATTTGCCTTCTCTTTCCTGCGGGACCATTGACAGCTCCATGTTCCTTCATGCCTCTGTACACTTCCACACCCCTTTACACCTCAACACCTTTGTTAATGTATTCATGCCCCACTAAGTTATTATCCATACCCCGGGCAACAATTTCCATCTCACAAGTGCCAGAGACAATGTAAACTCAGTTGGAGTTTGCATCCTCTCTGGTATGTGTGGGATGGAGATTAGTTCATTGGAAAGGGGTTTGTATGACTTTTTAAGTTTTTACCGTAAAATACAATCATGTTTTTTGAAGATGATATCCAAAGCCAGGGAAATGTTTTGAGAGACTGTGAATAGTTCTAAAGGATGTTAAATGGACATATATAAAATTTTATATTTGATAATTGATTTTATCATCTGGAGGGCAATATTGAAATATGATCGAGTGAACGAGGCTTTTAAAGTTGAAGCAATTCCAAAGATGCACTGAATAGACATATTGACTTGGGGACATAAAGCATGTATTTAGAGGCATTTCAACGGGATTTGATTTTTTTTGGGATTATGAAGCCATCATGAAAATGTTATTTGATGGCTAAGGTGGACCCCGTCTCTCTCTGTTTCTCACACACGCACACACATTTAACCTTTGGCAACATAGGTCTTTTTCATCCCTGTAATTTTTAGTATAATGTAGTTTACCTTCCAAATTGAATGGATGGCACACATTCTTCCTTTTAGTATCTGTCTTGTGAGTTATTTCTGCTATTGCTTTAGTTGTGTTGCCAAGCAGTAAAAGTGTGAGTCTGTTGATCCACGTCAATTGATACATTTTTAAAGCAATGAACTTCAAATCTGCCTTGTAGTGTCCGTCTTGTTAGTTATTTCTGCTATTACTTTAGTTGTGTTACCAAGCAGTAAAAGTGTGAATCTATTGATCCACGTCAATTGATGCATTTTTAAAGCGTTGAACTTCAATTCTTCCTGTGAAATAACTGAATATGGTGCTGTGTGTGCATTGAATGCATTCCTTCGGATTAATAATTCATTTTTAGTTGACAAAAGTGATTGCTTTGCTGGTAGGAAGCTTTTGTTTGGATGCTGTGATGGTGAGCCTAACACCTTCGCCTTATCTTGCAGGTGCCTTTACTTTATGAATAAAACTGACCTAGCTGTGGCATCGAATGGCTAGCATCTTGGGTTGTTAGAGAGGATTAATTGCTTTGGTGTAAAAAAATGTCTGGTTTGTGTGGGTTTGGACCAATTATATCAATGTGTGTTTGGTGCACATGTTTTTTTATATCCAAGGATGGATGATTGATGAAATTGTGTTTCAAATATGACCAGTCTTAATCTTAAAATTATTCAGAATGGTATTGGAGTGGTTCAAGCAAGCCATTCAGCTCACACTTCCGTATGCACCTCCGGAGATGGCAGGTTCTTTCAAATTGGTGAGAGATTTCTATAAACTCTTAATTTCCAGTAGTACAATCAAGCCCTTCAGTGCAGACTTTTATTTGGATATAATATAGTATATCCAAAGCCACTGCAACGACTAACAATCTTGCACGACACAAATGTTTTAAGCTTGGTCATTTGTATGTTTCTGAAGCATACAAATGAGGATTACTTTTATTTATGACAAGTAGGGCACTCATGCTTTGAGGAGATGAGATTAAGCAGGTTTCAGGGCTTGAGGTTGTTTGGTCATTTCTATGTGTAGCAATAATGAATTGGCATGCATGATATAATCTATAAATCTTGACCTTGAACTACAGGTGGTAGTTTGCAAATATGTGATGAACAAAGACTAACATTCCCTTCATATCCCCAACTTTCTTTCTTCAACTAAATATAGTGAGACAAATAGAAATGAAGTGGAAGAAATATATATTTTTATTGTCATATGGAGCTGCTTACCTAATTGTGTATTATGTCAATACAGTGCTTTTTTTCGGTGTGTATTATGTCAACCTTAGTTACCAAGTCTGGAAATCCGGATCTTTTCGGGAGGGCAAAAAATCAAAAAATCCAGAATTGAAAAATTCAGTCTGGAATTATATATATATATATATATATAAAACATAGTTTTATATGTATACGAAATTTAACAAATACAATGAAAAACATTAATAACTTCAAATAAAATGTTAATATTATATATTATTTATGGTTGCTGGACATTATTTTCTACAGAAAATTTTATTTTATTTATTTATTTATTATAACAAAGTGCTGATTTAGATCGAACTTATCTAGGTTGGCTAAAAAATAAGGATCCTGTCAGATTTTGTGCAGGTCTGTCCAGGTTTGGTAACTATGGTGTCAATGCATAATTTGCCTTTTGTTTTTGTCTGGGAAAGTGTTTGCATATGAGTTCTATTCAAGTGTTAAGTCAATTACATGGATATGTAGCAAGATAATTTAGTGACCATACTTAGAAATGTAGTTACAAAGGGTTCTTTGTTAAAATTTATGTTTGAAAGTTTCAAATGTTCTTTTTCCTTTCATGCCATCTTATATACTATATGGGTATTTCCGATTTTAAATTTAGGTTTTTCCCAATTTAATTTTGTGATTTCTTCTTTTCTCAGAAACCCTCATACCAAACTTCAAAAAGACCGAGATTTGATCAGTGGGAGAAGGGACATTAAAGGGGTATGGATAGAAAAAATCAGCTGTGTGATAGGTGGATGCTTCTATCTTTTGCTTAGGCTATGAACCTTTTCAGCATTCGATTCTACTTTTTTCAGCTACTGTTTGGCGCATACAGTATGGACAGAAAAAAGCAGCTGAGCCTTTTAAGCATTCAATCCTACCTTTTTCAGCCATTGCTTGGGCCATATGCCCATCAAAATTAATAATTATAAAGGGAACTAGGTAAACAGTCACATAGTTACTCCAAAACTCTAGATCTAAATGTGAACTTGTTCATTGATTGTTTAGCTATTAAATATATATATATATATATATATATTTTTATAAAGTAAAAAAATTATTGAAAAAGTAAGGCACCAAGTGCCACAACACGAAACAAGGGGCCATGAGGCTATGACAGGTCCAAAACTTGGAGCCAAAAGTCTTATTACACAATACAAGAAAATAGTAAACCTAGCTAAGGAGACACCTCAGTTAACTTCCTATGTGCATTCCTCCCCCAAGTGATTTGCTTGAATTATGTGATTATTCACGTAGTGCCAATGGTGAGGATGGAATCTAATATTGGCAGTGTCTTCAGCGATTGCAGATCCAATTTTGACCTTCCAAATTGAATTGTTTAAACATAGAAACTAGAAAAAGGCAAAAGTGGCTGCCGTTTCCTTCTAAAACCTCCCTTAGGCTTAAAAGCACAAGCTAATTTCTTGGTTGCCTTGCATGAGGGTGCTTTCATTGTTTCTACAATGCTTTCTAGTGATTTTAGAAACTTTCTTGTCTTCCAAGTGTCTTAACATTAGTTTAACGATTTCCGGCCAAACTTCTTATTTTTCCCCACTCCATAGAGTAAATCTTACTATTTACATTTATTCTCCACAACATTTTGACTTTATAATACTTTCCAAATCCTTCATCTCCTCGTGATAGGAGATAGTTTTCATATTTCCTTGTTTGTCAGTTTCATACGAAGATATGCCTAAGTTAGCGAGCCAATCGACCACCCTATTCCCTTCACGGAGACTGTGCTGCCATTAGAGACCTTCGAAGTAAACATTCAACCTCTTGGTTGCTTCTATTATGTTAGCAATCCTCCAATTGCAATTTTCTTGTTTTTCTAGGGCAGAAATAATTTAACTTCAAGTCACCTTCTACCAGAAGCCTCCTTATCTTAACTTCAATTGCTTGTTTTGGCCCCAAGACCAAACCTTCGGCCTCAACAATGTTAGTAGTATTGACCCTGGTATAGATTGCTTTGAAGGCAACAACTTGGCGCTCCTCGTTTTTGATGATAGACCTTGCCCCCAATTCTTCCAAATCATGCTTTGACGCACCGTCAAAATTTATTTTCCACATTCCTTGATCATGGGGAATCCATTTAACATTTTTTTGTATTTATTCTATGCCTCTCTATTATTGGGAATCATTGTGTCATGAAGTGTTAATATACTCTTCCAATTTTGGAGGATCTTATTCTCTTTTGGATTTGTCACTTTGTTTTTTTTTTGTTTCAAGGTAGAGACTATCTGGGTAATGCTTGACTCTATTTCTGACCATACTACCTTTACATCCTTATACCTCCCATTAGACTCAGAGATGCTTATATTTCTTTCTATCCAGACCTTCCATGTTAAAAGACTCCATCCCATTCTCCATATGTCTTTTAGGACATTTAAGGTTTTGTTATTCTGCCACGCTTTGAGGTGATCTACAAGGTTAAGACTCATACTCCAAGTCAAATAAAATTTGCTTAACAGTCTTATTCCATAAGCCCAAGGAGAAAGTGCAATGCAGTAATAGATGGTCCATGCTTTCTTCATTGGTGTTGCATAGCACGCATCTAGTTGGCCCTTGAATCCCTCTTTTTTTTTAATTTTCCCCTGACAGAATTTTGCCATTAGTGGCTACTTAGAGGAAAGCCTTAGCCTTTGGCCAAGCTTTTGAGTTCCAAATGCCTTTCCAAACTGAACCCTCTATGGGATTGAGTTGAGAGGTGAGATGTTCTTCATAGCCACTTTTCACTGAGTACTCCCTTGATCCCTTTCTGTTCCATTTTAACTCATCTTCTTTCGAGCTCCAAGGGATCCATAAACCTTGTAGAATGTTGTTAATCCTCTTTTGCTCTTCATTTTGGTATCCGTCCTCATCTTGAAAAGTCTTCCAGGTGAAAGATTTCACTTCTTGATTTGAATTTTCTACCCAATAATCTTTCACCTTATGTCCCTAGAGTGTAATGCTTTCTTCTCTTACCCCAATTGCATTAAGATATAGTCTGAGTGGTTTTTGAGAGATCTATCTATCCTCCCATAAATCCATTGTTTCCCCATTTCGAACATTATAAATGAGGCCTTTCAACAACAATCCCCTAACTTTCCTCATATTGTCCCATATAGCGGAGCCTCCGCGTAAATCCCTAGTCGTAAAAATTGTGTGGGGCCCTGTCATCCAAATACTTACTTTGAAGCACCTCACTCCATCTTGCTCCTGGATTAGCATCCATTCTCCAAACAAGTTTTGCAACAAGAGCCCTATTGACCTTATCCAAGTCTTTTATGCCTGCTCCTCCTTGGGAAATGGGTTTACAAATTTTCTTCCATGCTAACAAGGGAAATTTGCTTTTATCCCTTGTGCCTTACCAAAGGAAATACCCAAGAGTCTTTCCCATTTCTCAGATAACAGCGACCGGAGCCTTCAATATAAAGAACCAATAATTGGCTAAGGCTTGAAGAATCGATTTGATGAGGATGATTCTACTAGCATAAGTTAGATACTTACCCTTCTAGATACCAAGTTTCCTTCTCAACTTGTCTATCACTTTCTCCCAGACTTGCTTTCTTCCAGCCCCACGGAACATAGGAAAGCCCAAATAAACCTTTGGCCAGGGGACTATTTCAAATCCTAGGTACTTATTGAAGGATTGATGATTAGGGGACATATTAGTGCAAAGGATCCTGAATTTTCTTTTATTGACCACTTGCCCTGATGCCTTTTCATAATTCGATAACATATCTATAATTTCCTTAACGTCTTGCTAGGTTGGGTTAACAAAGAGCAGGGTGTCGTCCACAAATTGTTGATGAGTACAAACCTTTACTTCATTAGTTGTTTGAATGCCTTTTATTTTCCCTTTAATCTTGAGATCCATGATCTGCTTACCAAAGGCCTTAACGATCAGGGTAAAGAGGTAGGGAGAGATGGGATCTCATCTTAATCTTCTGGTTGTCGAGAAGAACCCTTCTGAAGATTCATTAACCATAACCGAGAATTTAGGGAAGGAGTAACAGTTTCATATCTAACTTTGCCAAGTTTGATTGAATCCAAATCTCTCAAGAACCCCATCTAGGAAAACTCAATTAACTCTATCATAGGCATTCGCAGTGTCAAGTTTGACCAACATGCCTCTTCTCTTACTAGCTTGATGGGAATGAATAATCTCATGCACTATGATTATGCCATTCGAAATCTATCCACTTTTACAAAACCTCCTTGTTCAGTTGAAATTAAATTTTGGGAGGAGACCTTGAAACCTGTTTGCGATGACTTTTGAAATGATATTATAGATAGTATTACATAGGGATATAGGTCGGAAATCTTCAGGAGCCCTGTTATCGGATTTTTAAGGAATAAGGACCATGAAGGTCTTATTAAGTGCTTAAAGAATTCCTCGAGAGTCCTTGGATTCTTGCACCACTTCCCTAACCTCCTCCCCTATGATGTCCCATAAGTGCTAAAATAAAAGCCCAGGGAAACCATTCGGCCTAGGTGTATGGTCCCCTGTCATCTCAAAGACTACCCTTCTGGGTTCCTCCAAAGAGATCATTGAGCAACATTTGGTTTTCTAAATCAGAGACCAAATTAGGGATCAGACTCCAAAACTCTTCTTGTGCAGGATGGTTTCCATCATTTGATTGACCTAGCATATCATTCCAGTACTTGACAAGGTCTTGGATTTCCTCAAGATCAGAAGTGTTCATACCTTTTGAGGTTTCCAATTTACTAATGTAATTTTTTTGCCTTCTGATCCTACATGAGAGGTGGAATAAACTAGTATTCATGCCTCCTTTTAGCCATTTTATACTAGACTTTTGTCTCGAATAGATTTATTCCTTATAGTTTTATGGCTACTTCTCCTCGTTGAAGATCGGTGGAGATCTCCCCCTCCATCTGTTTTCCTTGGAGCTCCTTTTTAGCTCTCATTTCCTGGAAGATATTTTTAAAGGTAACTTCATTCCATTTCTTTAAAACACTTTTGAGAGATTTCAATTTTTGATGAAAAATGTACATCTTTGTGCCATATAAACTATTCGGGGCTTGTCACCGTCGAGTTACAAAGTCATCTAGTTCCGAGTGCTCTAGCCATATCTTTTCAAACCTAAAGGGAACCTTCCGAGGCCGTTTATCTTTAAAGATGTGCAGGGCTATGGGCTAGTGATTTGATCTTGATGCATTAAACACCTCAGACTCAAAGATGAAGTTGTTCTCGACCCATGTCGCTGAGACCGAAAATCTATCAAGATGATCCAAGATGAGATCTCTTCTCGACTTTCTGTTGCTCCATGTGAACCAACCTGATTTGGTTTTGATATCACAAAGATCTGAATTGACAATGCAATTGAGAAACACTGGACTAATCTTCTCACTCCCCCTTCCTATTTCTTTGAGTAATCCTTCTAGGTGTTGAAGTCCCCACCTATAATCCAAGGTTTGTCCTTCACTACAAATTTTTTTTTCTATATGTTCCCAGACTATCTCTCTCCTCGCCATATTGAAAGCCATAAAAGTTGACCAAAAAGAAAGAGAGATTTTGTTTTCTCGCCTCAATCTTATAGATTGGAAATTGCTTATGGGTTTGTATGAGTTCCAAAGTAACTTCATTGGGGTCTCATAGGACATCCTTTGCCGAACTTGTGGCATTCCTACCCACCACTTCCCTTCCCATATTTATGGAAAGGCTTCTATATGGTCTTTTAGACACCCTAGCTTAGTTTCTTGAACCAAAATTCGTTAGGTTTTTGTTCTCTTATTAAAAAATTTAGAATCTTTCTTTTGGATGGGGCATTTAAGACACATGATGTTCCAAGAGATCAACTGCATCAAGAAAGGTTATTTTGCTTGGTGCTCACCAAGAGTATATCAACTTGAGATTGGGTTCCTACACCAATGGCCTTCAAGGCCTCTTTTATACTTTTTTTTCTTTCTACTTAGTCTTCCTCTCCTTTTGCCTACATTTCCTTTTTTTATTAGCTTCAGGTTTTGTGAGATTCCTACACTTTCCTCATTTGTTCTTGACTCTATTTCTTCATCTTCATTCATGTTCGTCCAATTCTCCTTTTCTCTTGGGCCTTCTACTACATAATTGTCTTTTTCATGTCTACCTTGTCCTCTTTGTTTACTTAGATTGTCTTCCCTTCTTAATTTTGACTCTTCGAGGAGATTTTCTAAGTCTTCTTTGAATCCATACTCTGCAGTAACATCTTCCTTTTCTTGCTTAGCCTTTTCTCCCTATGGTTGTGTTTCTAGGACTCCTTCCATATCTTCCTATGGGGGCACATTTGTCTCAGATCGATTAATTGCCTCTATATTTCTTGACCGTTTTATTTTGAATCTTCATTGTATGCTTTCTCTTGGGTTTGATGAAACCCTTAGAGTCTTTTTTAGATGCTTTAGGAATTTTTTCAAGATTACTACTTTTTTGAAGTAGCGAACATTCCCAAATTGGGTATCCGTATTCATGACAAATTCTACAACGGAACAAAGATGCTTTCATAGTCCAGATCTTGTGTCCATTCAAGTTCCCTTGCTTTAAGGTAATATTCTTTGGTAGGCACTATGAGAGGTCAAGTTCCACACAAATTCTAGCATGACGAGATAGATCATTCCCATGACGGGTCTTAGAAATATCTACTGGAGTACATAGAATATTGGCAATAGTTTCAAATACATACCTGGACCAAAATATTTGTGGAAGCACATACAACCTGATCCAAACTGCGACCATATTTGGAAGTTCATTTGTTGGCCTAA
Organism: Torreya grandis; assembly: GCA_037957365.1. Classification (NCBI taxonomy): domain Eukaryota; kingdom Viridiplantae; phylum Streptophyta; class Pinopsida; order Cupressales; family Taxaceae; genus Torreya; species Torreya grandis. Next base: position 74,113 of record JARHVA010005502.1, on the reverse strand, counting down.
ACATGCAAGCCACTATTTCATGAAAAGTGTTGCATTGTAGAAGAAATACAGTCCTCCTCCAAACACTTTGTCCTTGTCCGATTCATTGGTGAAGTCACCTACGAAATAACATTTTGCATAGATTCTTAGTTCATACTCTCCATTGTTTTTTAAGCGCCTTCTTGTCCATGCATGTAGCTCTTCCAGAGATAATTGAGCCCCCATGAACTTACAGATAAGGCTTCTCTCGTACAACCCTTCAATATTCTTCCTAATCTCAGACAAGTCAAGCATAAATATTAACTACTGGATTCACTTCGGTGCTTGCATGCATGGTTTCTTGTGTCCCTTACCCGGATCTTGTGTCTTCTTCCTCGTGGCATTTAGTAGCACATTAATTTCTACTTCTGCAACTGAAGATGGTGCCCCTACCACCATTTGCTTGAAAGAAAGCTTTTGGGGAGGAAACCTTCCCCCCATGGAGGATTCATCCTGGATCGAATCAAACGCAGAGGACAACTTGATCTGGGATAAACTCGAAACGAAATTTAAACCTTCTGAAGTAAAATTGTGCCTAGAGGAGTAAACTTTCCAGTTACCAAATCTTCACCATTGCCCTGTCCTCCAACCAACGATCTCCTCAGCATGTACATATATCCTTAAATATCGAAATATTTTTTATTGTCTTTATTTTTTCTAAAATATAAATCCAAATAACTAAATTAACACACATATCAGTGACCACCATCCATTGGACGACCAAAGTTAAGGACAAAGTTTAAAGTAAATTAAATTATTAAATTATCACAAATATATCACAAATCAAATATCGTTTCAGAGTTGTATCTCTATTTAATTAAAATTTCTCATATAATATTTGAAATAAAGAAACATTTTTGAAATATAAATTAGAATGTCTATGCATTACCACTAACATTCATTCAGCGTTGGCAAATATAGTACCAGAACAGTTCCATATGATTTTATTGGAATCTAATCAATTTCTTAAGGTAAGTTTACATATTTTGTATGTTACGTCACAAAAACAATCAAGGCACCTCTTACAAAATTATATGGTCGTCATTTACCTTTCAAAATTTAATATATATGTCAAAATAATATTTAATATATTGATTATTAACAAATATAAAAAATATTTTAAAATTTTAAATATAAGAAATAATATATGTTCAAATCTAATTAATTCTATAATTAAAAAAATAAAAAATTATATTAAATATCAATAAAATAGAAATTAAAATATCCTATAAATTAAATAAACTAAAAATTAAATTTGTTATATCTTCATTATCATATTATATATATTCTTTTCTTTTTATCATTGTAATTTTATCACAAATATAATTTATAAGTTTTTTTACTTTGTAACTTATTATTATTCAATGCCCTAAATTTTACAAATATGATTCCTATGATGAGAATTCCTTTCTAGTTTGTATTTGTTCATGTGAATTGAGAATGTTCTTGATAGGGCCAAATTTGTGACACATAATTTCATATATATATATACTCCTTTTTATCATTTTAATTTTATCACAAATATAATTTATAAGTTTTCTTATTTTGTAACTTATTATTATTCAATGCCCTAAATCATATGTATGATTCCTATGATGAGAATTCCTTTCTAATTTGTATTTGTTCATGTCAATTGAGAATGTTCTTGACAGGGCCAAATTTGTGAAACATAATGTTCATGTTTGCATGGACAACTTACAATTTCATAACATTACTTTGAGATCATGTTAGCAAGTTATGTTCTAATGACATGCCCATCAATATTATACAACTTGACATATTTCTTTAGGGAATGAAACACACATATAACTGTAACATGCAAAACCCCTACGTTTATATTCAAGGAAGTTGTAGACCATAATTTTCCCTATTCATAAACCCTCCATTTTATTTGAGGGATTTTTAAACATAAAAGTGTCATTGATCTGACCGTGCTTAAAATCGCTAATGAAAACCTCTAGCATGAGTTAGAATATCTTTAAAAAACAAATTGATCAAATAAATAATCTTTGGCTTTAATGTTTTCTTTGCTCTGCAACTACTTGATTGTTGGGACTCCCATGCCAATAAATTGAACCCCAGAACATCATGTGTAATATTTTCTCCTAAATTCATTTTGTGCAAATGTGGTTGAGTAATGATCAATTCCATCTAATATAGATGTGTGTGTATTGAATGGAAATAAATCAGTCCATCCATATACAATTGTTTAGTCATAAATAACTTAGTTATATGCTAAGTTATTAGGCATATATTTATACAGGTAACAAATTTATATTTTGAAAATAGAGAGGAATATATTCATTTTCATATTATATATATACAACCATTGGGCACAAGTAAACAAATATTTACACTTGCAATTGAATATTTGAAATCGTAAATCCGACAAACAAATTTGTAGTATAATATTTTAAAAGTTTATAATGAGAGGGCCAAGTATTTATTTGAGTAGATTAACTTTAATAGATCCCACATATCAATTTGGCGCAAAGAACAACCCTATATGCCCTTATATACATATTTTACAACCATTGTCCTAAAGAGCATTAAGGTCATTTTGGCTCATCTCATCATTCACTTGGTTGTGTATTTTATGCTTATTTCTTGAGTGGACCATTTGTATAATAAAGATTTATGAGGATTGTTTGGTAAGCATTTAAAATTTAAATATAACAACTTATTTCACAAATTTGGGTCTAAAAGAAATATTGCAATCATATGTTTCAAATCCATAAAACATCAATGATGCATTGATTTTCAATAACAATGTTGAGATTGGAATTTATTTATAGAAAAATTCTCATAATTGAACATAATTTTTTGTTTAAAAGTTGTTGCAATGATATGTTTTGAAATGATTCCATTGATTAGTGATACTTTTTAATATTTGAAGTTTATTGTCAATGTAGAGAACATGACAATAAATTTTTGGAATTAGTTGGTTGTCACTTATGATAGCTTTTCTAAATAAGTCCGTCATTTGTAAGCAATAAATATTAATGCCATCTCTGAAATACGTTCAAAACCACCTAAAAAGATGACTCGTGTCAAATTTCAATTATGTTATTCGCTTTATTAGAATGACCATATTTTTTCTTTCCTTTGTTTAGTTAGTGACATTTAATGCAATTGTATAAGACTCTTTAAAAATGGCAGGGTGTATGGGTCTCAGGGAAGTATTTCATAGCATGTCTACTAATGAAATAATGAAAATTTTAATCGACATCCTAGGTGAGATCTTGATCTATGAGGTGATAAAAATACGAATATGATTTCAGAAATAATATTTGTAATTTTGATTAGCCTTTTTCAAATTTAGAGTTATTTAGAAAACTATTCCCAATGTCTAGAACATTCTTAATGTAAGCATCTAGTTATTTGGTTGGAGGCCTAGCTCAGTAGATTGTATAAATTGTTCATTATCGTGCATAATTGAATGTTCTAATCTTAGATGCTTACATTGGCACTATTAAGCTTCATGTCTTTTTTCTTTTGTTTTTTGCATAATTACATAAGATAAATTAGACATGAGTGTTGTTCCATGTTCTTCTATCTTCCTGTTTTTATCGTTATTGTGAGCTTAATGTAAACTCACGAGTTAAATTATTTTTATATAAGTAAAATAGTTATTTAATATGAGAAACAAGTTTAATATCCACCAACCAATTTAATTTATTTTTTTGTTTGAGTTTACTCTATTAAAGAATCCGTAATGTCCCCAAATGGGACAATTTAACTAAAAAGGGGTTTCCCCCAAAATCCATAATTTCTAAACTCTGAATTTAAAAAAATCAGCAAACTCTAGCTATTGTAATTGCACCTCCAAATTGAAAACTAACTCCAATTCACCTTGAAATAAATAGTAAATAAATACCTTGTGAATTTGGCCACCAATGGCCCTTACCTCAATGAAGAAAGAGCCGGAAATGAATGTTTCAATCCTCCAAACCTTAGCGCCATACTAGCTAAATTGAAGACCTTTCTCACTCTAATCCCTGCTCAAGCTTAGTCCAATCCAATCGCCAATATTCATAAAATTATTGAAATAATTAAATCAAAATGAAACCCTTGTAAATCTGCCCTCAACAAATATTATTTCTTACGAACAACTGAAAAATTCAAAAATTCATAATTCCCTCAATACTTGAAATTATGATGCAAATAATAGCTCAGATTGATCATAAAAATAATGACTATCAAATAAAAATAATTTGAAAAAAAATCTTCTATGGGAAGGTTATCGAAACTTGCTTCGAATTTCTGAAAACCCTAGTTTTCAAAATTCACCTCTTCAAACATCAAACTTTCAATTCCAAACAAGTCATCACACTTGGAAAAATTAAAGCAAATAATAATCAGAGATAATATGCATCAAAAGAACCTCAATTATTCCACCAAAACCTTATAAAAGCTTCTCAAAGTAAATCGCCCCTCTCTAGGACAAGTAACAAAACATCATTTCGCAAAGGTGGCATCAAAAGACACCTCTTGTAGAATGATCAACACCAAAACAATGAACGCCTATTGGGCATGCCTCCCAATAGCTTCTTCAAGCATGAAGAAACAATTATCAAATTCAACATGTCTTCGATTGTGATCTTCACCTTGTATTTGTACCTTCCAAAGGGGGGCAAACCACCTTGGGGAGGTAAAATACCTCATAAGCCTCATTTGCCATTTTTTAGATTATCTTTTCTTTTCTTTGCTTTAACTCCCAAGCCAACATTCTTTTTAATTTCAGTTTAGTCCTTTTTGAATAAATTATATAACTTGCCTTAATAAATTAGTAATTAAAATTATTTTTTGGCAAATTAAATAATTATTTTATATTAAGTCCTTACTTAAATAATTAATTAAATTGCTCTAATAATTAAAATGATAAAAATCACTTTTCAAACAATTTATTAATTATAAAACCCCTTAGAATAATCATTAAATTACCTTAATTTTCTAAATGGTTAAAGCCACTTTTATAGTAATTTGAATAATTATCTAAGATAATTCTATTTTAATAATTAATTAAATTGCATTATATTTTCGAATGATTACAATCATTATTTGGCAAATTTTAGTAATTATTAATATTATATGAAAAGGGGACATTACAGTCCCCCCTTCTCAAATTTGCTTGCCCTCAAGCAAATGCAAGCCCATATGCTCAATTTCCATGTCCAAGTGGTAAAACCTGCAATAGTGCTAAAAAATCCTTGTTCCTATACCTATTAAGTGGAATAAATTCTGCCAAGAAGCATAGTGTGACATTACCCAAATGGATAATGAATGCCATTCCACCTTGCTAACACGTCCCATAATACAACCAAAATTTGTCCTTACTTGCCAAGAAGTGGTAGCCCTCAATGAAGCCATGAACCTATTGTACCTATACTTTGGAGACTCCCCCCAAGTGCTAGATGTGTCCTCATAGCCTTTCAAAGGCTCTATGTTTTCCCAATCAAACACCCCTTTCAATACCAAGTGGTGGATGAGGAAGCTCTTTTCCCTTATACCCTCCAAGGAAGTGATATGTGGCCAAAAGTTGAAATAAAAAACATAATAGAAGCTTATTACCTTGTTGCCTCGAGGTTAATGACCCCCAAAATGCCATGCTATCACTCTCCAATCATGCAAAAATAAATCAGCTAGGTACCATCTTGTAAACTTACCATGATGTGAGGCCTCAAGGTAGTATAACTCAACATATATGGGCCTCCTTGTGCATGCCAAGTGCTCTTCCAAAGGCTGCCCCTTATTAACATTCCTATGCATGCATGTACCAGTCCATAAGTTCATCAAGAGACCCCAAATGCTTATCAATGAGAGTTGTATCCTCTTTGTGCATGTGCTACTTATGTTACTCGTGAATGGAACCCAAACATACATGTTTCTAAAACCTTGCAAAAGATGGAATGTACCCCAAAAATCAATCTTTCCTTCTTCATGATACTGTTTTAAGTACATGCCTAATTTTGATTTTTCATGATGACAAGATTTAGAATTAATACTTGCATTCTCTCCTCTTCTCATGATCTATGGGATGTCATCAAAACTTCTTACCTTGCCATACTTATACTTAGTATGCTACTCAAAATAAATCAATGTGTCATGTAACTCAAAATAGTAGCTATCATACCTCTTATCATGCTTCAAACTTATCCACAAGGTCTCCTTATGAGTTGAAACATGCCCCCATAGATTGTGCATGCAAATATGTTGGCTATCATAATAAAACACAGCCATGCCTCTACTCAGAAATTTCAATTTGCTCATTACCAAGTTGATCCTTTATGGGATCTCTAACTCCATGCTTCCCCAACAAACCATCATGAATTTATGCCCTTTATGAAGAAGATTAGGACTGCAAAACTGAACCAAATTAATATGCTTAGCAAGGATGCCCATAATTAAATTCATCTCATGGAGAAGCATTAGAGGAGCTGTGCTCCCATAGTGTTCATTCCAAGGTGTGTTAGGACCTTCTTTAGACCATATCAATTCCTCTTCATTTTGAAAATCTAGTCCTTCCATTTGTCGAGAGAAAACAAGCTTAACCAAATTGGAAAACATATCTTGCAAGTGCATATCATAATCATTTAAACCCATTGGTAGGGATCCCCTTATGTAAGACGTATATCCTTCCCTTGGTTATCCATTGCTAACTTCGTCACACATGTATGCATCACAAAACAAACCCCACCAATACTGGATTTTATCCCTTTTTATATATTGTTGTACCTACCATGTTACTTCAAAATTTTGGGAGCAATTAATTTCAGAATTTGTCCATGCATGAACTCTCCTTTTTATGAATCAAAACATATTCTGAGAGGACAATATTATGCTTGTATGTAAGGGCTGAAATTGACTAGATGTCTCAAAATTTTCTCAGCCATAAAATTCAAGCTTTAATCTAACATATGCATTATAAAAATTAGAACTAGGTAACCTTACCATTTTGTTGTAGCATCCCCTATTTTACAAGCACATGGTTGTCCATGATGTCTCATAACGGCCCTATCATTATTCCTTTCATCCTTCTTCCTCATACTCATAAAATATCCTCTTATCATGTTGATTGATGAAGATAAAGAAGCCTTCATGTCATTCAAACCATGCAAAATATCCTCATAATCTCCCACCTTAAACTCTAGTTCCAATGTTAACTTGTGCATGCCTATATTTCTCCATGCCCCAAATGATTTTGATTCTTTATTTATTCCCACAGAATTAGTCATAAAGAATCTAAAATCATGATTGAGAACCTTTGTAAAACTCAAAAAATTACTAGGATCCTATACCTCTTGATGCCAATAATTGTGAACTTGAATCAAGGAATCCTCATGCCTCATTTGGAAAATCATATATTTCATTTTATCATCTTTGGTGACTTCACTTTCATATATACAATCATTATAAAATAAATAGACATCTTCAATCAATAAAAGATCCTTACCTTGCACTTCTTTTATTTCATGCTTCTTGGTTTCCTCTTCTCTTTTATCATCCACTTGCACCCATATGGGTTGCCCCAAAGTGTCATCTTTTTGTAGCTCACTTTCCTCCTTCAAATATGATTTTTCTATTTCATTGGCTTCTTCATAAGAACCTTAATGAAGGGTCGTCCCTTCATTTTTTCCCTCCAACTCTCCATGTAGTTCAGTCATTTCTTCCTTGATGACTTCTTCTTGCCTTTCCCTTTGACACAAGTGTCTATGGGGGCTGCATGTTTGGTACTCTTGGTTTTGATCCATCATTCATCTCACAATAATCCCTAAAAGGCAAAAAATATTGTGTGGCTAAACTTAGGGTTACATACTCTCTTTAACTAATCTCCAAAATATCCTCCATTGGCATCCTTTTCTCTATTATTGGTTCTTTCTGCAAAAAAGTGGCCTTGAAGAATTTATGAGGGGGGTTGATAGGAACCCTCTCATTATCATTCAAATATCTTTCTCCATTTAAGGGGTGATATTTTCTTAGAATAGTAGTATCCTTCAACATGGTTGCAATTTGTATACTCAATGTTTGTTGAAGTTCTTTTTGGCTTTCTTTGATAAAGCTTTGCATAAGGTTAATTTGTTTTGAAGAGAGCCCTCGAGGCTCTTGATCCCCCATAGTATTTTTCTTCTTCTAATAAACTATGAACTCTATCTATTTGCATCCAACAACCAACTCATAGGTAGATAAGACCAGTGATCTGATACCATTGTAATGTCCATAAATGGAATGATTTAACCAAAAAGGGGTTTTCCCCAAAATCCACAATTTTTGAATTCTAAATTTAAAAAAATTAGCAAACCTTAGCTGCTATAATTGCACCTCTAACTGAAAATTAATTTCAATTCACCTTGAAATAAATAGAAAATAAATACCTTGTGAATTTGGCCACCAATGGTTCTTACCATATTGAATAAAGAGCTTGAAATGAACGTTTCAATCCTCCAAACCCTAGTGCCACACTAGCTGAATTAAAAGACCTTTCCCACTCTAATCCCTACTCAAGCTTAGTCCAATCCAATCACCAATATTTAAAAAAGTACTCAATAATTAAATCAGAATGAAACCCTTGCAAATATGCCCTCAACAAATATTATTTTCTACGAACAACTTAAAACTTTAAAAATTCATAACTCCCTCAATACTTGAAATTTTGATGCAAATAAGAGCTCAAACTGATCATAAAAATAATGACTATCAAATAAAAATAATTTTAGATTTTTTATTCCATGGGAAGGTCACCAAAACTTACTCCAAAATTCTAAAAACCCTAGTTTTCAGAATTTGGATTTTCAAACATCAAACTCTCAATCCCAAATAAGTCGCCACACTTGGAAAAATTAAAGAAAATAATAATCATAGATAATATGCATCAAAGGAACCTCAATTAATCCACCAAAACCTCACAAAATCTCCTCAAAGTAAATCGCCCCACTCTAGGGCAAGTAACAAAATCTCTTTTCGCAAAGGTGGCATTAAAAGACACCTTTTGTAGAATGATCAACACCAAAATAATGAACACCTATTGGGCATGCATCCCAATAGCTTCTTTAAACATGAAGAAACAATTATCAAATTTAACATGTCTTCAATTGTGATCTTCACCTTGTACTTATACCTTCCAAAGAGGGGCAAACCATGTTGGGGAGGTAAAATATATTTTCCTTTCTTTGCTTTAGCTCCCAAGCCGACATTCCTTTTTATTTCACTTTAGGTATTTTTGAATTAATTAAAATAACTTGCCTTAATAAATTAGTAATTAAAATTATTTTTTGGTAAATAAAATAATTATTTTATATTAGGTCCTTAAATAATTAATTAAATTTTTGTAATAATTAAAGTGATAAAAATCACTTTTAAATCAATTTGTTAATTATAAAACCCCTTAGAATAATTATTAAAATTACCTTAACTTTCCAAATGGTTAAAAACATTTTTTTGATAATTTGAATAATTATCCAAGATAGTTATATTTTAATAATTAATTAAATTACCTTATATTTTCAAATGATTAAAATCACTATTTGAGCAATTTTGTTAATTATTAAAATTATATGAAAAGGGGATATTACAGTATCACATTATTAGTTTGCTCTACCACTTTAACAATACACTGATTATAGTGACTGATTTCATTTGATAATTAATATTACATGCCTACAAGTTATTTTCCATGTTATCCTTGACGTCATATCAACTTGAGACTTTTGACAAGGGCAAATTTGCCTCTAATCTCTATGGATTTCTATTAAGTCAGTGGTTTACCATTTATGCATATAGACATTGGTGTAACCAAGCAAAGACACCCTATTAATTTTTTCATTATCATACTCTAATAAGGTAATTGACCTTTGCCAATAGGGTTCCTTTAAGTTATTACCCTTATCTTCTTGCAATTTAATAACAATACCATTCATTTGAACTTATATTCTTTGAAAATTGGGATAGAGATTAGTACTTTGATTGTACATTTTTATATTTTGAGTCAGGTTGGGAATTAACCCTACCTCATATTATCATTCTTCATTATTCATCCATTTGGATTTAAGTATATTGTTACCTTTTCTTCTATTAAAGTGATAATGTCAAACTTTTCTTTCATACTTTTTTTTAATGTGGTACTATTAATACAATTAGTATTATTAGTACGTTAACATTGACTACTTAATTATAATGTCATTGACAAGTTTACTATATAATGCAAAACATGATAAGTGTAATATGTAATTTCTTACTTTAGTATCGAGTTATCAATAAAAACTACCTTTTGAAAATGATACACAAACAACACTAAATGTATTGATAACGTTAATAAAAATAGAACAAACCCTTTAAATCTTTAAAATTATAGTATAGTAGATTTTAAAACAATTCTTCGCTATAATCTCAAGACATTTCACAATAATGAATACATAGAAAAACTTGTAAGAATTTATATTATCACTTATCAGAGTAGGACATCATTCAATTAGAATGTGAATTAAATCTTGTACAATTAGACTATATTTTCAACTTATTGTTAGCTATGTCTTCTAAGAATCCCTAATGGAATTATTCCATGCATTATAGAATTTGGTGTGAATATAGAAATGTAGACATTTATTCTACTAAGAGTTTAGTCTAAATTGTAAAATAGCACAAGGGGGAAAAAAGGTCAAACATTTTCTGAAGACACACTAATTGACCTTAGTGTTAAATGCACAGGGTGTGTGAATCATGATCACTATTGTTAGAGATGTGAACAATTCATATCTTCCTGTTGTAGTGGATTTTAAGGTTATTATTTTTGGATGTTGATGTATAATGTTTTGATTGGTACTTTAGGATATTGTAGTTGAATAGAGCACATGACAAAAGGGGTTTTTCTGTATCCTTAAAACAATGCCTATCTTCATGCTATAGCAATTCATAATGTTTTGGTTTTTGCATGTTGATATAAAATATTTCGATTGGTAGTTAAAGGATAGGGGAGTTGAATAGCTCATGTGAAAAGTTATATAAAATGGCAAATGAGAAAGGGAATTTTTTGTATCCTTTAAAACAATAACTGTATTATTTCTGTAGTGACTTATAATCTACATGTTGATGTATAATATTGTGATTCACAATTACTTTGATATGGAGGTGTTAAATAGGGCTTGTAATATGTGAAATGGTAAAAGCAGTATTTTCAAATTCCAGTAATGTGAAATGGAAAAAGGAGTATTTTAAAATTCTAGTAATGTGAAATGACAAAAGTTCTTTCGAATTCTAGTTCTAGTTGTGTTGTACAATTTTATATGCTTCCCTCCTCCCGACTTATGCCAAAATGGGCATTGTGGGACAAGGTTTAGAGATCCATATAAAATGTTTGAAATAGATTTTTACAAGACAAGGGTTTTATTTCGAATGATATCACATGCAATAGGTTATTTTGTGATTTCAAAATAAATGGTTTGGCAAAACCTTTGTTGTTGATGGATTGTATTGAATGAAGGTGGCACTCATAAGGTTATTAAGTTCGGAACTCATAAAGTTATTTTGAATGCCCTGATTAGTATAATTACAATATGCATAAACATATAGAAGGAAGGTGAATTGTTTGACAAAATATATGAGAAGGTGGTTTCATTGAATGAGATTTCTACAGGATATGTACACAAAGGGCTCATTGATAAAGCCTTGGGAGATTTTAAGCAGATGCAATTGGAAGGTATACAAGGCAAAGCCATCAAAGTACCTTATTCATTTAGTATGGTTTATCTACAGTCAAGCTCTTTGACATTGACATTTTGTGGTTAGAAATGAACATTAATTAAACTAAGAAGGTATCTTATCACAAAAACTTGGAAAATAATCTCTAAGGCTATTCAAAATTTTAGTTTATGTAAAATAAAAATCATGACACAACATTTCGAGTCTGAAACATTATTTTGGATTTTAAAAGATTTGCTTAATGGTAGAATTCAATATAGTTTTAATGTTAATTTTATAATTATGATGTAGGGAAGATTAGGTGTTATGGTTACACAATCTGTGAGTTGGTTTGTATGTTGGTTGTTGTGAGATTATCTTTTTTCAACTCCAATGTAATTTATCTTGATTTTCTCTAATGTTTATCATAATTACTAGAGAGCTTGCTAAGCATGTTAATGTTGGTTGTGTATTAGGATTTTCAATTAGGTTTTGTTTAATCTAATGTTGTTGTTGAATGATGGTTATGATAATGATGGGTTTTATGTAATGGAATCGAAGATATGATAAGCACAAATAATATTGGGATGGGAGGGGGAGAGCTTGCACACTATAACATTAGGATTTTTTTTTTGATAGTTTATTGATATATGAGCATTGAAAAAATAAGAGTTGGAGTTTAAAATAAACATGAAAAAGGGTTGAAATTTTGTGAAAATTTTGACATTCATGTTAATATTGAAATTCTGACATGTGCGATTTGGAAATTGTGACTCTTGGGCCCATTTCAATAAAATGAACACATCAACGATTTTTTTCAATTCAATATTTTAAGGATGTCAATTATTTTTTGCTATCTCAATCTTTCAACATTTTTTGTGCATAAATAATTAAAAGAAAAAACCAATGTAGTTTGTAATCCAAATAAGAATCATTTCTGAGCATAATGCTAGTTGTGTATTAGGACTATCAATTAAGTTCCTTTTCGTATAATTATAATAATTAATGATGGTTATGATAATGATAGGTTGTGTTATAGATATGAAGACATGATAAACATAAATAATACGATGGGAATGGGAGAGGGACAATCCACACACTAAAACATTGTTAAAATGTTAATGTTTTTCAATGTTTGAATATTGGAAACAAGGAATTTAAAGCTTTAAAAATGTGGGGAAAATGTCAAAATATCTAAATAGAAGTTTCAACATTCATATTAATGTTTCAACTTGTATGTGCACAATGTGGAAATTTCAATGCCAAACCCCATACCAATAGAATGAACATTTTGATGTTATAAGGATGTTAAAATTTCAATGGCTTGCTCAATTTAAGTAGTTTAACAAATGTCAAAATCTTGATGTTTCATGTGCATAAAAAAATAATACCAAATTATGTTGTTTCTTATTTGTTCTGATTGATTGTGGGTAAGAGGTAGTTGAAGAGTTGAAACATTGTTGGAGATTGATTTTGGGTATGCCTTAATTTGCATTTTTTATAAAAGTTATTAGTTTATTGAGGAATTAAATGAATTTTTTGAAAAAAATGTTTGAATGATACCCTAAAGAGCTTTCAAATAGGGCATGGCATGTCAAAGAAAATAGGGGGGAAATGCCAAAGAGACTATGGATGATAAAAAAAACACCCCATTATCAAACTCCCATACATATAGGGTGTCACAGACATAATTACAATGACCTTAATAAGGAAGGGTTTAAAGGTTGTTTTTACCTCCCTAAAAACTTTAAGGGACATACTTGACAGAGCAAAAGATTCATATGACTTGAAACTATATGGTGGGGTCTACTCTGTGTTGTGATCTTGTGGAAAATAATATATTTTGGAAATGGGAAGGTCAATATAGATTCTAATAAAAGAACACAACATAGACATTTTACATGAGCAAGTGGAAAAATCGACACTTGTAGAGCACTATTTTAACTTCAATCACAACATGTGTAGAAGATGTGAAGTTTTTAGCAAAGGTGGACCATTAGAAAGAACATAGAGTGTGTGAAGTGCTTGAGATAGAGAAAACTATTTAAAAATTAAATAAATACGATGGGATTATTCTAAGTAATTCTTGTAAGTCCATAATACAGTCAATAAGAAATTAAATATCTTAGGGCTTCAAGTGGAATTTAGAAAGTCAAGCATCAATTCTGAACTTATTTATATTGTATCTACATTCTTTGTGGAAATAAAATATTTTCTCTTCTGACAATGGGCCCCATAAATGGACCCAAAACATCGATATTTAGTGATTTATGGACAGTGTCTAGAAATTACGTCTTAAAATATGGCATTTGTTTGACAAAATGTCTAAATGATAATATGTCAATTGTTTGGAAACATGTGTCAGTGACAATAGGCAATTGTTTGAATTTATCTTTAATGATAACATGCTAGTTGTTTGACAAAATTTATGAATGATAGAATGCCAATTGTTTGAAAAAATGTCTCAATGAGAGTACACACATTGTTTGATTATAACAGTTTTCTTCACAAAACATTACACTCAACCCAATGTCATTTTTTCCTATGATTGCAGGACTTATATAATGAGTGAGTTATAGATGATTTTCGACCACTTTCAAGGTCTCCATCCTTGAATGATATTTTTGATTCTATTAAAAGTATTAGATCAATTGATCTAAGCATAGTTGTGCCAGTTCACACTCTTAAGTTGGTAACTTTGGACATCTCATGTAGTTTCCATGCACTAAACCATGCGATAATGACTCGCATAGACATATGTGCCAAGTTTTATGATATCAAACTTATACATCATCAATTAACACTTTGGCGCATCCCTTCTCATGATGCCAAAATCGATTGGTCCACCTTGAGTTGCTTTCATGTAGGAAAATCTCAATGTCAAACCATTATGTCACATGGAACCTTCACTCTATGCCATGACATGTCAGATTGTGTTCAACTCAAGCCACATCAAGACACTCATTAGCACTAACACATCTAGAAACAATTTGTTATACCTACAAAAAGGCAAACCATCATCCATTGTATAAGTTAGATCATTTTTAACCATTCATTTTTTAATTGTTTTATTACAATTGTATAATTAGTTATTCAACCTATAGGTTGAAAAGACAATCAAAACCATTCAGTCTTTTTACATTATACTCTAGTAAAGTTAGCTAAGAAGTTTTTCTTAGTTTATGATCACAAGAATCCTCATTATTCACCTTCTAGGCCTTTAAATGCATATACAATATACACATTCATTTAATTTTAATAAAAGAGCACCATTATTCTATTTCCTACCTCTAAAATTTGTAGTGGTTATTGTGCTTTGGTTTCTATTACATGTTCATATTATAACTCAACAAATTACTAGCTAGTTTGTTGGGTTGTCTGTTATGCCACCCTCTTAGGCTTTGTGGTGTGGACCATTAATCCCTAATTAGTGTGTTGATCCTAAAAAAAATATTGGAGTGGTAATAAATGTATGTAAGGATGGTAAAGAGATTTAGTCTTGAAAATGCTTATGAATGCCTTTACCATGTAGAATAAGTTCACCATGAGATGGAATAACAAATCTGCCAATCCTAGTGTGTAGTAAAAATGATTTAGAATTATAATGTGCTCTCTCCACTTTTAATATAGAGGAGTTATATGGAATACATTTTGTATAATTAAAAGATTTTTTAATAGCATGCATGTCTTAAGGCTATTAATAATCAGGGCTTTATGCCCATGTATTATGGCATCTATTGTTATTGCTTCTATTTTGTTTGTAATGTATTGCAATGGCAACATGATTTTTGACACATATCATTATACCATGGACATTATATGCCATGTTAAAAGTGAAAAATATTAGAATGTGATTAAAGGAATTGCTAGATATGATATATGTTTCTTGCAAGCACAAGATATCACATCTCATCAGGGCATAATAATTGACAATGTCCTGTACATGAAGATTAAGGCTATGAGTGTTCAAAGATCATTACAATAGATGACGATAATAAATTTGATTAAATACTATGATCAAATGACCATTTTGCATCTGATTCTAATCTTGACATTTCAATAGAAATTTTCTTGTTGACTGTGAAGTTTTTTTCTATAAGCGGGCTTAGCAAATTTAATGAATCTATGCTTTTCACATGAGAAATAGTTATATACACTAAGCCATGCATTTTTATGAAAGATGTCTTGAATGCAACACCTTCCATGGTGAGTCCCTAGGATATATGTAATGTACATGCACAGGCTAACTGTGCTATAAATTAGCTTTGTACTATAATTTTTTTCTTGTGAATAGGCATGCGAGTAGGCCTAGAGGTCCAAAATATGAGTCCTACATCAATGTGGCTTATATACAAATGAAAATGCTTTGCCCTTTACAAATGACCAATCTGATAATTATTAAATTTAATCCAAATAATGCCATGATTGTGATTCTTGTCGTATAGTTTAAATATGCCATCGGATCCATTGACAAGACCATCTTGCATGTCATAATTTTTGGTAAAAAGTTCAACCAACATATTAGGTTTTAGTATTATTTTAGCTGGTAGACATATAACATTAGCATGTCCTTATTTTCATCGCATGTTTCATCTTCCTTGTCTATTGCATCAATAAAAAGTTTTGTGTGTGGAACAAGTGTCAACATCTTGTTATTATGCATTTCAACATTAGCCTTTAGATAAAATAGGTATGGGAACATATGATTAGTTGGTGTTGGATGCAATTTTTTTTTATTGAGATATGTTATATCATCTATTATGTGTGAACATATAAATATTATATTCAAAATCAAGACAAAGGATTCATCTATTTGGTGCATGGTTTGCTATAATTGATCAAATTTTACATTTTCTTGCCAAAAAGAATATAGAATAAGTTCATTTTTAATTTTTGGATGTTCAAAAATCAAAAAGAAATTTACGGGTTGAACTTGATATAAGCCTTAGAAAAGATCATGTCAACATTTCTGAAGTACAAAGTTGGAAGTTACATTATGCCACGCAAAGTGATATTTCATCTATTATAACTATTTGTAATTGGTTGTAATGTTTGGACCATGCATCCAAACGTTCATTATTTAATGAAATAAATTTTGATTTATTAAATGGCAACAAAAAAGTTGAATGCAATGTCACTCTATCTGCATTACACATAACATTTCTTATGTATGCAAGAATAAGTCCTTTTAGCTTGCATGGATCATTGTCAATATACTGCGAATAAATATGGATCAACATTTCATATATACATTTTGTTGTGAAAGTATTTCTTGTTCTTGCACCTCCTAGTAAGAATAAATACAATGACTTGTTTTTGTTTTTGCATTTTTTATAAGAAATGTCTTTAATAATTTCTTGTTGCTCTTCATTCAACATGCGCCTATGCTTGTAGTAGTTGGCATTGTCAAATATGTATGGATGTTGGACAAATTCAAATGGTTTTTTACTTTGATGACGTAAAACAAAGTTTGCTACTGGAAATTCCATGTGTAAATCATATTCTTCCTCCATGTCTTTTGGTTTATGTGTATAAAAGCTAACTTTGGATGTGTTTATAATATCAAGCTCTACTTGGTGAGCAGCATCTTCTATGCTCCCCCAACATGGATTTATGTCATAATTGAACTTTGATTCATTTTTTTAATGATATTCACATGTGAGTTGTATGCTTATCTCCATATTTCAAACTCTTTCTTTAAACTATTTTCATTATTTTGAAATGGCACATACAACAATAGGCATTCACGGTAATAGTTTTCAATATCAAAATGTTTTTTATAATTAACAAAGTGTATAACATGAGTTTTCTTTCTTTTCAATGGCTTTCCATTTTTATAGTAACCAAAAACAAATTCACCAAGCAAATATCATTGATGGTTGTTGGGCGCACAATGTAATATTCTATAAGAGATTGACATCTTATATTTTCAGAATCATCTAGCTCATGTCTAAGAAGAATTTAAGGTTTTAAGATAAATGTTTGTTCATAAAGACTAGATGTATTTACAAAAGTGCATGTCCTTGAACAATGGTTCAATGGAAAAGATAACACCAAGTGAACGGCCTGTTGTGCAGGTATTTATTGATATTTTAGCATTACATTTCCTAGTCTATGCAACATCTGAACAACATCTACATTTTTTGTTGCATGCTATTTTCATATTTGATGAAAAGCATGCATGGTTTTTAAATTTTCCTTTGTCATATACGAGCTAAAATATGTTGCCACAACATAAACATTTGAAATAAATTGTGCATCTGTATTTGCTTGCCATAAATATGGCATGTTTCTTATAAAGTTATTGCTCCATACTTATGATGGTGTAGGGACAATAAAAATGGTGGGTTGTTTAATTATGGCTTGTATTGTTGCTATGTATTGGGACTCAAACATATGTGTGTCTTGTAAGAAAGTATTGAAGTTGTCATAAATAGTATATTATTTTGTACTTAGCAACAAGTAAATGTCTTATAGTTTTACAACTACAAGTTCATCTATTTTTTTAGATGGTTCAAGTATTATTATTCATTGCATTAGAATTTAGGAAAAATGTATCTACAATTTCTATCTTTTTTTATAGCTTTTAGTGTGATGATGTATATGAAATTTTGTCAATCATCATCCAATATATTAGTATCCCAAGTTATGTATATGTCTATAAAAATTGTAGTTGTTAAGTTCTTATCTTTGCCATATATTGGTGTGTTATGCACCCACACCAACCAATGATCATGACCATTTTATCTTTGTTGGAATTCGATTATGCAGAAATAATTCACGACTTTTCCCAGAAACAACTCATTATTACAAAGCATTTGTCATAATGCATTGATTCAATGTCTATAATAACATGTACTATAACTGGATCATTTTTGAAAGAAATTAAACATCTTCAACTTCATTGCATTTTTCAAATTCAGTATCTTTTTTTTATTATATATTTCAAATGCAATTATTTAAACATATTTATTAATGGCTGCCAACAATGTTTGACACTTATAAAGGTCAAAAAAAATGTTGGTAGCCCTAATTATTGTATCATGGCAAATGCTTTTTTTAGACCTTGTATGTAATTAGGTGAGATGCATATCTTTTTGAAATCCACATATCAAATGTCTAATTTTAGTATTTGTTCTAAATTTAGCTTGTATTTGACATCTTTTGCCAAAAGCTTTTTACCTTTTAACTGGGTTTTCTAATTTGAACTCAATTGTCTTTCTTACTTGATATATAATTATTTTTACTACTTTAAAAAATAAATTTGTCAAATGATATGCAAATTGACGATTGGCATGTAATAATTCCCATTGTGTTATTTCTTGATATGTAAATTTTGTGACGTAATCTTCATCATGAGGGCCTCCAAAAAAAAGAGTTGGAAAATTCATTTCCTTAGAGTCCTTGTCTTTAAAAATGTCAAGTGGTTGATTGTCTTTTGCTAATGTCAATGCGATCATCTTGTCTTACAACATAGCAATAGATCTCGAGTCTACATAACCATGTACCTGTTAGGAATTAGCTTTTACATGAATATTTATAGTTTATTATTTATCAAAAGGTAAATAACATATTGGTTAAGTTCTCATAAAGTAATTAATACTTACGATTATATTATTATATTATTTATGTGAGATTTGATTGTTAAACCAAACTCATGTAAATAGGTTTGGTTTTACATAGGTGGGATATTGGTGGGATATTAGATTCCCCAATAATAGGGAATAGTGCCCTATATATATGTAATGTGTTCATATGATTAATGAGAGTAGATTATTTTTATTTGAGTGATTAAATTATTTTTTGTGCTCTCTGTTATCTGTAACATCAATTACTTTATTACATGTGTTAAATTATTTGTATTGGCTCCTTAAATACCCAACAGTGGTACCAGAGCAGGAATATATTATTAATAGCATGTGAGGGGGTTGTTGAACTATGCTTTGCCTTAAAGTATGAGATAGGATTTACTTTTAGTATTTAGGTTTTAATGCTTGAAGCATAGAATCATGCTATTTATTTTCATAGTTATTAATGGTACTCCTATAAAAAATTTATCTACTCTGCATCCATATGCGCACCCCTTTGAGTATGATATTTGTGTATTATCTTTTTACACATCATGCATCTTTTAGCCCTTAGATCTAAGCATCGTATTCATTCATAAAGTATGTCATGCCTAGTGTGTTATTCAATTTTATTATTTTGTAGTGGATATAGATGGTGAAGAATCAAATAAAATCATTTATTGTAGCATTAATACTCAATGCACATATCTATTTTGTAGTTGTCACATGATAGGCAAGCTATTACTTTCATTACATCATTTCGTGTTGCATGAAAATATGTTAGTTGCATTCACACCATCCATCTACCAGCACATTGAGTATACAAACATGGCCACATGCATCAACAAATTATTCCATGCCACAATGGTTTGCTCCATGGATTCCACGACATCATCAAAAGAAACTTCTAGTTGTCCTATTCTCTATTCATATTGTCATATCATTATCAGCCTTCAATGTGGTTTTGAAATAATTCGATATGTAAAAAATAAGTTTAGTCAAGCTTTAGTATTGTAAGATTATAGTGGTCATTTTTTATTTTAGTTTGGTTAAGAATTCTATAATCGTTGATATCTTTAGATTAGTCTAAGGATTTAAAATTCTCAAATTTTGCGTGGTATATGAGTCAAAACGTAGGTTAGAGCATAATAAAGATAGGTTGAGTCAAGTGAATATTTCTATTCATTCTAGAATGGTCTTTCACAGTATTCAATTTTATTCAATGTTTAGCTATTAGAATAATTTCAATATTGTGGGTTTAGGTTAATTTTTTAGGTCATAAGGTCTATTCATATGTTAAATTGTCAAAAATTCCAAAGTGTCCTTAGTATATGTTCGTAAAAATTTCAAAAATGTTAATTTTAGCATTTTATCTAAATAGAGTTTTGGTATATTTGAGTCATACGTTTAGAGTCATTTTTTGTTTCAAAAGAGTCAAAATATTTTTAAAAAAATTGCCTCATAGGCGCAATATCGCTTGTACATGATGCTCGCATTGTGGGGGGATTTTCCTCAGAAAATTCATGACTTCGTCAACTAAATAAGTAGTAGACATATTAGAGGTTGGAGGATACACAGAGGATGGAGATCTTCTAGTGACTTCTCATTAGTCGCTAATGACAGGGCTGCATCAATGATGTGGTGACATTTTATGTGGTGTGTTTTTCATTTTTGTTGTGTTTGCAAAATAAGAACAGAAGAATAATGTTTGTTCATGATATGTAATTTGTGTGCAAATTCCAAACATAATTTCCTAATGTGAAAACTTTATGAAAGGACAAAAAGTACTAATGTAAGACAATTCATGGATCTTGAAAGGGTTTATGGTAGAGATCCAAAAAACCATCGGAGATGAATAATGTTTTGGCAATAATTAGGAGAGCAGCTACTGTAGAGATCTTGTGACTGTCTTACTTCTTTATGGAGATGACCCTCACTGACACATTTGTTATAGTCACATAAAGTAAATGTGGGATGCATTCCTTTGCATAATAGTGGTTATGTGTAGCAAGATTATATCAATAGTATGTAGACCTAAGTGTATACGGTGGCATACAATTTTGTTCATGCCAATTCTTGGAGGTAGATGGTGTTCCTGCTCATGTCAAGGTTTGTGGTAAAGTTGTAAAACCATGGGAAGAGTGAGGCTCTCTTTATATCAAAGTCATGACCCAAACAGGGCATACTCCAAGGGGTGAGAATACTACAGATAAGAGTGTGAATGTTTTTGCATCATGTAAAAAATATGTGGGGGAATGTTGAGAATTAGCTTTTACATGAGTATTTATAGTTTACTATTTACCAAAAGGTAAATAGCATATTGGTTGAGTTATCGTAACGTAATTAATACTTATGGTTATATTATTGTATTGTTTGTTGATATTTGGTTGTTAAACCAAACTCACGTAAATAGGTTTGGTTTTACATAGGTGAGATATTAGAATCCCCAATAATAGGGAATAGTGTCCTATATATATGTAAAGTGTTTGTATGATTAATGAGAGTAGATTATAATTATTTGAGTGATTAAATTATTTTTTGTGCTCTTTGTGTTCTACAACATCAATTGTTCCATTGCATGTGTTAAATTCTTTGTATTGGCTCCTTAAATACCCAATAGTACCAGTGTATCATTAGAATAACTTTGTTATGAATCGAAAGACATGTTTGCTTCATTGCTTGTATCGAATTTAGCTCCACTTAAAACATTGTTATTACTTGAATTGTCTCCAATAATAGAGCTCAACAATGGCTTCCATTCTACCAGAATTTGAACATTTTGGGCAATATACAATTTTTTTGTGCATAACTCTTCCAATGCTTTCTGCCGAACAACTCCTTGTTGATATGCATTTTTATATTCCAATCACCTTTTTAGAACTACAGTAACTATTGTTCCTTTATATATATATCTTGACAATGTTTTTTGAATTTTATCAATATTTGTTGGCACATTGATAATAGGACATTTTAGCCCAATTTGGGGTTTGTTATAACCCAATTCTCTTATCTACGCAAATTCTATTCTCAATGCAATGAGTCGGTCTTCAAGATCCGATAGCTTAAGCATAGTCTTTAACTCTTTGTTTTGGCTGATGTTTATAGATGTTACAAATTTGGGAAGCACTCCACTTTTCAATGACTAGTTGCAACTTGTGCATTTTTTCTTTACAAATTGTTTTATCACTTGCTACCATGTGTTTACTTCAACTTGTTTTAAAAGTGTTACACTATGTTTAGAATGTAATTATTTGTAAATGTAACAAACATGTATAGGAGTATCAATTATTTTTTTGTTAAAAGTTTATAATGGCTTTCTAACAAGGTTCTTGACAAATTTCTTTTGCATAGATTGGCCACATGCAATTCTTAATGTTTGAAGCAATGTTTGTTTTTTCTTGGTAATATATCTACTTGACTTATAAAATCTTAGATCTATTATCTATCTTGTTGCATCATCAATGGTTCATAGTGTATATGATCTATGTCTATTTCAAAAAAACTAATGTTGTGTATGACATTTGTTTCAAAGTAATTATCATAGATTTTGACAATCTATTGATTGGCCAATGATCATAGACCTATAATCATTTTTAACAAATATGAAATCCATTATATAACAAATTCTATGCCTTTTATTCCATCGTTATCATAAAGCAAAGCCAATTTTATTATATATCCTTGCCAATTTGAAATGGCTAGTATGTTCTTGATAACATTGTCCTTTAGATTTGTTTCCAAACAAGCATATGTGTTTACATCTCTTGAAATAAAGGCATTGCAAAAAGATTGTGCTATATAACGATTCAAAGACCATATGTCAAAAGCTTTTCCTGTCAATTGGAAAAAATTATTGAATATGATATCGCCACAACTAGATGCTTCATGTGATTTTTTTGTCAATCCATTTAGCTGCAATTTTAAAGCATTTGCTTCCCAATGGAGAGAAAGCATAGTACAAGTTCTAGACAAAGATAATTGTCTTCAACAAGCTTGATCATTTTTTAATTTCTTAGAATATAATGGTTTATAGTGCACATACACTAGATTTTTTATCATGAAAAAATATGCAATAAGGAGGCAAATGTAAATGTTGATTAAAGTACAAATAGTTTCTCTTGCTTGTTAGAGACCAGACACAAACGAAAATGTTGAGCCATTTAGAAAGCCAATTTATGCAAAAATTGTCACCCCATAAACCATGTTCTCCTTTTGTTATGTATGTAGTTGCTGAGACTTGCATCCATTTAAAATATGTTGAAGTATCATAGACACATTGCAGTCTATATATTTCTTCATGATCCAATTCTAGTTCCAAGGATCTCAGGGCATCTTGATCATTCTTCTCCAAGCATCTCTGAAAATGTTCTATAATCCCTACACGAAATTATGTATATGTGTATCAAAAATGCAATAAGACTTGAAATGCATCAAACAAGCAATTGCCAACATTGTATTTGAACAAACAAGTTATAAACATATTTGCTTTATCCAAAGCAATGTCTATATTATCAGAACCATTTTTGGTAGTTGGTCTATATTCCTCTATAGAGATAAATTGATTGGCACCATGTACATCTTCCACTTGTTTTTTTTATATGCATTGACAACATTCCTCAATGTTCATTGGATCATTGTTCGACATCTGCTAAGCAAATGGTTGACTAAGATAAGAATTAAAGTCAATATATAAAGAATGGAAGATGCTTATTGAACACCAGTTCTCACAACTACAAGCACTTGTTTATTTACATGAGGGTATTACCACCAAGCTTGAGAATAGTTCAGTGTCTATGTTATGGCACCAAAACAACAAAGGAGAGCATCAATGTGTAGTTGTGTGCATAGTTATGTGTATATTTTGGACTGAAAGGAGAGGACTCTTGAAATGATTTATACATATATTGTACAAATTATAAGTGCAAAACAAATTTATGGTCAAGATGACTTATCATAGGCATAGACATGAGAGGATGTGCAAATAGAATGGGGTACTCTATTTTAGGCAAGACAGTTGTAGTTTTTTTTGCCTAAACATTAACCTATGTGTATATGGCAACATGCACACATGGAGTAATGCAACCGCAAAATAAATGCCATGTCATATACTTACAAAACAATTACAGATAGTTCATTTAACAAAAAACTAAGTAAATTGATGACAATCTTTCCAAATCCAAGCATTCAAATTATTCATGTCAAAATAATTGAAAAGAAAGAGAGAAATTACATGCTAAGTTTTTTTTTTCTTTTCAAAACTATGAAACTATATTTAATATTAATAGCAATTTATTCGATTTTAGTAAACTTATATAATTTATTAGTTTTGACAATGTTAAGAGTTAACTCAAAAAAAAATAGTGGAATTTTTCAACAGATCAATTATGTTATTATACTAATAACCGAACTCCTTTAACATAATTCTAAATTTCAAGAGTTATTCATTCTACCAAAATCTTTAACCCCAAGATTGTTTTAATAAAAATAGTGATATAAAAGGTTGATTCAGATACATTAATATTAATATCATATTTATCTTTCAAAAATATAATTTTAAAGGTTTTTCTTCCAATAAAATAAAATTTATATAAAAAACTAAAAAAATTACAAGTATTTCATTTGATAAAGAGCATAGCATTTCGACCCATATTCAAATATATCAATAAAGTATTATATAATTAATAGTATTTTCTATGGCACATTAATATTTATCAATAATAAATTAAATATGGCTTTTATAAATTTTAAATAGTACGCATATTTATAATGTAAACAATTATTATTAGACATTTACATGACTCAGTTCCTGCAGTAGATAAGCACACAGTGCAAATACAAAGACTCAAGACAAACATAGAAATGACACTTGACATAAATGACCACCCCCCAACTTTTTGAAACTATACATTAGAAGGCTATTAAAACAAACATTGCAAAGGGTGTTAGAACAAAAACCTAGAAGAACTTAACAACCTTCATTCCAAGTACAAGGTGACAAGACGAGGCACACACTTCACACTAAAAAATTCATATTAGCACAGTAAAAAATAATGATAATGATAACAATACAGACACAAATGGCATGAAACAATCAAAAATTTAAACAAGGCAAGCTAACATATTAATATCAAGGGCAAAGAATGCACTAAACATGACAAATAATGATGATGAAAATCCTACTATGAAAACTCTCACAATCGGCATCGAATATCTAGACTAATAAATGGCTTTAAATTTTAGTAAAAAAAAATCTTAAAAAAAAAGGAATGCACTCTCTTGTTGCCAACAGCTCCAATTTTTTCAAGTTCTTGGTCTCAAGTCTACTACATATAATCAAGTTTAAAAATGACAATGGCAAATATAAATACATAGTCCATTCTATTGAAAAATATGTAATGGCCAATCCGCCATGCTTCATTGCCCATTATGCAACTTTCTATTATCATCCATCAAGGACCATATATGTGAAAAAACTTATGAAATAAATTATACTTTTAAACAAAAAAATAATAATGGATTTAGAGTATGTGACACAAACCTAGAAAAAATTCAGTGAAAACAACTAACATTCAATCTTATGAAACCATGACCTTATGTTGTGAAATAAATAACAATTAGATAAATACTTGTACAGCTAGTTAAACCAGGTTATCACCCTTTTATTAAAAAAAAGGCTTAGTAGATAAAATTGATTGCATGACTTATGCATCAAAACTCTCTATGAAATATTCAAAAGAACACAATGAGAATCTGCATGTACAAAAATTTAAATGTGACTAATACAATATATGTGTAAATGGGAGCTCTATAGAAGACACAAATAAGTGTCATGGAAGAACATGATGGATCATGGAAGGTGACATCAAGAACATGATGATAATGAATGTATTGTTTAATAACAGAGAAAAATATAGATGAATTTGGAAGATCGATGATGATGAATTGGACTAAAAATTCAAATTAGACTGTAAATTCAATCAAAATATTCGACATAACATGTTGAATGATTGCATATAGAAGATCACAGCTCAAAAGTCACAAGGATGGATTAGATTAAAAAAAGAAAACTAGCATTCCCTAGTAGAAACTCTAGCATGAGATTTTGACACACTTTTTGATCTTGAAACTCAAAGGCTTTTCGGAGGCAGAAGGCTTAACTGTCAGACGGCCAAATCTTGGACCTAGTAGACTTTTAGACACTAATAAATTTAAAATGAAACTCGATCAGTTTAGAATCCATGGTAGCTTGACATTTTTCATCATTTAGAGACATAACATAGATATAATCATGAAGGCAGACTTTGGCTAGGAGAGTTTTATTTTCATAGAGAATGCAAAAAAACCAAACTTAGCCAACCTAATACCCTTATGCTTTGATATCGCATCAAAAGATAATTTATGATAAAACCAATCTAAGATTATAAAAAATTGTAATTGCATTGTCATGCTAATTAATATAAATTTTGTTATATATATATGACTAATATAGAACTTATTGTCAAACTCAGCGAACACCACCAAGAGTTGAAATCACACCATGGCTGTGAGGCAAAATGCGTTTCATTTTCCTTTCTAAAAGCACATTGCTACAATGAAGACAATCACAAAGTGAATCTAGACATAAATGTTTGCCATATTATTTTTCAAACAGCTTGTCAATAGACATAGTAAGACTTTTCACTTTCATATAATGCCATCTTGCCATAAAATCTATGCTATTATATCTAACAATATAAACATATGGCCATCATAAGATGAAAATGCCATTCCTTTAAATATATTAGAACTTTAAGAACAAAATCTCCATTCATTAAAAACCCTCATAATGAAAACCACTAGAGATATAGTTAGAGATGGATAGAGTTTAATATAGTTTCTAAAAAGATGTAGTAATAAAGCACTCAAGAGATATTTCTACATATAAGGCCATCTAAGTTTTCAAAAGAATTACTTTTAACTATAAATGGCTACTATGAATATTCATAGAAGAAAATAACCATGAATACAAAGTATCAATAAAACAGAGATCCATATCATACAAGTAAACCAATCTCTATACTTTCATGTATGTACATCAACAATTGTTTAGGACCAATATACATCCCATACAAAAAACCATACTTCAAACAAAACTCTATTAAAAAAGTCATATAAACAATGAATTATCAGTTTTTAAAGCAAACCACCTATTAATATCTATAAGAATTTTTTAGCATGTCATAAACACTATAAAACTGCACACAATGGTTCTAGATGTTGAAACACCCCTAGACTACCTGAGGACCCCCTAGGGACCATCCCCCAACCCTTTGACCACAAACCTGAGTCTAGTTAGCTAAATATCTAAACTAGATCACTAACCCACCTTGACCAAACTTGACCTTTGACCCTCGACCACTGACGATTACCCTAACCATCAATGGTTAGGCTTGACCACCAACAGTCAAGTTCCCATCGCTTGAACAGTCAAACTCCAGTCAACTCCAACTTGTATTTTTATATTTAGCTCATCTAATTCATGTGCAAGCCAATGCATGTGAAACCTAAATTTGAACTACTTGTTGAATCGCTTGTTAACCTATTGTTATACCTCTCTTTCCTTCCTATAAAAAGAGACGAGGAAGAGGTGAAAAAGGATCCAAAATCAGTCAATCATCCGCATCTAGAGCCAGAGACTCTTTCATCATCACTTCCCTTTTTAGGTGTTCTTCCAGTGAACTAATGAACCAACAAGTACGATAGAGATCTGAAGTGTTATCGCTCATCGACTAATAGCCAAGTACTGTTATTTTGCCAAAATTACTCCAAACTCCATCAATAAGTTTATCAACCAAACACCTCGACTATTTTTTAGATTAACAGCTAACAAACTAAGTATCTATTCTCACTAATTAGTTACTTTGTTTCTATTTTGCAACCAACATAGCCCAAACCCACCTTCAAGATTTCCATTATGCGACCTTACTAGATCAATTTCTTAAACTAGATCAAAACCCACCCTGACCATCAATGGTTACCCTAACTACTGATGGTCACCCCAACTACCGATGATCACCCCAACCACCGATGGTCATTATCAAATAAATAAAGAACAAGTCATTTTCACCTACCAAACCTCAACCAAATCTAACTTTTGGATCCTCTACCCAATCATAGAACCTTGCCCTATTTTCTAGATTAGATCTAATTTATTTGGCATTAATAACAATATGTTTATTTTTATAATTAGTCAAATTCACCTATTCATTTATCAAGCACTTATTGTATCTCATTTTAGTATCTTTTGTGATATATGCAAGTACTTTATCTTTCAGAACTTGATTGTTTAAAAGTGTGGATTGACATCCTCTAAATAAGTTCGTGCTTCTTGGACCTGGTTTGCTAGGCAATCCACCCTATTATCTAACTAATCAACCATTTACTTCAGTGCTTTCTTATCTATAGGTCATTCCTCCCAATCTAAAGAGGAGTATCTACAACCATCTGGATCAACGTGTGCATAACATATCAGGTTTTTCTACCATATCCTTCTCAATTTTCTTTTCTCTTCCTTCCAAAGAATATAAGCAAAATTTCTCTAAAACATCTGGGATGCCCGGTGGGACCTTTGAATCTTTTTTTGGGTTCATATTTGTATCTAGGTGCTTCTTCTTGTTTTCTACTCGTACAACAAAATCAAATTTTCATTTTTGGGATTAAAATTGACTACATCCATTGTTTGCTTGCTTATTTTAGCTCACATAGCTTAATTAATCATAGTTTCACTCTTACCACACATGCAAGACCAAACTACTTACATCTAATCAAGCATCAAACATTGACATAAGGCCCGACTAGGATTTCATTACCTCACGGTCACCTTTCCTAACCATCTTACTTGGATTTCATCACCAAAGGGAGAACTAACTCAGCGCTTTGGTTGAGTATAATCTCTAACAATCGATATATCTTGGTTAGGCACTCGACAACCTTATCATTGTAGTGTGTGAAGTGAGGGGGTAGGCCCCAATATCAAGCCACATATTGATTCTAATATAGATCCATTTAAGAGCCTAAACACAACCTGAAACCAATCATAGACTTATTTTCTAGTACCCACTATACAAGCCAACTTTGAGTCACACAGTTTTTAAAACTTAAGGCATAAGCCACAAGAGTGACTAAAAAGAACCTTAGGATTTTTAACGTGCTTTAGTGTGTATTTTGTTTCCTTGACTTTTTCTTGTCTTTTCTTCATTTGAGTTGTGAGATTGCTTGTATCTACCTCCTTTCCTTACCTGCATGGTTTTGATTAGGCAACAACTAAGAAACCAAGGAAACTAGGACCCACCTATTAATCATCCATCTCCCTCTTATCCCTCATCCATGTAGTACATCTCAAATGCAGAGAATTCTCCTCATCCTTCTAGGAGTCTTATCATCCCTTGGATAGTTTCCTAAGGTGATGTGGATTTCACCACCTTTCTAGATAACAACCCCATAGCCATCCAGCATTACCTTAACACCATATCTCACTGTACTCTTGCTTTAGTTATGCCTATTGACCCACCCTACATCATGCCACCCCACCTTATAGGTGAAATGTTTGTCACCACCATCTCCACTCAACCTCTAGTCACCCAGGCATCATCTTCTACCCATAATCCTATTGATACCACCATCCAAAACCAACCCACTCAACCAATAAACACCCAATCACTTCTTTCCCCAACTAATAACCCTCTTAGTATAGGAACAACCTAACCTTTGGGTTCCAACACTTTCCTTACCTTAGGATTACCCTCTACTAGTGTCACCACCATTCCTCTCATTTCCAACCTACCTACCTCCACTCTCTTTCAAAGTTTGGTGGTTCCCATACCTTCTACCCTTCCACCCATTAGTACCAAAGTCACCACCTACCCTATATCTACTAACCCAACCATACCTCTTGCCCAACTTATGTTAATCTCTCAATAGGTGTCCATTACACCAAACTCAAGCTACACCCCTAGCCCACAAGGGTACGTACCTCTACCTTCCACCCAACCACCTATCTCCATGTACTCATATGTGGCATCATCCCAAACACCCATGTCCACATACCAACATGTGTCAGCCTCTTAACCCCCCACCAACTATACATATGTTACACCTGCCCAAACCCAACACAATCTAACTTACAACTATGGGGGTGCACAATACCAAACTAACCTTGTCAAAATCTTAATGGATAAAATGACTACTCTAGAGTCATCCATTTATAGAGCTCATAATATTTTGTCATATGACCAAATCTGTAATGAACCAATTCATCCATCTGTCCCCATTCGACCATACCCTCCTCAATGCAAGCTTTCAAAATTTTCAAAGTTTTAGAGTAAGGAGGACCCTCAACAACACCTAAGAGTATTTAGGCATTTGTGTTATATGATTACCTATGATGATGTTCTCCTTCTTCGTACCTTCCCCATGTCTCTATCAGATTTGACACTAGATTGTTATAGTGTTATTACAAAGCACTCCCTCTTTTCTTTTGCCCAACTAACCTAAATTTTCTTAGATCACTTTTCTATAAACATATCTAAGAAAGTCTCCATCACTAACCTCTACTCCATTTGGCAATTTGATGACAAATTTGTTGTTGATTTTGTAGCATGTTGGAGAAGTTTGATAAACCAACTCTCATTCTCTCTACCCTAACCTGAGCTGATTGAACTCTTTGCTCGAGCTTGCACCAAACACATCTCATATACTTTATGGTTCCAAAGCTTTAGGACCTTTGATGAAGCTTTCATCATGGCACAGAAACTAGATAATAGAGCTATTAATGAGGGGAAACTAAAATTGAGAAACAAGAACTCTACCTTCAAATCAAATGATACTTCTCCTCTAAACCCAACAACCAAACCAACACTAACTCCAAAAAAAAGGGAACCATGAATTCTATTGTTCTTAAGACCACCCCTCCACCTGTTATCAACCAATCTAATTCTTCCAATTCCTCTAATCAAAACACCAAGAACCCAAACCACAACACCTAGAAGTAATTTACTCTACTTGGGGAGTTATATGCTTCGATCTTAGAGAAATTGTTAAAATACAATATCATACAGCTTCCCCCTATCAAACCTCTACATCAATTTAATTCGTCTTGTCATGTACCTAGTTGGTACAAGGAGAACAAATTAAGCACCTTCCAATGAGTCATTGTACATGATGTTAGTAGATGTAACACCTTCAAGAACGTTGTCCAAACTCTCATTAACAAAGGGGAACTTGTGTTGGATAACCCCAATGCACCCTTGAACCAATCACTTGAAATATTTAGACAACCATTTCCCAATGACACTCCTCCCACCAACAATGAAAATAAATAAAAATCCTCTCATAATCATGAGGCCCATACTGTCAATATGGTTCTTGGTGCACTCACTGCTGAGAAAACCATCAACTAGATCACCTCTTCCCCCACTCCACTTATTGAGGTAGTGGAGTCACCAACCTCATCTTCGATCTGCACACCAAAGGAGAAAACTATTCCCACTCTGTCATTTTTCTCAATCATATAATAATCCACTCTTCCTTTGGCACTCACTCCTAAGGAAAAAACCACTTTGCCTACACCTCCCACCAAGGAGTTATCTACCCAAATATTGGAACCTCTTGATTAGGAAAAAGATGAGGTAATCATTCCTCTCCCTCAACTACTGGGTCTATCCTTTGAATCCACTATTGGGGGATTTAGTGTTAGGTTGTGGAGCTAAAAGCTTTAACCCTTTGCAAACTGTGGAACAATGGTTGCTGAGATCCAGGAGAACCGGCGTCGGCAGCAGGACCGACGTCGGCAGAGACCAGTGCATAAGGCCACCGGTGACGGCAGGAAGTCGGCCGACGTCGGCAGAACCAGACAAGCAGGGACCGACGTCGGTCGCCTGTGTGTTCCAAAACTGCTCGTTTCACGGACAGTTAGTTAAGTGAACGAAGAGTTTGCATGTTGAGACCAGTTAGAGTCTTGGGCTGCGAGGACAATTGTCTAAATTAAGAGTCTAAGTTATTGTTTGAGTTAGGGATCTATTTATAGACCCATTGGCATGTATTGTTTAAGGCATGAGATAGAAAGGAAGAGTTCCTTCTAGTTGTAAGATCTGTGAGTTGCAGGTTGTTGCAAGCTCATTGGGGATCTACATGTAAGTTTGGTCTTTGAATTGCAGCTTGGAGGTTCATGAGAGATCAGCTTGAAGTGCTATAGAGTGCTTGGTGTACCGGCAGGGTTATTACTGACTGGTTGGTGAGGTGAACACCAATTTTGTGTGTGAGTTGGTTGTTGGGACCATTTTTGTGTAGGAGAGTGTGTGTGAGAAGAATTACTGTACACTTGAGGTGTGGCGATCCTCTGTAAGGTGAAAGAGTGTGGCGGCTCTTTGTTGTATTCTTTTCTGTATAGTGTTAATACAAGATAGTGTATTGTCTCTCATATTCTGTGCTATTGGTGAATTCTAGTTACTTGTGTTTCTGGTTATTTTTGCATATTCAATTGCTTATATTTGGTAATCATACTGTGCTCTTTCTGAGGAGCAAGATCCTAACAGGTGGAATTAGAACAGGTGTGTTTGTTCTTGGATTTATCTTCCACCTTCTCTCACCCAACAAGTGGTATCAGAGCCTTGGTTGTAGGTTCTTGAGCTTGATACCAACAAGTGGTATCAGAGCTTTAGGTTGGGATACTAACAGATTGGTGTAGATCTGGGTAGTGTGTTTTGATTACAGGTTACTCACAGGGTTTCTGTTTGAGTGGGAGTTGAGCAATGGCAGAAAGCAGTCAACTACGAATGGAAAAGTTTAATGGCAAGAACTACCAATTATGGAGGATGCAAATTGAGGACTATCTGTATCAGAAAGATTTGTACTTACCGTTGGGTGGGGTTGCTAGCAAACCCTTGGATATGAAAGATGAAGAATGGGAGGTTCTTGATCGGAAGGCTCTGGGATCTGTTAGATTGAGTCTTGAATCATCTGTGATTTCCAGCTTATCACAGTGTAAGACAACGGTGGAGTTGAAGAAATCTTTGGCAAATTTGTATGAAAAACCCTCGGCTTCTAATAAGGTATTTCTTATGAAGCGTTTATTTAATTTTCAAATGTTGGAAGGTGGATCTGTTCATAGCCATCTTAGTGATTTCCATGGTTTAGTAAACCAGTTAAGTTCAGTCAATATTGTATTTGATGATGAAATAAGAGCTCTCTTAATCTTGTGTTCATTACCTGAAAGTTGGAAAGGTTTGGTAATGGCAGTTTCTAATACTGTGTCTCCTTCAAAAGTCTTAAAAGTGGATGATATTGTGAGTGTGATCTTGAACGAAGAGATACGCAGGAAAAGCACAGGTGAATCATCTGGAGATGCTTTGAGTGTTGAAGGAAGAGGAAGGCCAAGAGAGAAGATAGAGCGTGGGAGATCAAGGTCAAAGATGGGCAAGAGATCCAA
Source organism: Torreya grandis (assembly GCA_037957365.1). Classification (NCBI taxonomy): domain Eukaryota; kingdom Viridiplantae; phylum Streptophyta; class Pinopsida; order Cupressales; family Taxaceae; genus Torreya; species Torreya grandis. Next base: position 40,393 of record JARHVA010005502.1, on the reverse strand, counting down.
GTCTAGGTATGGCAGAATAACCTGCTGGAAATGTGGAAAGCAAGGGCACTTAAAGAGAGATTGCAGATCGGGTACAGATCAGCACGAAGAACATGAAGAAGAAGCAGATGTCGCAGGTTACATTGCACAGGATGCTCTGGTATGTTCTTTGGATAAAGTAGAATCTTGGGTATTAGATTCTGGTGCCTCTTTTCATGCATCCCCACATAGGGAATTTTTTCATGAGTATGTCCAGGGAGATTTTGGAGAAATTTGTGTAGGGGATGGTAAGCCTTGTCAGATTGTTGGCAAAGGCAAAGTGAAGCTGAAACTGCAGACAGGTAACACATGGGTGTTAAAAGAGGTCATGCACGTCCCAGTTTTGAAGCAGAATCTAATTTCTGTCAGAAGTTTGGGTGAAGAGGGTTGCACAGTAACTCTCATAGCGGACTCTTGGAAGGTTACCAAGGGTACACTTGTTGTAGCTAGAGGTAAGAAAGTAGGTACGCTTTATCTATCTACTTGTTTTACTGATTCTTCTTCTGGGTTATCTACTTCAGTTGTAGATTCAGAGATGTGGCTTGATAGGCTTGGTCACATATATAAGGAGATGTTGGTTCTTGAGTCAAAGAGTATGCTTTCAGATTTGGAAGGCATGGATCATGGTTTCTGTATGCAGAAGAAGAAGGTGAGGTTTCTTGAGGAATTCGATGTTAGTGACAAGAACAGGAAAGCCTTGGTTTTCAAGGAGAAAGTGACGGACAGAGTTCAGCACAAGATGCAAAGGAATTTTGAGCAGAGCAAGGGTGTTTTAGACAAGGGTTTGATCCAAAAGGAGCTCGCGAGAAAAAGTCAGGTCTCACAAGAAAAACACAGAGACCGACGTCGGCAGGAAAACTGGCGTCAATGTCGAGACAGGGACCGACATCGGCTATGTGCAGCCCGACGTCAGTGACTCAGGGCAGAGAGAGACCGGCGTCGGCCAGGGGAAACCGACGTCGGCAGGGAGGCAGTCGCAGGAAACCGACATCGGTCGGCTGTAGACTGAGATGTGATCGGCATCGGTCATTGAGACGAATTTTGGGTGGACAGCAAGCTGTCATGGAGTCTCAAGCGCCCATATGGAGGACTGAAGGTGTAAGTAAGTTCTTAAATTCATCATTTCCCTTCTTTACACTACTTGTTGCTCACTTATGGCATAGGACCAGGAAGTTATTGAAGAAGCAGAATAGGTAGATCCAGGAAACAGTGAGAGCTAGGCATGAATGAGGATGTGATTCCTTGGAGGAGAACCAAACAGGTGTTTTGGGTAGTGTTGCCAGCTGGAAGTAAGCACTGAGAGACGAATGGATGTTAAGGATAAAGAAGAGCGGAAATAGATACGTGAGATGGAAGATCAGGGTGTATGATCTTGTATTAGCTGCAGGGCAATGGAGGTTTGTTCATTGTGTTTCTCTTTACCAGGTTGGATAGTATTAGCTACACTATCCTATTTCTGTATGATGTGCTTGTTGCAGGGTTACATATACAGGTATTGCTGAACTAAAGGTAAAGCTAGTTCAGGTGTTTGTCATGGAGAATCTGGGAGCAGCAAGATTCTTTGGCAAGAGTGTGTTCTAGAGACATGGAAGGTCATGTGTTGACTTTGTTTCAGGATGATTGTGTGAAACCGGTTAGCACGTCGATGGTTAGACAGTTCATAGAACAGGTGTCTTGATTCACATAATGAGGTTGAGTGCATGGTATGTACTAAACCTGAGTTTTCCCAAGCAGTGGGAGTTGTCACAAGTTAGGAGCCAATCCGGGAGAGAACCATTGGAGGGCAGTTCAGTGGATTCTTACAGGGACTAGTAGCAGGTGCACATGCTATGCAGGTTCAGGTTTATTTCTACATGGTTGTAGATGTGGATGTGGCAGGTAATTTGGATGATAGGTTTTGCACCACGAATTTTATGGTGGTTGGTCTTCAAGGGTGATTTTTTGAAGATGGATACATAGCCAAGGGAACAAACTAGACAGTGTACAGGTATATGTACAGGTTGCAGCTGTTTATCTCCAAGTGGGAGATTGTTAGGTTGTGGAGCTAAAAGCTTCAACCCTTTGCAAACTGTGGAACAATGGTTGCTGAGATCCAGGAGAACCGGCGTCGGCAGCAGAATCGACGTCGACAGAGACCAGTGCAGAAGGCCACCGACGACGGCAGGAAGTCAGCCGACGTCGGCAGATTCAGACAAGCAGGGACCGACGTCGATCGCCTGTGTGTTCCAAAACTGCTCGTTTCACGGACAGTTAGTTAAGTGAACAAAGAGTTTGCATGTTGAGACCAGTTAGAGTCTTGGGCTGCGAGGACAATTGTCTAAATTAAGAGTCTAAGTTATTATTTGAGTTAGGGATCTATTTATAGACCCATTGGCATGTATTGTTTAAGGCATGAGATAGAAAGGAAGAGTTCCTTCTAGTTGTAAGATCTATGAGTTGCAGGTTGTTGCAAGCTCATTGGGGATCTACATGTAAGTTTGGTCTTTGAATTGCAGGTTGCAGGTTCATGAGAGATCAGCTTGAAGTGCTATAGAGTGCTTGGTGTACCGGCAGGGTTATTACTGACTGGTTGGTGAGGTGAACACCAATTCTGTGTGTGAGTTGGTTGTTGGGACTGTTTTTGTGTAGGAGAGTGTGTGTGAGAAGAATTACTGTACACTTGAGGTGTGGCGATCCTCTGTAAGGTGAAAGAGTGTGGCGGCTCTTTGTTGTATTCTTTTCTGTATAGTGTTAATACAAGATAGTGTATTGTCTCTCATATTCTGTGCTATTGGTGAATTCTAGTTACTTGTGTTTTTGGTTATTTCCGCATATTCAATTGCTTATATTTGGTAATCATACTGTGCTCTTTCTGAGGAGCAAGATCCTAACAGGTGGAATTAGAACAGGTGTGTTTGTTCTTGGATTTATCTTCCACCTTCTCTCACCCAACATTTAGACCTATCTATAAACCCTTCTCTAAACTAGCTAAAAACTTAGATTTTATATTTGACCCCAACCTGGATTGGGCCACCTTTTGGAAACAGCTTGGACTCCCCTATAAAACCGATCAAGAGCCTTCTTTATCAGAACAACCTAACCTTTCCACTATCACCACAACCCAACCACCAAACACCTCTACCCATCAAACTATGATAGCACCATCAAAACCAAACTCACCTGAAGTCACCAAGTTAACCCTACCATCCCACCCAAACCCACTAAAAACCTTGGCATATTGCCTACTCATAACATTACTCACCTATCAATAAAGTTGGATCTAAGCCCATTAAACCTATCACACAAGCCCCAAGTGAAGCCAATGAAGAAATTAAGACCACCTAGAATCCCAAAAACCAAAACTCTACCTCCCCTCTTCACTTTGCCCTTTATTCTAGGACCTCATCCCTCTACCTTAATTGGGAAACCAACAATCCATATCAAAACCCAACCACCACTTTTGGTTAAATCATCACTCTTACTGTCATCCACACATATTTTCATCGAGCCACCCATGAACATACCTCCTATCTCCCAATTAGCTATAAACAAACCACTTATCTCCCAAACGTCTACCCCAAAACCTTCTAACCCCAAACTATCAACCGCTCTACCAAAATTGAAACCATTTGCCAAGAATGGTCATTTACACAAAACCTCTTGATGAACTTAGAATATGGCTCAATATTGACATGTTATTTCCCTCAATTCATCTCTCTAAGGCTATTATCTTATGCAAATCTTAGATTGTTAGATAACTATTACATGGAAAATAGATATTTGTCTTGTTTATATTGAACCAAAGACTAAACCTTTACTTTATTGTTAATGTCTAATACATAGCATGTTTTAGTGATTTTTGTTGCGAAGAATGCTCTAGAAAAAGACACAAGCAATGTAAAGTGAACGTGCAATTTTGATCTTCATCTAGCAGAACTATGGACTCCACAGGCTTGGTTCTACAGACTTCGCAGGCTTGGTTCTACAGACTCTACAGGCTTGTTTCTACGGACTCTGCAGGCTTGTTTCTATGGACTCTACGGACTTGTTTCTACGAACTTCATAGGCTTGCTTCTACAGACTCTGTAGGTTCGTTCCTATCGACTCTGCAAGGTCAATTCTGAGAATTTTGTAAGGACAAAGCTACAAATGGGGAAGCTGATGGCCAGATAGGATAAGTGAGAATCATTTCAGCTAGAATCAAATAAGGAAAATAACTGCCTATTATTTTTTAGGATTTTCTTTAGATAAAGTTGTAAATATATTTAATCTTAAGACTATTATAGGATATGATATCTATTTTATTAGAATAACTGGATCTCTTGGAAATCCAATCTCCTATCTTTGGATGAGTGGATCGACCAAGGAATCCTATTCCTTTGCATCCTATTTTGAATTGATTATATTGGTATAAAATGTAAGATTTTCATATTATATATATATATATTAGATATCATATGATAGAGAGAAGATAAGAGAAAAAAATATTTGTACAAGCATATTACAGGTTTCAGACAGATTGTAATCATTTTAATTTTATGAATTAATACTTCAGTTTCCAGCACTGATTAATCTTTATTCTCGAGTCTGAGAGGAGCAAGGGTCCACTCTCCTTGGAATCAGGAACTGTGTATGGCATTTATGTTATGTTTTACTAATTCATTGTTATAATTAATTAGAATCTTGTTACTCATAAAAACATCAAAATAAATTCACAGTTTTAAGAAAAGCATTTTCTTATTTTAAAGTTATTTCCTTCTAAGCAATGTGTGTTTTCCTTTACAACAAACGTGTGAAACAAATTTCCTTTTGTTAGTGAAGAAGTTTGATTTTACTTTCCATGCAAGTGTAAATAGGAGTGTGACCTTTTACTTTTAGTAAAAGAGTGGATTGATTTGATTTCTTCCTTTCCAGTAAAAGATTGAATCACATAGTTTAGGACACATGTCTTTCTCTAGTCAAAGTTAGAATAGGATAATCAAACACCCCCATAAGCAGCCTTTTAGATCTACCATCCCATACCTTACTATAGACAACTTTGGATACCAGCCCTGGTTGATAAGACATCAATTGAATATTGATTAAATGAGAATTTAAATAACACTCGTCATTTTTGGCATCATTGTTGAGGAATACAAGGTGTTAGTAAGGTAATAATTATTGGTCTAGAGTGAAAAATAGAAAATATTGTAAAAACCCATAAAATCCTATAAAAATTCAATAAATTGATGTACCGTCCTAGAGATTCTAAAAGATGATTTATCCCAAAGTTTTCACCAAGAACACAAATTCCTCAGGATCAATCTCTTGTAGGAAGACACTATTTAGAAGTTGCCAAGGATTTAGAAGAAGCATTTCAAAAATATATAACTAAAGAAAATTTTCAGAATTTTGAACAACCCATAACTAATACCACAAATATTCAGTGGGAAGATCATCCCAGTTTTGAAATATCATCAGAAGAAGAAATGGCTCTCCAATAAAATCAACAACTTGCACAATCAGGAAGGACTTTCTCCTTTCCTATTGTTGTAGATCTTAATGATCAAACCCCCATAAAAAATATTTCACCAACTAATTTGCTAAAGTTTTGGGGAAGATCTACAAAAGATCCTGATCAATTCTTATTTGAGTTTAAGGTGTTATGTCAAACCTATGATTACACAACAGATGGCCAAAAATTAAAACTATTTCTCTCTACACTTAAAGATGTAGCTATGAGATGGTTCATGGGTTTACTTGGTGATTCTATTAGAACATGGGATGACATGTAAAAAGAATTCTTGAACAAATACCAAGGTTATTGCCGAGTGCAAGAAAGAAAAGAGGATTTCTTCAAAATCAAATATAATGAGGATCAATCTTTAGAGGATTATTTGGATAGATTCATGTTCACTCATAAAAGAAGCAATTATCCACTCATGAAGACATTTATAAATTGGTTTTATTGAAAGGTGTTGGGTGAATATTTTGTCGACCAACTAACTGGTGAGCAAAATAAGTCTCTTCAACCATAGCATAGGGAGATTGGTCAGCCAGATGTGCAGGTTTACTACATCACCAGGGGACAAATCTCTCCTCTCATCAAGGGGAGGTTCCCTATAAATATGAGGGGGCTATATACTATATATATATATATATATACATAAAATAACACTCAAGGGTAGGATAATCCATCCATCTCTCTTTTTTCAGAAATGATGTTAACAAACAGAGGAAAAAAATTGTGAAAACACTGAAGGCACTTCTCTTCTTTCAAAAGTGTTCTTGCAAAAAATAGCAGGAGTTCTTTCAGGTAAGATAAGTAACTGGTAACAGAGTATAGAGTAACCAACAATCTAAGATGTAGCACAAAGTCTCCACCTTGAATGCCCAAGAGTAAAACACGAAACAATGGGGGCACAAAGTCGTCCCAAGGTCCTTTACACAAAAAGAAACTAAAAACACACACTGTAAATAATTATGTCAGCACAAAGTCTGAAAGTAACTGGTTTCAAGACACCTTCCTTATCACTTCCACTAGCTTTGCTTTTTAAATTGCATAAACAAGAATATATTTAGGAAATAGACATAAGAACAATCTCCTAGAATGATACAAGCTATAATAGCACAAAGTCTGAAAGTAACTTGCCTTCTGATTCAAACAAAGAAATATGATAAACAATCTAAGCTCAAAGTCTCAATGATGCCTTTCAATTTGGGTAGAGTTTTTCTTCTAATAACGGGAAGATCTCCCCTTCAAATGATACAAGAGATTACATTATATAGAGGCCAAGAGAGGCTTGGCACTTTCTCCCATGGAGTGACCCATGCTGTGCATTAATGCCTTGGATGCATTTTTGGTTTTGTCAAGGAGGGCCATGCTGGAGCACGTTGGCTACTTTAACTATGGCATGTTGATTCATCTCCAATGTCTTCTCTTGATCCTGAGTCACTCATTATATTACCTATTATCTGCACAGCTGTCCACTTTGCCTTTACTCCAAAGGGGACAAACAGGCTACGCTTTTAATGCTTGCAAGCCCAAATACCTACCTAATGGACTGTTCCACCTACTGGAAATAACTCCTGCTGAGTTTCCCTCTTTGTTTCTTCTTCCTTTTGGCCTTGGCCTTAAGGTCTTTGAATGCATTTGAGTCTATGCTCTAAGCCTACAAAGATCAACAGACACTTTATTGCCACAAATTTGACGTCTGTGAGTCTTTCATCTTTTGAAGGTTAATGGCTAGTCGATCATCTTAAATTTGACGTTTACGAGCTTTTCATTCTCCTTAGCAATTACTTCATGTCTTTCTTGCTTGCTATGGCCACTTTTCATTGTGACATAGTTGAAGACACGTGGCAACATCTACAGCATTAAAATAAGCTTATCGAAATAAGCTTTAAAACTTGCTAGAAACCTGAAGCGCAAATGCAGACACTTATCACACTCTACTTGTTTACAAAGGACATGTGGCACATTCCATTGCTTTGAAACTTGTTAGAGACTGTGTCTCAGCATACGACACCTGGCAGCTTCCACTGCACTTTGAGGCTTGATCTTTCCTGAAGGGAACTTGCCCTCGGGGTCTTTGAAAAAAGGTTCATTTTCTAAGTGTTAGCTATCCTCCGTGAGGGTACCTACCCTTTGGGATCATCTAGGTGGCCTTTGGGCTTTAATTCTTTCGAAGGACTATTGTCTCTTTATTTCCTTCAGACAATTTGTTTGAAGGAAATCTTTCCTTGGCTCTATGTCTCTGTATTGAGAATACTCCGTCTTTGACATGTGGCACGTTCCACTACTTTTAACAAATGACACATGGCATCTTCCACTAGAATAGGCAAGGACACTTGGAAGCATCCACCTAACTTATAGGAGCTTTTAGAAACCTTCGAGAGTCCTGTGGGAGATGACATGTGGCAGCTTCTGCTGAGCTCTAGAAATACTTACAAAAACATTCGGGACTCATATTGGATTCATGCAGACATTGACACTTGTCACGCTCCGCTTAATCTTAGTAACTTGCTCGGGGCCCACCACAGTCCTTATGAAATAAAGGAAGAAATTGTGGATGATGACATTTTTTAGCTTCCACTGAGTTTTAACAGAACACATGGCAACTTCTGCTCAGTTTTAGCAATCACACGGAGGATGACACTTGGGGCACTCCGCTTATTCTTTTATAAACTTGCTTGGGGCCCACCACAGTGTTTATTTGATAATGAAATCAAAGGGAGATGCAATAACCATTGGAACTTGGTAGCCTCCACTGAGCTTTGTAGATGACACGTGACACATTCTGTTACTTTGAGAAAAAGACATTGAAACCTTCCATAGCTGCCACTTATCGCCTTTCGTGGAACTCTACAAGGGACACATGGCAGGTTCCACTCTTTGGTCTTTTTATTTTGCGTGCCCCTTTGAACCATTTGATTGAACCAACCCTAGAAATGTATAAGTGCCAAAAACTTGCCCTTTCGAAAGAATTTACCTGTTGAAGCCATTGAACCCTTTGAATCTGTTAATTTCAAGCATGTTGAGTCTGTATATTTCTTCCTACGAAGTCTATAGAAACTAAGAAGCTTAAAAATTGAGGAATTTGAATGCTCAAAACAAATTTTGAAAAGGGAAGAGGCAATTTTAGGTCTGTACAGGGCCAAAATAGTTCATAGGTTGCCCCAAAAAGGAGTGACATTTTTCGGGAACAACAGCTGGCTCCAGTTGGGAAACTTCCTTCAGTTGGAAACTTGAAACACAGCTGAGGGGAGTAGAAACCAAAATCTCCAGTGCCTTGAAGTATGCAATTGGGCTATGGAATCATGCTACCCAAAAAGAAAGGCTCCAAAAAATAAAAATGAAAAGTACAAAATAGAAATAAAATACTATACAAATATACATATGTATAGGTGAACTTATCTGATATTTCAAGAGTTAAAGTGCTTCAGATGCTGCCCATTGTGGGGCAAAGAAAAGAGAGTGCCATCTTGATACCTCAATAGGAAACTATTTTCACCATTGCATTGATGAATAGTAAAAGGGCCCCTCCACAGGGAATCAAACTTTCCATGCATTCCCTTTGGTTCTCTCCTCTTATCCCACAGGAGGACTTGATCTCTAATCTGGAAATCATGATTCTTTGCTTTCTGGTCGAAGAGCTTCTTCACTAAACCTTGATGGGTAGTAATTTGATCTACCGCTACAGTTCTCTACTCGTCCAGCTCAGTCAAGCACATGATCCTCTTATCAAGGGAGCTTTCATATGTTTGATCTTCAATTGCCTTAGCTAATTTCAATGCTGGCAATTCTAAGGTGATTGGTATCTCAGAATTGATACCATAAAGAAGTTGGAAATGAGACATACCAATTGCTCTCTTTGGTGTAATTTTGTCTGCCCATAGAGCATCAATCAATGCATTATGCCATGTCCTTTGGTTGTCATTCACCAACTTCTTGATGATAGTCACCAGGTTCTAATTGCTTGATTCAGCCTTTCCATTCCCTTGTGGGAAGTAATCAGAAGAGTGGGAAAGTGTAATCCCATAGTAGAAACAGAATTGAGTAATCTCTTGGGAAGTGAAACAAGCTACATTGTTAGTGACAATCTTGGTTGAGACCCCAAACTTGGAAATGATATTCTCTTTGAGGAAATTGCACACTAATTTTGAAGTAGCATGTTTGGTTGGAACAACTTCCACCCACTTGGTGAAGTGATCTATTGCTATGAGGACATAATCATGTCCAGCACTTGAAGATGGGTTTACAGCTCTAATAAAATCAATTCTCCATTGTTGGAATGGCTCCTCTATGACCACTAGCTTGAGAGGTAGGGCAGCTAACTTGGGTCTTCTGACAGACTATTGGCATAGTTCACATTCCCTAACCCACTTGTATGCATCTTGAAAGAGAGTTGGCCAGTAGTACCTGGCTCACAGGATCTTATGGGCAGTCACAGGAGCAAAAAAATGTCCTCCATAGGCTAGATTGTGGAAGGATTTTAAAAGTTGGCTTTGATGCTTCTTGTCCACACAGTGAAGGAACACTCCATCAAGGCTCCTCTTGTATAGGCCGTTGTCCCAGAGGACAAAATTTGTAACTTTCAGCTTGATGGTTCTCCTTTCTTTATAAGATAGGTGAGCAGGACACTTACCATAAGTAAGGAAATGAGCAATACCTGAATACCACTCATCTGTGGTAGAGACAAAGAGGACTATTGGTGTGTCTTCCACCTCTGATTCTTCATGCTCTATTCTTTCTGGCTTGTTATCAGTAATTAATTGGCAAAGCCCCTTTCCATGCACCAGCTTTTGGCTTGATGACCAGATCAAAATCTTGGATCTTTGCAACCCAATTGCCTCTTTTCATCCCAAACTCCTACTGAGTTAGTATGGACTTGACCGTGGTGTCAAGAACCAAGGCAATAATGTGTGAATTCAAGATATAGAAGTGGAAATGTGTCAATGCCTTCACCACCACATAAGCATGCTTCTCCATGTTCGAGTACTTCAGCTCATGAGCTTTGAGAGGATAGCTCATGAAGGAAATGGGGGATTCCATACCTTCTTTATTCTATTGAACCAGAATTGTTGAAAGGGTGTGTTCTGAAGCATAATTGTATATGGTGAACTCTTTGTTATAGTCTGGACAAACCAGAATTGGGGCGTGGGCAATGGCAGTCTTGATATCCTTAAATGTTGACTTGCCTTATTTAGTTCAACTGAAGATGGCCTTTTCCTTCATCATGTTCACAATATGTCTAGTCTTCTCAGCAAACTCAGAGATGAACCTCCATAATAAATTCACCTTTCCAAAGAAAGACTGAACAATAGTCTTACTTGTGGGCAAAGTATGCTCTTGGATAGACTTGACTCTGTCTGAGTCAATCTTTATGCCCCCTTTGGACACAATGTGTCTAAGAAGTTTTCTCTCTATTACTCCAAAGATTGACTTTTTGAGGTTTAAGGAAATGCCATTCTGGCAGTAGCATTCTAGCACTTGTTGCAAATGGCGCACATGATCTAGGCGATGCTTAGAAAAGATAGTCAAGTCATCAAGATAAACTATGATGAACTTACCCATCTCATCCTTGAAGGCAAGGTCCATTGCTCTTTGGAAAGTGGTGCCAGAATTTATCAAGCCAAAAGGCATCCTTCTATATGCAAACGTGCCCCAAGGTGTGGTGAAAGTAGTCTTATGTTGGTCTGCCTATGTGTCTAAGAAGTTTTCCCTCTGTTACTCCAAAGACTAACTTCTTGGGGTTTAAGGAAATGCCATTTTGGTGACAGCATTCCAGTGCTTGTTGCAAATGGCACACATGATCTGGGCGATACTTAGAAAAGACGATCAAGTCATCAAGGATAACTATGATGAACTTACCCATCTCATCCTTGAAGGCAAGGTCCATTGCTCTTTGGAAAGTGGTGCCAACATTTATCAAGCCAAAAAGCATCCTTCTATATGCAAATGTGCCCCAAGGTGTGTTGAAAGCAGTCTTATGCTAGTCTGCCTCACTAGGTTGACAACTTCAACCTGATTATATCCTGAGAAGCTATCTAGCATTGATAACATCTTCAAACTCGTCACTATCTAAAGCACTTGATCCATGATTGGTAAAGGATGATTGTCCTTTAAGGATGACTGATTCAAATTTATAAAATCCACACAGAGGTGAATTTCACCATTCTTCTTCCTCATAGGCACTATATTTGCAATCCATGCAGAATGATGGATTGGGAAAATGATTCTAGCATTTAGCATTTTTTGTATCTCAGACATAATAGTACTTGATATTTTTGGATTATACTGCCTGAATTTTTACTTGTAAGGCACCGAGTCAGTCTTGAGAGAAATGTCATGGCAGATTTTGTCAGGCTTGAGCGACTTCAAGTCATCATAGGAGTATGCTAGGATGTCCATGTACTGGTTAAGCAAAGTAGTGAACTTGAACCTCTCCTCAGGAGTACAACATTTACCAATGTTAACCATCTTGGGATCTCCCTTGGTTCCCAGATTTACTTGATCAAACTCCTGAGAGGAACTTGATTTTATTTGTTGTTATTTGATGAATCTATCATGCTTATCAACTAGCTTCTCAAGGGAAACCAGGCCTTTGGGAATCTTATTCCCTTTAAGTTGCAGGAACTCCTCACCTACATCTGTATTTGATTCAAGAGCTAGTTCACACTTCTGAGGTTCACTGCCTTCAAAATGTAGCCGTTCAAAGCTATCTTTTTGCTCTAGGAAAGCAATGATTTGGTTGTCATTGTTAAACACTTGCCAATGACTAGCATTATCAGGTATACTTGTTTTAAAGACCAGCTCAATAGTGTACTTATCTCCTTTGAAGTCTGGATGGGGGACCAAGAGAGTAATTGAAATAAACAGTGCATCAACCCGGTCATTGAATTCTCTAGGAATGGCAGAGACACTGAAAGCATCAAAGTTTTCAATTTAGTCCCAGACTAGATTATGGTAGTGGCACAATCTCTAATTCTTGGTTTGGTACAGGTTTCTCACCTGACAAACCACTAGTTTAGCATCTACTTTGGCATGAAGGAGCTTGATGCCTTTGTCTCGAGCAGCCCTCAATCCAAGCAACAGAGACTCATATTCAACTGTGTTATTAGTGTTGTTGAACTACAACTTCTAGGATGAAAGAAAAATATCTCCTTGAGGAGATATCAACACAACATCAGCTCCTGAACCAGTAGAGGAGCAACTGCCATCAAATTCAAGAATCCATACCTTATTTGATACTGATTTTTTTTTGGATTCTTCTTCATTCAGAGGAGGGGATTCTTCTACACTTACATTGCATCCTGCTAATTCTTTTGTTGTTCTAGCTGAATGTATTTTCAGGTTGTCACTTGTAGGAGCTTCATCAGATGCCTCATGAACTTCATCCATGGATAGAAAGTAGTTATCCATGCCTGAAGATTCAAATAGAATTTGAGCTTCAGGTGCCGAGGTCTGGGTAACCACATATTTCACTTCCTTCTGAGGGAGTAGCTTCTTCATGACACCTTTGACTAGAATCCTTGCCTTAGATAAGTCCATGCTCAATTCACCACCAACATCCCTGCAGAAATTTTGCCCAAGAAGGATGCCATATGATGCTGGGACGTCAGCTACCAAGACAGTCATCTTGATTCTTTTGTCTGAGAATGCTGCAAACGTAAATTGGGCATCCTTAATTTTTTCCAACAGAGGTACTTGTTTGTTCTCCATGGAAAAACATCTACCAAACATCTTGGTCAGTGTGAGGTCAAGATATTTAGCCACTTTAGCAGGCATGACATTGTCTGAAGCTTTAGAATCAATGATGTAATTGTTTAGTTGATGTCCATTTATCAATAATGAGACATAAAAAGGTTCGATCCTACTAGGAGCAGTAGGAGGGGTAATGACAAGATTGTTCCTAGTGGATGCATTCTTAGGGAAATCATATGTCACTTTGGGAATTTCTTGTCTTACAGGGATGGCTTGGTTTTTAACAAATTGAACTAGTTTGTCTAATTGCTCGGGGTTAGACTGCAGAAATTCAAATTCAGACATTTGAATTTTGGTCTTATTTATATGGTCAATGATATCAAATGTTGGAAATGAACTAGGTACAGAGGATGGGAGTTCATTCTTTTGAGTTTTGGGAGGGGGAGAATTGGACTACAAATTTGAAGTTGAAGGTGCAAAAATGTTTGGGGTACTTACCTTTCTAACAGTCACTAGGTCCTTTGGCTGGAAGGGTAGAGTGGTCCCACATTTAGCAATTGAAACTACTGGTTGAGGTTGCCCCTCTGTCTTCTCTTTATCAACTTGTTAAGTTGATTGATTCTTGGATCAGGTGAATACAACATATAATCCTTCAGCTACATTTCCTTCGCTTCTGGGTTCATCCTGATAATTCAAGAAATTGATATTGGAGTCACCAGCTAATTCTTCTTCTTCCTCAGTGAAGAGATTAGTGTCATCTTCAAGACTCAACTCAGGCTGGAATGAGAAATCTGATTTAACTTCAAGATATCCAACCACTGAGTTAGTTGTAGGTGCTTCAATGGCAAGGTTATTCCTCTAAGGGCATGGAAGATGATTGGTTTGCCCTTGGTTTTTGGCAGCATGGCCTTGGTAGGACTGATTAGGGAATGTCCTCCTTGGTAAAGCTCTGTATGAAGGAGCAGATGGCATCCCTTGGGCCTTTTATTTTCTGAGGGCCAGGAATTCATTTGCTAGCTTCTGCACCATTAGATCAATGGTGGCTGAAGGGGAGTATTCAGAGGAAGAAGAAGAACCACCTCTATTTGGATCTCTCCTTATCTTTCCTGCCAAGATAAGGTCATCTTCAACTTCAGTAGCCAAATCTTGAGTAGCCTCAAGGTTTATGTGGCCAGCACGTCTTAATATAAAACTCACTTCAGGCAGTTGTAAGTTGATGAAGAAGCATTTGAGGTTTTTAGGTGTTGGTTGAGCAATAACAGGAATTTAGTTCTTTAGCTTATCAAACTTTGCTATGAAATCCCTCATAGGCTCATGAGGCTCCTTCTTCATCTGTGTGAGTTGGACCAGTAAGACATGAGCATCTTTTGTAGGTTTAAATCTTGCTTTGAATTTAGCTTTGAGTGTATCCCAATCAGTTATCGATCTAGCTTACAGATGGTATAACCAGTCTGCAATAGCACCTTGCAGTGTTTTCATAAAAAGCCTAATTTCCACGTCCTCAAATTTCACTCTTATTACACCACAGGCTATGCTGAAGGCTACAATATGTTCATCAGGATGAACTTTCTCATCAGCAAAGAATTTGGAGAAATTCTTTCTTGAGCTGCATGGAAGTTCATGCAGGGGTGGAGTCAAATTTAGTGGGCCAAAAGAATAATCTCAGGGGCCTCGAACTGCCATGATTGGATTATTGAAAGCAGGGATAACAAATCAAGGTGGAATATGGTTAGGCAAAGCTCTGCTAACAAGCTCTGGCTTGTGTTGGTGTCCTGGTACGGGTAGGAGGAACACTTCTGGATCGTTGAACTTAAAGTTGTGGAGAAAGTAAGTCAAAATTTCCTTGCTGCACCAACTCAAAGATAGGGTCAACAGCACCTTGAACTCTCTAGATTTTGGTATAACGTGGAGTTGCTAGATTGTGAAACAAAAATGGAAAAAGACTAGTCTTACTTCAACTTGAAGCTTGAGGCTTCAAACTGCTTGTCTTTCTCTAGCGGAGTCACCAAAAACTGTTGGGTGAATATTTTGTTGACCAACTAACTGGTGAGCAAAATAGGTCTCTTCAACCACAACATAGGGAGATTGGTCAGCTAGATGTGCAGGTTTACTACATCACCAGGGGACAAATCTCTCCTCTCATCAAGGGGAGGTTCCCTATAAATATGAGGGAGCTATATACTATATATATATATATATATATATAAAAATAACACTCAGGGGTAGGATAAGCCATCCATCTCTCTTTTTTCAGAGATGATGTTAACAAACAAAGGAGAAAATCTTGGTGAAAACACTGAAGGCACTTCTCTTCTTTCAGAAGTGTTCTTGCAGGAAATAGCAGGAGTTCTTTCAGGTAGGATAAGTAACTGGTAATAGAGCAGAGTAACCAACAATCTAAGATGTAGCACAAAGTCTCCACCTTGACTGCCCAAGAGTGAAACATGAATAACAATGGGGGCACAAAGTCATCCCAAGGTCCTTTACACAAAACAGAAAAAAAACACACACTAAAGACAACTATGACAGCACAAAGTCTGAAAGTAACTAGCTTCAGGACACCTTCCTTATCACTTCCACTAGCTCTGCTTGTTAAATTGCATAAACAAGAATACATTTAGGAAATAGACATAAGAACAATCTCCTAGAATGATACAAGCTATAACAACACAAAGTCTATGCAAAGTAACTTGCTTTCTCATTCAAATAAAAAAATATGATAAACAATCTGAGCTCAAAGTCTCAGTGATGTCTTTCAATTTGGGCAGAGTTTTGCTTCTGGTAACGGGAAGATCTCCCCATCAAATGATACAAGAGATTACATTATATAGAGGCCAAGGAGGCTTGGCACTTTGTCCCATGGAGTCGACCCATGCTGTGCATTAATGCCTTGGATGCATTTTTGGTTCTGTCAAGGAGGGCCATGCTGGAGCAAGGTGGCTGCCTTAACTATGGCGTGTTGATTCATCTCCAATGTCTTCTCCTGAGCTTGAGTCACTCATTCTATTACCTATTATCCACATAACTGTCCACTTTGCCTTTACTCCAAAGGGGACAAACAAGCTGCGCTTTCAATGCTTGCAGGCCCAAATACCTACCTGGTGGACTGTTCCACCTACTGGAAATAACTCCTATTGATATTTCCCTCTTTGTCTCTTCTTCCTTTTGGCCCTGGCCTTAAGGTCTTCGAATGCATTTGGGTCTGCATTCTAAGCCTGCAAAGATCAACAGACACTTTATTGCTACAAATTTGATGTCTGCGAGTCTTTCATCTTTTGAAGGTTAACGGCTAGCTGGTCATCTTAAATTTAACGTTTGCAGGCCTGTCATTCTCCTTAGCAATTCCTTCATGTCTTTCTTACTTGCTATGGCTGATTTCTGCTGTGACACAGGTGAGGACACGTGGTAGCATCCGTAGCTTTAAAATAATCTTATCAGAATAAGCTTTAAAACTTGCTAGAAACTTGAAGCACGGATGCAGACACTTGTCTCACTCTACTTGTTTACAAAGGACATGTGGCATGTTCCACTACTTTGAAACTTGTTAGAGACTGTGTTTTGACATACGACACTTGGCAGCTTCCACTGCGCTTTGAGGCTTGATCTTTCTTGAAGGGAACTTTCCCTTCAGGGTCTTTGAAAGAAGGTTCATTTTCTAAGTGTTGGCTATCCTCCGCGAGGGTACCTACCCTTTGAGATCATCCAGGTGGCCTTCAAGCTTTAATTATTTAAGAGGACTATTGTCTCTTTATTTCCTTCAAACAAAATGTCTGAAGGAATTCCTTTAGACAATTTATCTGAAGGAATTCTTTCCTTGCTTCTGTGTCTCTATATTGAGAGTGCTCCGTCTTTGACACATGGCACGTTCTGCTGCTTTTAACAAGTGACACATGGCATCTTCCATTGGAATAGGCGAGGACACTTGAAATCATCCACCTAACTTATAGGAGCTTTTATAAACCTTCAAGAGTCCTACGAGAGATGACATGTGTGGCTTCTGCTGAGCTCTAAAAACACTTATAGAAACATTCAGGACTCATATTGGATTCATGCAGATGTTGACACTTGTCACGCTCTACTTAATCTTAGTAACTCACTTGGGGCCCACCACAGTCCTTATGAAACAAAAGAAGAAACTATGGATGATGACACTTTTTAGCTTCTGCTAAGTTTTAATAGAACACGTGGCAACTTCTGCTCAGTTTTAGCAATCACACAGAGGATGACACTTGGGGCACTCCGTTTATTCTTTTAGTAACTTGCCCGAGGCCCGCCACAGTCTTTATTTGATAATGAAACCAAAGGGAGATGCAATGACCATTGACACTTGGCAGCCTCCATCGAGTTTTGCAGATGGCACGTGGCACATTCTGTTGCTTTGAGAAAAAGACATTGAAACCTTCCACATCTGCCACTTGTCACCTTTTGTGGAACTCTACAAGGGACACGTGGTAGGTTTCACTCTTTGGTCTTTTTCTTTTGCGTGCCCCTTTGAACCATTTGATTGAACCAACCCTATAAATGTATAAGTGCCAAAAACTTGCCCTTTCGAAGGAATTTACCTATTGAAGCCATCAGACCCTTTGAATCTATTAATTTCAAGCATGTTGAGTCCATAGATTTCTTCCTGCAGAGTCTGTAGAAACTGAGAAGCTTGAAAAATGAGGAATTTGAATGCTCATGACAAATTTTGAAAAGGAAAGAGGCAATTTTGGGTATGTGCAGGGCCAAAATAGTTCATAGGTTGCCCCAAAAAGGAGTGACATTTTTTGGGGACAACAAAAGGGTTGGATGAAGACACTAGAGCTGCCTTAAATCTGATGGGCGGAGGAGATATAAATAAGTTGGCTTTCGATCAGATTTCTGAGCTTTGTACCAACTACTCTTGAATGAAACCTGGATTTAGGAAAGGAAGATTTGGAAAATCTAATGAAGTGGGTAAGTTAATAGAAAAATTTGCTAATCTAAAGATAGATATCTTGGTTACACTAAATAGTACCTTAGATGGCCTTCAAACTAAGGCAAATGCAACATAACTCTTAGCAATCTACTGTCCTAAGTGCAGACAGAAACATGCCCTTAGAGATTGTCCACTAGATAAAACCAATGTTTCATCATGTGGGATCTGTGATGCAACAAATCATGATACCGAACATTGCACCCTTCTACTTATTTTAAAGAATCAAATGAAAACACAAGTCTAGTCCACTGAAGAAGTAAATTATATTCAAAGACAAAACTTTGTCCCACAAAACTAGGCTCAAGGACAGTTTAATGCAAGAAATCTAGTTAATCCATGGATGACACCATGGAATGTTTTAGTTCATTCACCATTTTAGAATCAATCCTAAATTCCATCAATTCAAAATCCATGGGTAGGACAAGATTGGATGTCAACACCCCCACGTATGGTGCCACAACCACAGCAACAATGGGTGCCACAGCAACATGGATGCCTCAGCCATATCAATAATGGAATCAGTAGTAGAACCCACAGTCATAATATACCCAACCAAGAAGACCACTTCAATAACAAATTATTATGCCACCCCTAGTTATTCAGCAACAAAGACAAATCAATCAACCCTCAATGCCTACACAACCAATAACAAATCTAAAAAATAAACAACCAACACATGTTTATATTAATGAACATAAAGATACAATCAATGTTAGATCTATTGAGTGTTCAAACATACATTTGAGATCAAGAAAAATTATATAAAAACTTTCAGTTCTCATTTCTAAGATACCTAATGAAAATAAAAAGACAGAATCATCTCAATTAAACACTAGAGAGGCCAAAATCAAAATAAGCCCTGAAGTAAAAAAAAATAAAAAAAATTACTACCCCAGTAGTTCCTTTTCCATAAAGATTAAGAGAAATTGGTATTAAACCAGAATTAAACTTGATCCAGGAGTTGCAAAAGATCAATATTGAGGTACCCTTTCTACAAGCTATTAGGGATATACCTGAATTAAATAAGATCATCAAAAACCTTTGTATCAAGACATCTAGGAGGAAAGTAAAATATCATGTAACCATTCATGTTGATGGAAAAGTTGTTGATTTATTAGCAGGAAAATTATTAGTTCCAAAATATGCAAATCTGGGAAGCCCATTGATCACAATTACAATCAGAGATAAAAAAATTCTTAACATCTTGGTAGATTTGGAAGCAGCAATCAATGTTATGACAACTGATACTCTTCATGCATTGTCTCTAATGAGAATGCAACCTATAACTACCATTCTTCAAATGGCGGATCAGTCTGTAATGAAACTAGAAGGGACTATAGAAAATGTTAAAGTATTAATAGAATCTTAGGAGTATCCAATAGATTTTATGGTTTTGTAACTCAAAACAAAGAATCTAGGATATCCCATAATCCTAGGAGACCATGGTTGGCTATTATAGCAGCATTGATTGATTGTAGGTCAGGAGACATGACTATTTCTAATGGGATAAAATCCAAATGCATCTCTTTGTATCCTCCTGCAAAACCATCAACAAATTACTTATAAGAACTTTGGGTGGATGAATCAGACAACCATTAAACAACATTTCCTCATTAGCTATGATCATAGTTAAAAAACCCTTGGAAGAATTGAATGGAGACATAAACCCAAAATCTACAGACTCTGTCAGTCCAAAATCTATGGACTCTGCCAGTCTGAAAGCTACAGACTCTGCCAGTCCAGAAACTAAGGACTGCCTTAGTTTAGGATTCTTGGGTCAAATAGAATATTCTGAAACCTCCACTTCTACTTCTTCTATTATTTCTTTACCATATGATCATGGATTGATTCAGGAAAGTGTGTGTAAATTAGCAGAATAATAACAAACTCATTTCTTAGATACATTTCATTATTCTTTAGCCAGATTGATTCCTCCTAGAAAAGAGTTTGTTGATAATGTAACTATATTTCATAAGCTACTTCCTCATCTATGTCCTTTGAACTCATTGATTAGTGAGTTTAATCAAATAGAATCCAACAACCCAGTTACAAAACCAATCATGGTATTACCTGAAAAGATTTTGAACATCAATAGTTGGTTAACAAATGAAGAGGAATATCAACTCTTTGAAGTACTGGAAACACATACCAAGGCTTTTGCTTGGGATTATACTAACATGAAGGAAATTCACCCCAACATATGCACTCATCACATTTACACAGAATCTGTCAAATTGGTAAGACAACCACAAACAAGAATAAATCCAACATTAAAAGAAATCATCAAAATAGAAATCCAAAAGTTGCTGGAAGCTAGGTTTATTTACCCCATCTCAAACAGCCAGTGGGTTTCACCTCTGGTAATTGTGCCTAAGAAAAATAGAAAATTAAGGGTATGTATAGATTATAGAGAATTGAACAAAGCAACACTCAGAGATTACTTTCCTTTACCTTTCATTGATCAAGTTCTTGACAACTTGGTAGGGAAGAGATTTTTTTCTTTTCTAGATGGGTTTAGTGGGTATAACCAGATAATGGTAGCAGCTGAAGATCAAGATAAAACCATGTTTACCTACCCTTGGAGAACTTTTTCTTATCGAGTACTTTCATTTGGAATCTATAATGCTCCAGCAACCTTCCAAAGAGTAGTTCTGGCAATATTCTCTGACCTTACAAATGATTGTGTTGAAGTATATATGGATGACTTCACCATTTATGGTGAAACTTATGAAGAGGCTCTTACCAATTTGGAAAGAGTATTGATCAGATGTGAGGAACACCAGTTATCTTCAATCCATGAAAAATGTTTATTGATGATGGATGAAGGAATAGTCTTGAGACACCATATTTTTGCAAAAGGCATTCAAGTAGATCCAAAGAAAGTTGAAATGATCTTCAATTTACCCATTCCACAAACACAAACTAAATTAAGAGTTTTTTGGGACATGTTGGTTACTACAGACACTTCATAGATAAGTTTAGCCAAATAGTTGTTCCTATGTTTGCCTTGCTTACAAAAAATAGTACATTCAAATGGCGTGATAGTTACCAGCAGGCCTTTGAGACCATTAAAGCTAAACTTGTTACTGCTCCAGTATTGAGAGGATTAGATTGAACTAAGCCATTCCATATATATACAGATGCTTCTAATATAGTACTAGGAGTAGTCCTTAGATAAAAATATGAAGAGGGAAACATGTATGCTATATATTATATTAGCAAAAACATGACACCTACTAAGAGAAATTACACCACAACTGAGAGGAAATTCTTAGTTGTAATCTATGCAATTAACAAATTCAGACATTACATGATAGGCTACAAGGTATTTATCTATACAGACCATTCAACTATTAGATATCTTACCAACAAACCAATTGTGGGAGGTAGGATTATTATATGGTTGTTGCTATTACAAGAATTTGATGTTACTATTGTAGACAAATTAGGGAAGTCTAATGTGGTAGCTGATTTTTTGTCAAGAATAAACACTACAGGTGTAGAAGAACCAGTGGAAGATGACTTTCCAGATGAATAACTATTTGTTATTTCACCAAAATCTCTGTGGTTTGCTGATATAGCCAATTACCTCACCACAGGGAATTTTCCTCTACACTTTTCACAAAAAGAAAAGAAACATTTAATCAAAGAAAGCTCTTCTTTCAAATGGATTAATGAAATGTTATTTAAACTTGAACCTGACCATGTGTTTTGCAGGTGTGTGACAAATGATGAAGCTTATGATATCATCAGAGCTTGTCATGATGAACCAAGAGGAGGTCATGACTCAGCTCAAAGAACCATACATAAAATTCTAGGAGCAGGATACTATTGGCCTCACCTTCATTAGCAAGTAAAAAGATATGTCAAAAACTGCGATGTTTGTCAAAGAATTGGACACCGTACTCTTTCAATAGAGATGCCTCTACACCCTCATCCTTAATTGATTTTAGAACTATTTGAGAAATTGGGAATTGATTTTATAGGTCCAGTAGATCCTCCTTCTAGAGGAAGAGAATATATCCTAGTATGTACAGACTATGTGACCAAATGGGCAGAAGTGGAAGCATTAACTCATGCAAGAGAAGAGATGGTAGTTGATTTCTTATATTTCAAAATCATGCAAAGATTTGGTGCTCCAAAAGAGATAGTCTTAGATCAAGGACCACAATTCATGTCAAACATGATAAAGCACTTCATGCAAGTGTATCAAAATTAGCATAAAAAACCATCTCCATACCATCCACAGGCTAATGGGCAAGTTGAAGTCACCAACAAAGAACTAGAAACTATTTTAACCAAGGTTGTTAATTTCAGCAGAAAGGATTGGGTAGATAAGGTACCAAAAGTTGTTTGGGCCTATAATACTACTTGAGAAATAACAACTGAATTTTCACCTTATGAATTGGTTTATGGTAAGAAGCCTTTATTCTTTATTGAATTTGAATTACAAACTCTGAAAATAGCTATAAAAGTAGGAATTAAATTGGAAGAAATACAAAAAGAAAGACTCCTATAGCTTAATCAACTTGATGAAATGAGGATAGAAGCACTACAAAGAACTAAATTGGTACAACATCAAATAAAATTTGGCATGATTCACAAATCAAGCAACATAATTTTTAGAAAGGAGATTAAGCACTGTTGTTTGATTCCAAATTTCAATAGTTCAAAGGAAAACTACAAACAAGGTGGTTGGGACCTTATCAGATTGAGGAGGTCTATGAAAATGGTTCTGTTAAGCTAATACCTATTGATGACAGTAGAAGAGCTCTGTTAGTCAATGGACATAGATTGAAGCTCTATCAAAAACCTCCCAATAAAGAAGAATTTGTTTAAAAGGTAAAGGATCAAGTAGTTGTTCTGGAGAGCTCTGCTTCTTTTAGTGAACATGCTCCTTGATAACCCCATAGTCCAGTAATACAATTAAAAAAAAAATCATCAATAGTGAAAATCTTTCTAGGGATGCTATTGATAATGCATGCCTAGAAAACTAGCTCGTTGGCTGGCTATGCATTGCAAAAAGGGCTTTGGCTAGAAAACCAGTAATGGCTGGCCAAAGGAAAAAAAATAAAAATTTATAAGAAAATCTCATCATGACATTATGATTGGTCATCTCCATGCAATAAACTAATCCATGCAAACTTATTTGTGCAGGACACATGGCAAGCAAAGGATAATGTCTAATATTAAAGTAAGACATATTTTATTTATCTATGTTTAGTTAATTACTTATCTTCAATTTAATTAAGACTTATTCTACGGAGATGACCCAAATTTGAATCTTCCAAAATGGAATGACATGACACATGCCATAATTAAAAAAATAAGCATGCAACCAAGCCGCCAAAGGTGTATGGATAAGTGTGCAAATTTGATATAATCAATTGAGTCATCAAGTATCATAATAATGAGACGTCATAAAAAAAGGTTTTAAATGAAGTAACAAATCATTTTCACCGTCAATGTGACACGTCATCATTTCACATAACTTGTATTAATGAGATAGAATGGTTGGCACACTCCGTAGAAATGTGTGGCATATAACTGTATCAAACCATCATATCAAACTACGAACTCATGCAGTTTTAGCGTTTCCAGTGAACTATTTCATTCCTACAGACTTTAACAGAAGCTAGTCTACAGATCCTCCATGATTGTTGCCTGCAAATCCTCAGTGATTGTTGCCTACCAATTTTGACAAAAAAACTGGTCTACACCTCAATTAGAGTTAAAAGAATATAGTTGACTATAAATATACATAGAAATGGGATAAAAGACAAGATCAGAGCTGAAGGATCCAACAAAGTTTCATAAAGACAAAGCTTCTACAGTAGTCTTTAGAGCCAATGGTTGGCTACCTTTCATTGAAAAGTTCCAGGGTTTCGATGAAACAATGGTAAGTGAATTCATCACCAATCTCACCCATAAATTTTTAATTGTGAAAGGCATTGGTATTCCTATTACAACTCAAGTTATAAGCCAAATTATACAAGTTCCAGAAGAAGGAATGAGAGCTACAGGCAAAATTTTATTTAGTGATTTAATTAGTCAGTTTAATGGTAATGAGCAAACTGAGACTTCATGTCTAGCAGATTCCAAGGAAAAATTAAAAGGGATTAGTAGAAATTCACTTCCTGAACCCTAGAAATCTATTACCAAGTGGGTACTCAAGTATTTCATTTGTGAAGGGGAACACAGTCTTTTAGGGGGAGACACCATGAAAATGTCAATACATCTTAAGCATGAGAGACAAAACCCTTAGTACAAAATTAATCTCCCATCCTTCTTATATGGTGCTCTACAAGTTATGTCTACAACCCCTAATGTTGCTCTTAGGCATCATGGCCTTATTCATCTCATTATCCAACATCACTTCCTTTAGTAAGGACAAGAGGTCTGGGAGGAATTTCATAACATTATAGCACAACAAATTCCATATTTACCTACACAAGAAACCCCAAATTCACTATAGGAACGCTCATCTCCACCTACTGCATCAACTGAAAAAACAACATCAAGGAAGAAATCATAGACTGTAGTCCCAACATAAAATCCTTCTTCTTCTTCTTCTTGAAGAATCATAAGATCTCAAATCCCTGAAGTTTCAAGGTCTCCACAAGAACTTCATGAATCTATAGTACAACCAATTCCCTTGTCAGGAAGAATAAAATTGAGATGAAAGGTTGCTACAGAACCTGAGAGGATCAAGAGAATGATAATTGAGAAAGAAAGTCAACCAAGTATAGCTCAAAGAGTGACCAAAAGAAGGAGGAGGCTCATTCTGACAAATGAAGATGAAAAAGAAGTTGTAGACATTCTGGAAAGTCTTAAAATGGTATCTCATTCCCCCATACATTAAAATATCCCTACACCTATAGATATTGAAAAAATTCCTTTCAAAAGAAACTCTCCAATCATAATTGAGGAGCCAATTCTAGGGAAGAGCCACACACAGTGGAGAAATCAAGTATGGCAGAACAACCACCTGTTCCAGTTGAAACTATAATGGATAAAGGGAAAATTGTATGTACCAATGAGAAAGATAAATCATCTAATCTAAATGATCCTATTTTGTAGTTAACTTTGTATCTTTCTCAAGCTCAAGCTCTTGAACAACAATAAATAGATGACATTGTTGACTTGATCAGTCAATTGCAAAATAATGATCATCTCCACTCATTGTTGGTGCAAAAATTAGAGACAACATCTGTTGATCATGTAGCATAAGTTCACAGATTAGAGGAAACAATAAAGGAATATGAAAGTGAACAAATAGATCTTTGAATATATATAAAAAGTCTGAAGAAGGAAAATAGGAGATTGCAGAGTTTGGTAAACTCTTTCAAAGCACCTAATATCGCACCTCCTCCTCCTCCTAAGGTATTTGTTGACCACGGTTGTCAAACAAGTGATCCAGGTATTACTCCCTTGTAAATACTACATCAAATTGAACAAAAATATTCTGTACTTAAACATAAAAATAAAGATGCAACTTCTTCAAACAAACTCTTGGAAATTGAAAAGAAAGAATTAGAAACTAAAGTCCAAGATTTAGAAAAAAAATTGTAGGATGCATGCAAATTAGGGGAAACTCTTTTGGCATGTTGGAATCATTCTCTTGCATACAATTTGTTTTTATTTGAACAATTTTATAGATGGAAAATTTTGTAGATTTCTTGTCATCTTCCTTATAAAATTTTACATCTAACAATATTTTTGGAAATTTTCTATAGTGCTAAACTTGATCAGCAGGATTTGCTTTGTGAATTTTATTTGCATGATTTGATTCTAGGAGACTATGAGCACAATAAATTTTTGATAAACCTTCATGTGGGAGAAGTTTAACTGAGGGCATTACATTCTACATTCAAAAATCAAATAGCATTGGAAAAGCAGATTTGAGGACTATACAAATAATGCTAAGACTACAGGATTGTGTGTCTGACCAGCCTTTCCTATTCCCAGATTGATCAAATAGAATTTTAACTGTGCTTTGTTAAATGATGAGGTTAAAACACATTATTTATAGGCTCTATATGATTGTGATGTTTCTTTTGATTTATTTTCAAGACAAAGTTTTGATTCAATGGTGGCTACAAGTGTAAATAGATGGGACCAACTTTCAGTGCCTCTTAAAAGATGAGAGGTCATGTCCCCAAATAAATTAAGATGGAGTATAAGGAGAGCATCCTCAATTTTGAAAATCTTAATAGAGGTAATAAACTCTAGGGGAGAGTAGAAATGGATTGGCATGAGATATAGACCCCCTTTGTTGATCATACCTATTCCAAGATGGTAGAATTGGGCTCCATAATCAGAAGAGCAATTCAATATATGGAAGCAAATGATTCAAGCACATCAGGGATTTACAATCAATTCAAATAAATAAATAATAAATGAATTTAATGAATATGATCTAAGTCAGAGTGTGGAAAGTAGAAGCCAGAGCTATGAACGTCAATAAATATTTACAATGGGACTTGCAAAAGGTAAAGCTTGGGGGAGATGATGAGCTCAAAATATGGTTCATTATTGACATGTTATTTCCTTCAATTCATCTCTCTAAGGATATTATCTTATGCAAATCTTAGATTGTTAGATAACTATTACATGGAAAATAGATATTTGTCTTGTTTATATTAAACCAAAGACTAAGCCTTTACTTTGTCATTAATGTCTAATACATAGCATGTTTGAGTGTTTTTTTGTTGTGAAGAATTCTCAAGAAAAAGACACAAGCAATGTAAAGTGAACGTGCGATTTTGATCTTCATCTAGTAGAACTATGGACTCCGTAGGCTTGGTTCTACAGACTTTGCAGGCTTGGTTCAATGGACTCTACAGGCTTGTTTTTATGGACTCCGCAGGCTTGTTTCTATAGACTCCATAGGCTAGTTTCTACGGACTCCGTATGCTTGCTTCTATGGACTCCGCATGTTCATTCCTACCGACGTTGCAAGGTCAATTCTGAGAATTATGTAAGGACAAAGCTATAAATGGGGAAGCCGATGGCCAAATAGGATAAGTGAGAATCATTCCAAGTAGAATCAAATAAGGAAAATAACCGCTTGTTGTTTTGTAGGATTTATTTTTGATAAAGTTGTAAATATATTTGATGTTAAGACTATTATAGGATAGGATATCTATTTTATTGGAATAATTGGATCTCTTGGAAATCCAATCTCCTATCTTTGGATGAGTAGATTGACCAAGGAATCCTATTCCTTTGCATCCTATTTTGAGTTGATTATAATAGTATAAAATATAAGATTTTCATATATTATATATATTAGATCTCAGATGATAGAGAGCAGATAAGAGAGGAAAATATTTGTACAAGCATATTACAAGTTTCAGACAGATTGTAATCATTTCAATTTTATGAATTAATACTTCAATTTCCAGTACTGATTAATCTTTGTTCCTGAGTCCAAGAGGAGCAAGGGCCCACTCTCTTTGGAACTAGGAATTGTGTATGGTATTTATGTTATGTTTTACTAATTCATTGTTATAATTAATTATAATCTTGTTACTCATAAAAACATCAAAATAAATTTACAATTTAAAAAAAAAGCATTTTCTTATTTCAAAGTTATTTCCTTCTAAGCAATGTGTGTTTTCCTTTACAACAAACGTGTGAAACAAATTTCCTTTTGTTAGTGAAGAAGTGTGATTTTACTTTCCATGCAAGTGTAAATAGGAGTGTGATCTTTTACTTTCATCAAAAGAGTGGATTGATTTGATTTCTTCCTTTTTAGCAAAAGAGTCAATCACGTAGTTTAAGACACATTTCTTTCTCTAGTCAAAGTTAGAATAAGACAATCAAACACCCCCATAAGCAGCCTTTTAGATCTGCCATCCCATACCTTACTACTGACATCTTTGGACACCAACCCTGGTTGATAAGACATCAATTGAATATTGATTAAATGACACTCGTCACCTCTATCACCAAGTCCACTCCTAAAAGGGCTTTCACCTCAACCTCCAAAACTAAGACCCCTATGCCTTTGCCACCATTTCTTGAGTCTTACTCAACCATCCTACACAGGTTAATGTAATCATCTTACTTAACCTTACCACTTATCAAACCATTTGACCCACACAGTCCTAAACCATCTTGGTATAATGACAAACTGATATGTTCATATCATAGAACACATGGGCATGACATGGAGAACTGTAAATCTCTCTAGGTAATAGCCCATCAATTGTATCACAAGGATGACTTATTATAACATGATCCCCTTATGATCCCAACATCAATCTGAGAACCCATAGCCATCGACCAACACCTACCTACCCATCCATTCTCACCTCAGAGTGAAGAACTGATGCAATCATCTAATCGACTCCTCCCCCAATCCATACCATCCATGTGGTCACATGATCATAGGCTCAACCAAAGGATAAGTGAAAGACAAAGGTGTCCATTCTATAGACATATCCCTCTTTCACCACCCAATCATCTGGGCAATACCAAGCATGCCTACCTACAACCAAGCCCAAAGTGTCCATCTTGGGACCCTCTCAATCTAACCCATCTGAATCAATTCAATGAGTAGTTATAAAATAGCTTCATCAGACGCTAATAAAAATGAGTTTGTATGAACTAATCAATACCTCACCCCATCATCATCAAGTGATGATAGAGGCTTTACAATCCATTGAGGTTAGGTCTGAAGACCCACAACCTTTAGTAGCTTTTGTTGAAGCTCTATAGTTTTCCAACCTTGTTACCTTCAAGGATTTAGAAATACCCTCTATCCATCTAGATGATCCAGACCCTCCTCTATTCATTACCACATATATCAACTAGACCTACATCAAGAGGGTTATGATTGATGGAGGAGCTAGTATGAACATCATCTCCTCCCACGCCCACAACCAACTCAAATTACTCGATAACACTGTGTCAAAAATCTCAGCAGTGTTCTAATCATTTAATGATACCATGACCATAATTATAGGAACTGTTATCCTTTGCATTCGCCTAGGACCCCACACACTTCTTGAACTCTTCTACATAGTGGAAGGAGAGATCTAGTACAACATCTTGTTGGGACACCCTTGGATTTGTTCCATGGGTTGTGTGTCATCTACCCTACACCAGTGATCAAATTTTAGCATGAAGGTTAAGTTGTCACCATCCAAGCTAACTCGAGCCCTTTCACATCATGCAATATGGCGTATCAACCTAATGATGTTCACCTTTCTCCATCTAACAAACCTTCACCAGTAAAAGATGAAACCCCATCTTCTTCTACCAATGAAGCATCCACCAATTCTTCCATCCCTTCTACCTAAATCCACATAAAAGACCCTTTGGAATCAACCTTCCAACATCTTTCATTGGGGGAATATCACCTTTTGACACTAGACACATTTCCTACTCCTCAAGAGTATGGGAATCTTGACCAACAACTCAATTATGACCCCAATATCATAACCATTTTTCCTTTTAGACCCTCAACTTGTCAAACCAATTTTATCTATAGGGGACTTGATAAACGCCTTGACACTTCTATCAGCTCTTTTTCACCTTGACCATTCACCTCCAATTTTTCCTATCTAGATAAACCATAATTTTCCAAAACATACCTCTATAGGTGTGCTTGGAAGGGGTTTGGTTTAGGTCGATATGAACATAGGCTGCATAAGTTGTTTCCAATCGAAACCCAAAAACCTCATGAAAAGCATAGCCTCAATTTCACACCACCTAAACAACAAACCAACCCACCTCTCGTTACCATCATTGATGAGGAAATCCCATCCTCACCATTCACTCCATCATCCACAGTTGAGGATTCTAACATCATCCCCCCTAACTTTTTTTCATCAACATGATCAGCCTTAGACCCTTGACTTATCAAAAGGAGGGGGAAACTATAACCATTCCTTTAACCCACTCTGAGATGATAAAAGATGATTCTCCTACCATTAAAACCATTTAGTGTTAGGATGATGATTCCATTCTAACCTATCTTGGTGCACTAGATCTTCTATCCACAAATCTCTTCTTCCTGAGACTTCAATCATGTTGAATGAATCCACCATGGATATCAACTTGGGCACTCTAGATAACCTGTTCATTATCAAAATTGGCCAATCATTAAATTTTGAATAGCTTTAGGACTTCCCCTCCTTCCTACAGAATCACAACATAGCATTTGCTTGGTCTTATAGCGATATGCCCAGAATCGACACCCCCCTCGCTACCCACAACATAGTCACCAATTATGATGCCAAGTCTGTTAGATAAAAACTTTAGTGAATGCACCCTCACGTAGCCCTTCTCATCAAAGAAGAGCTTTAACATGTCCTCTCTGTTAATTTCATTCAACCCATTGACTATCCCCAATGGGTCTCCAATGTCGTACCTATCACCAAAGCCATAGGGAGACTTCACATTTGTGTGGAATTTCATGACCTCAACTTTGCTTGCCCAAAGGATGACTTTCCTCTACCAAGCATGGACCAGCTAGTTGACCTTATAGCCAGCCATGAGATTTTATCTCTAATGAATAGATTCTTGGGTTACAATTAGATCATAATTTCCGTTTAAGATCAACACATAACTACCTTCATCACCCGATGGGGAACTTTATGATATAAGGTCATGCCTTTTAGACAAAAGAATGCTGGTGTAACCTACCAACATGTTATGATCTACATCTTCCATGACCTTATTCACAAAATTGTCGAAGTCTATATCAATGACCTTCTTAGGAAATCCAAATGTCATAAAGACCATTGGCCCTTCTCAAGATTATTTTTGAGTGACTCATCCATTACCATGTCTACCTTAACCCCAAAAAGTGGATTTTTGGGGCCTTCTTATGAAAGTTCCTTGGCTTCATTGTATCCCTTCAGGTAATCAAATTTGATCTGTCTAAAATCAAAGTAATCCTCGATATGCCTCTTCCTACCCACCTCAAACAACTATGCAGCTTGTAGGGGAAGCTCCAATCCATTCATCACTTTATCTCCCAGATCTCAGATTGACATCAACCCTTCCATAAACTTTTGAAGAAGTATGTATCTTTTAAGTGGAATAATGATTATCAAAAGGCCTTTGATTTTCTTAAAAAGTACCTTTTGTCTCCATCGATCCTCATTCCTCCCAAGGAAGATCAACCTTTTTTCCTTATATCTCCACCACCGACCACTCCTTAGGGGTAATGCTAACTCATCGAGATGAACAACACAAAGAACAAGCCATCTACTACATTAGCCACACACTTGTAGAGTACGAGACTCAGTACACCTATACTGAGAAACTTTGCTTAGCTTTGTTCTTTATGGCCACCAAACTCCACCACTACCTTAACCACAAAACTTATGTCATAACCAATATCAACCTACTCAAGTATATGCACTCCAAGCCATACCAAAACCAATTTATGGCCAAGTGGCTCATGCTCTTGGCTGAGTTTGACCTTTATTTCTTTTAGCAGAAGTCAATTAAAGGGCAAGTCATTGCTAACCAATTGGTTGATGCACCATTAGTTGACAATCAACCTCTTCCTCTTGAGTTTCCTGATGATTCTATCACAACCCTCTCCCAGGCAGACTTCACCTATCAAGTGAACATGTTCTTAGATGGATCAAAGTGTCAACATGGTGGGGGAGTTGGCATCATCCTTATCCCTCCTCATGGTAAACCTCTTCCTTTATATTTCAAACTAGATTTTGAATGCACCAACAATATGGTTGAGTTCGAAGCCTTAGTGATAGTCCTCTAGACTGTGTTAGCCTTGGGAGTCAAAATGATCGACATCTTTGGTGATTCTCAACTCGTGGTCAATCAAATTAATGGCTCTTATCAATGTAAGAGTGATGTTTTACAATAATACAAATAATTAGTTGATGTACTCTTAGCCTCATTTGAACACTACCGTATCCAAACCACCCCATGATCTATGAACAAGTTTGCCAATGTGATGGCTTCCCTCGCCTACCCTTTGACTCTAATCTATATGTCATTATCCACTAACTTACCCAACCTTCTTATGTCAAATCAAACTCTCCCACCATCTTTAATGTGGAGGAGACCCAACCTGACCTTTGGTATCAACATAACTTTGACTGTCTTAACCTTTCCATCATTCCTTTCGGTCTTTCTATAAATGATCAAAGAGTGTTTATCCAAAGTACCTCATGTTATACAATACTAGGAGGAATTATCTATAAATGTAGCTTTGATGGTATCCTCTTTTATTGCCTGTGTAGTCACAAAGTCTCTCATGTTATTAGGGAAACACATGATGGGATCTATGGGGGACACTTTAGTGGCCTCATCATTACTAAACACATCCTTCATCTTGGTTATTATTGGCCTACCCTTAACCAAGACTATTTTGATTATGTGAAAAATGTGTTAAGTGTAAAAAACATGCCAATTTACATCACACACCTAGCCATAGTCTTTGTGTATCCATAGATTTTTGGCCCTTCTCATAATGAGGTTTGGACCTCATTGGTGAAATTAACCCCCATTATTTACAATGACATCATTCTATCATCACTATGACTGAATATTTTACTAAATGGGTAGAGGTTATTCCTCTTGTTTCAATAAAAACTAAAAATATTGTTGACTTTATCAACCATCACATCATCTATCATTTTGGTGTTCCTCACTAAATTATCATCGACAATGGAAAATCTTTGAAAAACAAACAAGTTCAAGGTCTTTGTGATGCATTCAGTATCAAGTTGAGTTTTTTTTCACCCTATTGTCTTCAAGCAAATGGACAGGCACAAGCCTCTAACAAAACTTTCAATAACATACTAACTAAAATGGTTAACATGTCTAGTCAGGATTGGCATTTACACATCCCCTTTGCCTTGTAGGCATATCGTACTAGCATTTGAACCCCCATGGGTGCCACCCCTTTTTCTCTAGTTTTTAGAGTAGAGGTTGTCTTGCCTCTTAAAGTCCAAATTCCCTCTCTTCATATATCCTTGTAAGATCTCATCTTTGAGATCGATTATAGTCAAGAACATTTAGCCCAACTTGAGCTAATTGATGAGCATCATTTAGCAACACTCACCTATCTATGCGTCTATCAATAATAAATCAAGCATGCTTATAAAAAACACCTTAAAGTGCAAGAATTCAATATTAGAGACCTCATCCTAAAGGAAAATCAACATGTCACCAATATGGAGAAAATCAAGCAGGGTAAGTTTACCTTCAATTGGCTCAAACCTTATATCATAATGCATAAGTATGGATCAGGAGCTTATTGATTATCCTCTCTTGAAGGCAACCCAAAACTTGACCCCCTCAATGCTTTACATCTACTTCATTTCTTTTATTAAAACAAGATCAAACTCACCTTTTGTCCAACTTAAATTCATCACTTATTTTTAAATCCCATCCATCTCCTTATTTTAGGGACAACTGATTAAAACTAAATCATATGATTATTTGTCACAACCATAGCCTAATCTTAAACAATGGGTACCATGGCTCTACCCATGGCATGATTCTCATGGTACTTTTTTCCCCTTTCCTAGGATGGATTCCCATTATCATTATCACTTAAACCTCTTTCACACCTAATCAACCTTATTGTGCTCTTAGTTTTGCCTTCATAAAAGGTGACCCTTTAAGCCTATATAATCAAGTCCATGACATCAAAATAAAATCAAAAGAACCCACATGGGTCACTCTATAGCAGTTGTGGACTGCTCCCTTAAAGGACAACTGCTAGAAACATATCCAAATTGCTCAATATAAGATAGACTAATCTCTTGAAGGACAACTATCAAAATCCTTAAACAAATCTCATAAAACTTAGACCACTCCCTTGAAGGATGGCTGAGTAAAGCATTTTTAAAATCATAGCAAGTTCTTGGAAGCTTCTCGCATTGATCAACTTCCCCCAACCCTCCCAAGTAATAACAAAATAACAAAGGACCTATTATCAAAATCAAACAAAAATAAAATAATTTGGAAGCCGCAATCGGCTTTCATAAGTAGACTTCCCACATCAATCAGTCTACACCTTATATGACATGGACTTATTTATATTGGCTCTTTGGTGACCTACAGAAGAGGCAAACCAGTCTCCCAAGAGGGTTCTATTTTCATCTCTTGCCCCTTAATACACTATAAGCAAGGGATTTTTGAGCTCACTTGACATAATTTGATCAAAATGCCATTTTAACTAGCTAACAAATTCTCATACGAAGCATTCAAAGGGCTTATGTTCCTTAAGATAATCCAACTTTAGTTTGTTTTAGTCCTTGCCAAAGAAGAAGCATCATGCCTCTTTCTTATTCTCTCATATTGGTTGATATATTCACTTAGACATTTACCTCTTGAGTATCTTCTCTTTCTCACATCTGGTTTTGTTATTTAACTTACTTTATATAATTTAAACAAAATGACCATAATCATAATCACATCACATAATATCAAAATCCATAAAAATATCATCATAGCATAAATCATCCATGATCATAATCGTAATAAACCATATTCACCACATGCATAAATCTAAATGAGGAAGCATTACTCATTAAATTTCAGCATGAACACCATAACAATATCATCATTTCAACATCATAGCAAAAATCATCCAATAATAATGAGCATCAAGAACCATAATCATAATTGTCATAAACATGATCGTAATCATAAACAACATCACATTATCATCATAATCACATCATGACATCAATCCATACCAAACATCATTATGAACATATATTAACGAAACATATCATCACATGCCTAGCTAGGTGAGTCCACATCTGCATCATCGTGAGCATAACCATAGTAAAAAAGAATCAACATGAACATTCTAACCATGAACCACAATCCATATGCAAAGATCATTTCTATAAATCATGAGCCTATAATCACATAATCATCATTATGTATATAACAATATACATATCTCTCTCAAAATATACATCTCACTACATTGACTCATAGGCCAATATCAAAAATCATATAACACATCAAAATATAATGTCTCATCATAAATCTAAGATCCTAGGGCACCACTGGCTCTTAGAGCCTATCCTCATGTACCTACCTACCCATCTATAGATGCGACCAATTGACCTAGTCTCACCATGTTAGCACCACCTATAATCTTAGCCCTATACTCACCCCATCAGGGCTCATCTAGCAAATACCTAAAGACCGAGGCCTCGTAGTACCACAATTCCTCCAAAATAACTATGTATGTCTACATAGGGATAGTCCCTATTGGTACCACCACTACTAGTACTCCACCCCCTATCTTCCAAAAAGAATCTCTCTCCTACATCACCAAGGCTATCTGAGACCTAGCTTGATCTGTCTCACTTGTAATGGTGGCCAACTGACCTTGTGCTGCTACTAATGATTCTTGTGTTTCTACCAAGGATGCTTATGTTATTGCCAAGGATGCATGTTATGTGGCCAAAGTCACTCATGTATGGTCCCTCTCAGCTATCACTACCTATATATATGGGGTAACCCACAACATCTGAACCTACTTCCCATCACCTTTGGTATCAACATCCATATCCTACTGACCCCCATCCTTCAGATCAATATCAACTGCAACATAGAGTGCTTGGTACCATGCAGGATACCCATCTATGACACCTACATCATCTATCTCTATCTTCATCAGCAACTCCTCATGGTTAATGAAATCATAAATTGGCTATGGAGTAGGCAGTGGGAACTCTGCATCCTCCTTCATGTACCTCAAGAACAACCTGAGGCTACCCTACACTAAGCCAAACTATTATTTTACCCTATCACAATGGTATTAACTCTATCTCACCATCTTGTCTATCGTATATCCATCTATAGCTCTACAGGGATAGAGTGTGTCTCTTGTAATGTGCCCACCTTAGAAACCTAACATATGGTCTCCAAATCAAGTCTCTAATGATTAAGGCATCTAGCCAGCCTCTAAACCAGTCAATGTCATGTGACCCTCCTATTGTCACTTGCATTTACTCCCTTTGAGGAGATTTCTCAACTATCCTCATCTAAGTGGCATAATTGAAACACCTATAGGTTGTGGGTAGCCTAAGAATGAGGTGAATCTCTATATAGGGCTATATCCCTTGATGTACCAATTTTAGATCACTACTACACCTATGCTTTCAAGGAAAAGGGAGAGAAAATTGAAATTAAACTATCATAAAGGTGGTGATACACCAAATTGATTGATGACTACCAACCAGCTACATGTCACACATGAGACCAAGAGACTAATTAGGCATACACTTTTCTAATCCAAATCTTCTCACATCATTATTTCATGATGAGGTTGTGATGAATGTTTAGGCTAAGAGGACTAGAAAAGAGGCCTATAATGACATTATTTGAATAGACTAACTCACCCAACCTTGAAACTTCATAGAACACTTCACATGACCTGTAAGAAAAAGCTTTCAAGCTAAAAATACAACAGTCATCACTAAGCAAGATCAATCATTCAACTAAACACACTATGAATAGTCATATAAGAGGTAAAGTAAATAGTCTTTATTGATCAATGGTATGCAAATGTGTAGGGCTTCGCTATACTTAAGTGGAACATGTTTTACAAAGGCCAAAATGGCTAGTTCTTATAGAACTTGAGAGAGAGAAGGGAAGAAAGAAGTCCAAAGGTCACAAGAGCAAGAGTCAAGCTAAGAAAAGGAGTTACATGTGCATGAGAAGAGAATGTGAAACTGATCATGCAAAGTCAGAAGAGACAAGTGGCACCCCAAGGCATGAAACTCTTGAAAAGTGGCATGAAACTCCTTTTATTGGCTCAGAAAATTACCTTCATCATTTAGCTCTATTAGAACATCAAAAGGAAAGATCCCTACATCTTCTTCTTCATGATATGAATCATAGTGTCAAGCATGTTGCTCCTTGGATTGGATGCTTGATAGATCAAATGTATTCAATGGCACTTTACTTGAACTGCTCTCAAGTAGATCATACTTAAATAGGTCTCCAATGTAAATGTATTCCTCTTGAATTTGTATACATATCTCATACTGTTACCCACTCTTCATCTCAAGATCCACTTGTATCTTCTTGGTTGGCATGGCTTCAAGAGGAGTAGTTGCTTGTTATTTGGAATATTGAGGCCAATAGGAGCTTGTTCTATCCTTCAAAAGTTGATGTGTTTTTCCCAACTAGTTGAGAGGATGATAACCCATTTTGATGATTTCAAACATATCATCATGGGATGCATATGCCTCTTTAAAGTATGAATTTGAAAGGTTGCTTCTTCTTTGCATACCCACTTGAGTGTCAAGGTTGCCTTCTCCATTTTTGACTAGATCATAGCCTCCTTGAAGAGGAGTATAACCTGCTCCAATGATTGCAAATAAGTCATCCCAAGGCTGATTTGAGACTTGTTTATGCCCATATATGATATCTTGAATAGTGATGGAAGAATCAATGATGATTCCCTCTTCTTTGACATAAGGAAGACATTCTTCAATATCAACACAATTAATTCAACACAAGAAATCACCTCTTCTTCAGCATTTAGAACCTCTTGAGGGTTATGTAGTTGTATCTCAATTTCTATAAACTAACTTTGCTTCTTAAGGACCACAATATCCTCAATTTCTTTCTCCTTCTTGGTGATGTCAATGCTAGGCATTTTGTAATCAAGTGACATAGTTCGACGAGGTTACCAAGGAGCTATGTTTTCCTCAAGTAAGAGTTATAGATTCTTATCAACCAAATGCTCCTCTTTATGTTCCCACACCGTAGGTCCATCAATGCAAAGGGTGATAGGGTGAGGACAAGATGAACTAGTTGGTGGATGTGGAACATATAACTCAACATCATATTGGGAATGAATTGTAGGGGATCCTTTTGGGAGTTCTTGAGGAAGGGGAGGCAAACCTTGGGCTAAAATAGCTTGGTTTTCTTCCTTCCATTTGACAATCACATCATTGACATTTGATTCATCTTGAGCACTCTCTTGAGGAAGGTTAGATGGGGTGTGTTTAGGCATAATATATTCTTTTGGCTCTAAACCTTCCATCACACCTTGACTCAACAATTTCATTCTTGAATCTAACTCTTCAATTTGCTTGGCTAGGTTTTCTTGAAAAGGTCTCTTTTCAAGTTGATAGGCATCATCATGAGGATAAGGATTACAAGAGGGATGATATGGAAATTAAGAGGTCTCTTAAGGAAGGGTGGGAGGGACTTGCATAGGATCAAGCTCTTTCTCAACTTCACACTCTTTATCTAGGCTTTTATCCCCTTTCTTTTCCATGATTCTACTACCTTATTCTAGCTTAGGATATTAGGATTAAGAGTCTCTTCTTAAGTTAGTGATGTAATTTGAGGAGTGGATGAAGTGTTCAATAAACTTGGAATCTCTTTAGGCTTGGATTCTCCACCTTGTCTCCTACTTAGGATTTCATATCTAGAAGTCTCTTCTAGAGGTGGGGATGTAATGGGAGTGAGCAATGAAGGATTAGATTCCACTTCATTTACTAATGATATGGATTGATTCATCTTCTTATTGGCTAACTCAATCTACCTATCAAGGTTTGCTTCAAAAACAAAGTTTGTCTTTCCAACTCTATCTTCTAGCTGATTGGGAAAAATATGACTTTGATAAGCTTGATTGGGTTCATGAGTAAGGGTCAAGTATAACTAATAGCAATCTTGGGGATGTGGATATGAGGGATGATATGTTTGGTGAGGTTTTTCCTCATGAATTCTTAGCTTATCTTATAAGGATGAAATCAGGCCACTTACATCTAGCATCTCGCTTGTGAGCCTTTTCCAATTTACTCTCTCAATAGGTGTCCACTCTCTTTTGACCAGCTCTAATGCATTCCTCACATTATGAATTAGATGAATAGGAACATCTTGACCATGTCCCCTTTATGTGTCAATATCTATCATGTACCTCTCATAGCCCAAGATAGTTTGCTTGCAAGTTGAAATGGATTGATTTGAGAAGTGACTAGGCTGACTAGGAGGAACAAGATATTGAGAAGGGTTATAGGATTGATACAACTCATAACAAGGTTGAAAAGGGTCATATTGAAACTGGGAAGGATCATGACAAGGCTGATAAGAATCATACAAACTGATAAGAAAGGCCATAAGCTTGAGATATCTCACCAACTTGTATAAAATAATACTCAACACCGAAACTAGCCATGGAACTTTATTGGGAAGCAAGAACACAAAGAAAAATTACCAACAATCTTCAAAAAGAAAACCTATCTAGTTGACCAATTGATGTAACTTTAGAGTCACCATTGATGCTTGGATAGATGCCTCCAAAGGCTGATGTGTTGAAAGATAACACCAAAAATATTTCAACTTCTTGGATAATGAGTTCCATTGAGCATACCAAAAACTATTGTCACTTGGATTTACATCCTTTAAGAAGATGTCTCCGCTATCCTCATCCAAGTGGCACAATTGAAACACCTATAGGCTGTGGATAGCCTAAGAATGAAGTGAATCTCTAGATAGGGCTAGCTCCCTTGATGTACCATTTTTAGATCATTATTACACCTATGCTTGCAAAGAAAAGGGAGAGAAAACTTTAAGTAAACTATCCTAAAGGCAGTGATAACCCAAATTGATGTTAACACATAATATACTAAGAAGGGGGGGTGAATTAGTATATCATATATCTTTTAAATCTTTTACTTAATCAAACTCCACTTAACCATACATTCAAGATATGCAATAAAACTAAAACAATAACATACACCAGACGAGAGAGAGAGAGAGAGAGAGAGAGAGAGAGAGAGAGAGAGAGAGAGAGAGAGAGAGAGAGAGAGAGAGAGAGAGAGAAGAGAGAGAGAGAGAGAGAGAGAGAGAGAGAGAGAGAGAGAGAGAGAGAGAGAGAGAGAGAGAGAGAGAGGAGAGAGAGAGAGAGAGAGAGAGAGAGAGAGAGACCAGATTTTTACATGGAACCCAAAGTGGGAAAAACCACAGAGAACAATCTCAAGTATATGAATGAGCACCAAATCAAATTACAAAGTTCACAAGCACCAACTTGTAAGAGCACCAACCCCTTTGCCAAGCACCAACACAACTATTTGTGAGCACCAACCCACATGAGCACCAACCCCTCTTGTGTATAAAATACAACTATCTCTCAATTTTGCTTTCTCAACAAATGATATATCTCTACAATATATCTTTCTATTCTCTCCTCTTTTTTTATATAAAACAATTAAAAACCATGCACTATCTTGCATATTATAATTGGCTTCTCAAGCCTTTCCTCT
>JARHVA010005501.1:1140000-1186717 GCA_037957365.1 Torreya grandis | reverse complement strand
CCCTTCTCACTAGCTTGTCCACTATGCCAATTTTGATTGGCTAAGATGACACAACTAGTTGAGGAACTTAGGAGTTTTTAAAAGGAATTAAATGACCATATTGAGTTTTTTAAAATTCCTAATATTTTCCCAAATATTTATTTCATGTTTAGAATCCTTTTAGAACATGAAAAACACATAAAATAGTCAAAAGTATCCTATTTTATACCATGTTCATATAATTATGTACATCTAAAAAAGATGTGGGGAGGATAATAATAGATTCATATTCAATTTACAATCACTATTATATACAAACTATGCCATTTTATTAACTTTCCATCCTCATTTCCTCTATCAGGTCTTGACTGAGGGGTTTGCAAGGGTTTTAGATAGTTTTTATCCTTAAGGTCTGTTCATAAAGTTCTGATGTTGGAGTTGAAAAAAAAACTCCACTAAAATGTTCTTCAAGACCCATAATAATCTCCCAAAACTCATTTAGTTTCCATGTAAATCATCTTGAAAGATGTGAGCATTTGAAGTTACCTATTCAAGCCCTTCCTTTCCTATGCACATGCTTGATGTTGATTTTGGGCCAAACGATGACTTATTTGTGACCTATTATGCATCATAATAGATTTTAAACATAAAAAATCATTATATAAACATTTTTTATAATTTTATAATGTTCATCTCAAAGTGGAAGTCAAGTTGGACTTTCAGTTGGGTACTAGGCTTAACCATGCCTCATAGACTTGACTACAACCTTTGCCATACAAACAATCATATTATACTTATATTCATTAAATAACATTTAAAAACCTTTAAAATTACCTAACAAAGATTAGTTAACATTTTAGAATTCTCCCATAAGGTTGTAAGTGGAAAGGCCTTATCATTTGACTTCTAAGACTAATAATAAAATGAAGAGAGAGAGAGAGAGAGAGAGAGAGAGAGAGAGAGAGAGAGAGAGAGAGAGAGAGAGAGAGAGAGAGAGAGAGAGAGAGGTCCAAGGGTCATAAGGACAATTTTAAATATGATAAAATGAGTTAATTATGCATGAGAAGAGGATGTGGGATGAACCACATAATTTTAGAAGGAAAAAGTGGCTCTCCAAGTCATGAAACTCTTACAAAGTGGCATGAAAGTTTTCATTCTAGCTCAAAAAATTGCCTTCATGACTTGGACTTATTTGAACATCCCAAAACTGATTATGGATAGATTCTGGTGATTGAAATTAATGTGAAGTATTTTATACATGCCTCTCTATGCATTGGTTGTAGGGACTAGTCATCTAAAATAATCTAGGAATGAGCCATCATCATCTGAAGTCTAAAAAACTCTTCCTTCATACACCCTACACACTTGGCCTAAAATATACATCACTTTTACATGAAAATATATGGGAGGGAGTGTATGACACATATAAATACCCTAAATGTATTTAGAGGCAGTAGGCACACCTTAAAATCATTCCACTTGAAGTTTTCCACCCTTCTCACTGGCTTGTCCACTATGCCAATTTTGACTGGCTAAGATGAAGCATTTGGTTGAGGCACTTAGGAGTTTTCCCAAGGAATTAAATGACCATAGTGAGTTATTAAAAGTCCCAATTTCATATTTAGACTCCTTAAAAATGTAAAACATAAAAAAATAGTCAAAACTACCCTATCCATATAATTTCATATAGATCAAAAGGGCGGGGAGGAGCATGAGAGATTCCTCTACATGGTCAAATCACTATTTTTTACAAACTATGCAATTTTATCAATTTTCCATCCTAACTTTCTCCATAGGGTCTTGACTGAGGGTTTGCAAGGATTCTAGGTAGTTTTCATCATTAAGGTTTGTTCATAAAGTTCTAACATTATATTTGTAGATAAATTACACTAACATGTTCTTCAAGACCCATACTAACATCTTCAAACTCCTTTGGCTTCCATGCAAATCATCCTGAAAGATGTGAGCATTTGAAGTTACCTATTTGAGGCCTTCCTTTCCATTTCAAAAGCCCAATGTTTATTTTGGGATAAAATATGACTTGTTTGTTACATATTCTACATTATAATATATTTTACACATCAAAATTCATCTTATAAACAATATTCAATAGGTTATAATGCTCATCTCAAAGTGGAAGTGAAGTTGGACTCCCAATTGAGCACTAGGCTTAACCTGCCTCATAGACCTAATCACAACATTTGCCATCCAAATCATATATTGTAATTATATTTATTAAATAATATTTAACACCTCTAAAATTACCCAAAAAATGTGCTTTAACAATTTATAATTCTCACATAAGGTTGTAAGTGGAAATACCTTATCATTTGGGCTTTTAGGCCTATCCATGCTTAGTATGTCTATCTACAAATTTGAGGGTTTAGATCATATTTTTTGGTTCCATCCTATTTAACTTCATATTATTTTTCTTGGTGTTATTAATATTTAAAAACCTCTTTTCAAGTCTCAATCAGCTCCCTGGCTCACCTCTCATCCCTAATCTCCAAATTTTAGGGTTTATACACAAGGGGAACTACCCT
This sequence comes from Torreya grandis, assembly GCA_037957365.1. NCBI lineage: Eukaryota > Viridiplantae > Streptophyta > Pinopsida > Cupressales > Taxaceae > Torreya > Torreya grandis. The sequence goes on along the minus strand of JARHVA010005501.1, from coordinate 1,184,195 downwards.
CTATCTGAGATAAAATCAAGGGTACTTCCTATATTTACTTATACCAGGTAAAAGTTTAATAGGATTATTAAATTTATGAACATTATTGACACAAAATTTCAACCCTTGGTCAAGTATCTTACCCTTCTAACTCCTAAAAAATCCAAGATAAATTGTATAAAAAAAATAATGTGTAGGGTTCTTCATGTGAACTATGTGTTATAGGCTTAGATTTTATTATTTTATTGTGATACATGATATTAGGACCTATTTATTTCATTTATATAATTATTAATACATTTTAGGTCTGGTCAAGACCTTAACTCTTTATGTACTCCTCAATACACTTGCCAAGTCAAAACTGGGTTTCCATTCTTGAGTGAGTTTTGCTTATGAAGGGCACTTGTAGGTGCATGCTTGTATATTTCAAGATGACATAAATTATTAAAGACAAATATTAAATATTCCATGATCATATAGCATTGATTTGGACCCATTGTTTACTTTTTTTGAGCCTAGAACATCACTTTGGACCTTAATCATTATCACTATTATCACAATCAAACATAGTCAACTATGTTATGACTAGTATAGTCTTGTAGGTGTAAATAGGGTTGAAAAACTACATATCAATCCCTATTTATGGATTATTAGATAATAAATTATCTTTATATTCCTTTCACTACCTAAAACCTTTCAATCATGTAGGAATGATCCACTTGTAACTTTGGGCTAAGCTTTAAAAAGGCAGCATGGCTGTAAGTGGATAATTCTAAAATAACACTCCTATAGATACTAATGAGATACAAATCATAGTATAACATAATTTTTATTTAACATTTATACCAATTTAAATTTATTTTCAATAAATAAGTTCATCTACATATGATATTATGTCTTAGAATATCAACCTGGAAAACAAAGTTGCTCAAGGACTCAAATTCTTGTAGATAGCATTGAGGAAATTTAGTGTTCAAAAGGCAACTTTGCGGTGCTTAGTTACTATCCTCAATTAGGTATCTATCTTCCATATTTTTTAAGGTTATTTTAACATGTATGGGATGTAATATTAAGTCAATAGGAGTGATCAAATCTCAAAATATAATTGTCATGAGACCTCTTCAAAAGAGCTAGGTGCCGTATTTTCTTAGTTTAGGAACAAAAGGACTAAACATAGTCATTTTTACTTTGAGCATGGTTCCAAAATTTCATTTGTCAATACATCCTCTACATGAGTCTTCCATGATCCTTCATAACATCATAGGACTTCAAAAGAGTTTCAACCTATCTAATATTCTCTTTACAGGTACTTCTATATCTTTGTCAATACCCCTATAGGTACATATTTCATATATGGGCAATACATGTAAACCTAGATATTATGTAAGATGTATGAATTCAAATGAAGTTTTTGGTCCCTTTAAAAAGGTTTTAAATAGTATCCTCTCATCAAAAATTATTTTTTTCAGCTCATCTACCTTTTTAAACAATGAGATTCTTTGTGAGGACACCTGTACCAGCACCTTGAATGGTATGGAGGTAGTAAATAGAGTTGTATACAGTGAACAAGAGATATAGATATTAAAATGACTCTTAAAACCATTAAAAAGATAAAAAATAGATAATTTTAATTATCAAGGACCCTTCTCATCTCAGATGATCCTTTTCAATAAGAAATCCTCCATGAAAGCACTTTTAGGTGCATATTAAGTTGCTTATAGGTAGGCGGTGTGTAGAAGGTCCATACGTTCAAAGAATATACCTACATCATGGATATATCTCCTTTAAATTGGTGTTCATATGAAACATAAATTTTCCTCCAAGATTAATACAAGTTTCAAACATCACTTTCAATGTTGAAACCTTTTGAAGGCACCTAACTGACTGGTATGACAATCATATAGCAAACTGGCTGTATGTGTGGTATATGACTAAAAACTATGAGGATTTAATTCGAGAAGTAAGTTTAAAGGTAAATGGAAAAAAGATAACCTTGGAAATGTGTTGATGGACTTATTTAAAAACTCTATAACCATAATCAAACATGAAGATATGAAAATGGTGAAAAACTGGCCTGTTACATAGAAAAGTGTCTTCACTTGCAACCTAAGCTACTTTTCCCATAAAAACATCATGAAAGATGAAAAAAATCATGGGAATAATTTTATGAGGTAGTAAACATCATATAAAAACAACATAAGCAAGTGGATTAAATGGATTTACCCAAAATAAGGCAAAACCTATAGGGTGCATAGATTAGTAGGCAAACTAGATAGTCTAACTTATTAGGAATGGTTCTTAAATAACATAACACAATTAACCTAAAAAAAATGTCAAATGGAATATAATTTAGTTTATAATACACTCCTAATATCATTTTTCCTAAAACCTCTCATGTTAACCTACCAAATACAAACCTAAAGATTGCTTTTGCTTACCAAGCCAAGTAGAAGGAGAGATAAGTGGTTTTCTTAATTGTTTCAAGATTTAGATCAAATTTATCACTAAAAAGCGTGTGGAAGACCAAGGGAAACTCTTGAAACATACCCAACTATATAATTCTTTACAAGTCTATACAACTCATTAAAACTCTTCTTTTTTTAAGAAAACTACCCTTTTTCTGAAGAACCTACAACATTTCAGTTACCAATAATTGATTAAGACTTATAAAGACAAATGGGGCCTGAAATTACCTTTTTATCCTTTTCATTTCCCTAGGAGGTTGTACAACTCATTAAATGCCCCTTTTTTTACCTCAAAATGACTCCAAGGACTAAAAAAAATAAAATGACTAAGGGCCATGGCTAATATAACATTTAATGACATTAATTAACTTATAATACACCTCATAAAATAACATTAAACCCATAATAAAACTTTAAAGATGATTTTTTTTGCTAAAGGGCTCCCAATTTGACCTATAGGGCCAAATTTGGTCAAGAGTATCCAATTAAAGAAGATAAACATGAAATTATAGCTATAAATGAGCTTAAGTAAATCCATTCTAAAGATGTTAAGGTAATGATAGTTGTATAAGTGTAGTAGGACAACCATCAAGGTATCTCAAGTGGCCAAGAAGAGGTAAATATTGGTCTTGAACTTCCTTGTTTTATTGACAATAATGAACCCAATTTTTGTTGCAAAGAAGAAATTGATGAGATACAAATAGTCTTTTAACAAGATAATAGCCCTAAGATTGAGTCAAATAAAGACAAAAATGAGGTTTCTATAGTTTAGATACAAGATAACATGGTAGCATTAATTGAGGTAAAAATAAAACTTGAAAAAGATCTTCATGAAGAAGTAGTGGTCTTAGGGGACTCCAAGAGGTTCAATGTGGGGATCAAGGAGATCAAGACAACATGTGACAATAATAATAACTATTTTCATAGAATTTTAGGTCATTAATAGGTCACCACTCCCCAAGGATAAGTATGAATATGATACCAAAGTTGTTTCACTCCTTGGTGTCTATAATGAAGAACTAAATAGAAGCATGCCACAAGTAATCATGAGTAAAAAAGAGAAACAATTGGATGGATTACTACTTATAATTATTCAAATAATTAAATGTATGACTAGTCTAAGGTATGAAAATATTTTTATTTTGAATGGTTTTTCCAAGTTTTAAGAAAGCAACGTATTCATCAAGCAAGAGGGATACCAATCTCGAAATTTGGGTGAACCATGTATTCATAAGAAGTTTTTCAATTTTAGTATGATGAGTTTTCATGAGCAGCCTTAGAGTGAAGAATGTTTTCAAGTTACACAATAATAATACTATGAATAAGAAGCTATATCAAGTGACAAGTTTTTAGAACTTGGTAGGTTACATGATCATTCTCAGTTGAAAATTTTAATTCAGTCCTTCCAATCATATGATGAATTGCCATTATGGACTAATGAGGATCTTAAGGGATTTTAATTCAATATAGGAGGGATAATGTTTTTTAAATATTGTACATAATAGGATAAGCTTTTTAATTTATCCAAGTTCTTATTGAAAATTATTTGTGTAGTTATTTGATGTCATGTCTTTCCTCTAAGTGACTTAATAGTACAGTGTGTTATCTTATTATCCTTATTGGGTTTTATGTTTTTTATTGGTTTTGTGTTTCAAAGGTTTTATGACTTTTTTCATCTTATTCATGATATTATAGTCAATTCTCAAGGTTGAAGTCAGGTTTATGTTGATTTGAGGTGACCCCATATCCCCATGGATGTAATAAGGCAACTAATTTATATGCAAAGTAGGCATGCAATCCTAGAAGGCCACCAAAAATATTATCCAAATTGGCCACCGTAGGTCATTGAATTTCAAAATTTTATAGCTAAGCTTATTTAACTTTTTTTGATAGCCTTTTGAAGGATGTTGTCTTAGTCATAGCTTGTCTTGTAATAGTGAAGCGTGACATTGTTACTAGTAGTTGTCAAGGTCACTTAGGGTGGTCATTCAAAGAGTATGATTTAAAATACCTAGATTTTTCATCAATATCTTTAAAATGATAATTCATGTAGTGTTTTAGTATAAACTAAGGTAAATTTAAAAAATTTAAGGTAATTATCTATTTGGCTTAAGCTTGTCTAAGTCATTCTATCTCAAATCCTAACATGTTCCAAACTAGTGAAACATTCAAAAGGCTCCTTTGAGTCATTTATAATTTAATTAAGATCATATTATGCATCATGTTGTCTATACACATAAACAAAAGGTGTCAAAGATCCATTTATAATGTATGATCATTTGAAACATTTTATTTATTTGTTGCTCCAAATTTAGCTATGACATAATGAAAGGTTTTAAATCAAAAACAAAGAGTTTTTACATTAAAATATCATCATAAATGTCAATAATAATTCCATTTATATTTTTGTATGTAAGGTATAGTAGGGTACTTCTTCAAATAAACAAGCTGCTTATAGAAGAAGGCATTTTAATGAAGTTTTATAAGGTTTTATGCATGATTAGAGTTGATCCAGCTAAGTAAGTCATGGTGAAAAGTGATAGAGACTCACTAAAAAATCCTAAAATTCTCCCAATCTCCAAACCATTCTCACAAAAAATCTACAGGTCCTAAATGAATTTAAAACCACTTAACATATACATCATGTTGATAGGTCTACTAGACAAACTCGAGAAGGTTAATAGTTTGGTGTTAGTATACATAAGAGAGAGAATGTGAAGCATAATGATATTAGAGGAATAAAGGAAAATTTATTACTTAAAATTCATGACAATATTTTAGAGATTTAGGCACTGTGATTCATGAATCATATGTAACAAGATAAATTGTATAAAACCCTCTCAAAATCCTGAAATTTTAGTTTTAGATAGTTTCAAGGCATTTATGAACTTTTTTGGTGAAAATGGAAGGTTATGTGAGAAATTTAAAGGTCTTAATAGTCATCTCTAATTGTCTCCCATTCTCGATTTAACATGTGCAGGTAATAATAGAGCAAAACCTCCATATTAGATAAGTTGTAGGCCTATGCAAAAGGTTTCATACAAGGTTCTTAGTAGGTTTTAGATTGTTTATCACCTCAATTTTACCTAAATGAAGTCAATGACTCCAATATATTATAAATGTTACATAGACATAGTTTTATGTATAAAACTTAATACAATCCATAGGTGGACAGATAGAGTATTTATGAACATCAAGTATGCAATTCTAAAGTGTAGGTTTTGTGTTTCTACTAGAGAAAAAATCATAGAAAGATAATTATTAGGTTTCAATACATTTACAAACCTTAATAATTCTATAAATACTCACCAATAATATTATAAATACTTGGCAAAATTTCAAACTTCAAACATGCTCACCCCATATGGTGTTTACCATAGTTGCAGATCTAAAAATGGGGTTTCTTCACTATTTTAATGAATTACAAGGTACCATGAGAATTTGATGAGGTAAATGAGATAATTAAATATATGAATAATTTTATTTTATTATTCTTAAGCTCATTTATAGTTAATAATTCAAAAATGCACCTATAGTCCTCTCTAGACACCTTACAAGTGGACTATGCAATAACAAGAACATGATCGTGACAGGTTCACATGAGCCTCTAATGTATATTAAGAATATAAAAGGAATGGAGGGAGTCATGGAAAATGGGGAGACATCTTATATAATTTTGGAAGTAATAAAATGGGATCAAGGATGGAAAAACACACTAAAAGAGTCAAGAAGCCTAAAGAGGCCTAAAACCCTGCAAGTAGGGAAATCACCCTTGAGGAAAAATGAAGCCTCAAAACACATGTAAAATAATTTTAAAACATGGTTTAAGTTTTTTTAAAAACATATTATAGTTAATTTTAATCAAAAAATGTATTTTTAAGACTTTTAGTCCTAAAACCTTCTTCTCAACTTCCATCTAGAATTTGTAAAGCTTGGGAAGGCCTAGTCTTGCTCGTGTACTCACATGAGGATTTGCATGAGTCTCAATGAATTTTAGAGATGTTAATATGGTTAACCAAATATAACCTTATGTAATTAAGTGAGGGTTTTATGATTTATTCTTTATGAATAATCCTTAACAAGTTAAGACAATCTAACCCTCCTAAAAACTTTAGGAGAGCGTAATGACTAAGAACATCATTATAATGGGATATAATGCACTAATTTACCTTAGAGACATATTAAATACATGTATATAATATATTATCACCTTATTTATTAGAAACCTTAGCATGATTGGAGGAAAAAGGTATAGAAAATGACCTAAAAAGCTTGTTGTGAGCTTATATGTAAGGTTTTGATTATGTACAAGTATCCAAACCATTGAGAAGCTTTGTAATCCTAAGAAGAGTTTTGATTATCTATTAAAAATCAATCTAAATTCTCTCATAATGATTGAATAGGTATTCAATCAAGAACTAAACTAAAAAAAGACTACCATTTCACTTGCACACTGAAGATGAGATTGTAGACATGTTTGAGGTCATAAGGGTAGTTTCAAGAAGATAATGGTGAGTATAAGAAGGGAATAATGCATCCAAAGCAACCTTTAATTAAGACTCATATTTTTAGTAGTTTATCAAAGGAACCAAAACAAAGACTATTTAAAAGTAAGTTACAAACCTGTAAGGTTGTACTTAGAACTTCTCAAGAATGAGCTAGATGTTAAAAAGGATAACAAAAGTTGGATGCAATATATGATAGGAGGACTATGTATAAATTAGGTTACAAAACATGATGAAAAATGGAGAGGTAAACGATGAAAAAATAAGGTCATATGTCAAGATTTAACTTGTAACTTCCTTTCATGAAGTAAACTTATAACTATTTATTCAAAAACTATGCCATCTCTCATGAAGTCATTATTAAACCAAGACAACACATGTTGAGAAGGAGTGATATGACTATTATCCAAATTATCTTAGCACTTGTAATTGACCCTATGATTATGTGAAATCCATCACGGGATTATCTACATCTTTTCTCTCTTTTTATCTCTCTCATTATCTTATATATAATTGGCCTAAAATGGATTGTAAAAGAATCCTCAATCTAAGTATGTCAAATACCTACTCGATTTAACATTTGTTAATTCATTTTGAGATGAATAATAAATTGGTTTTATCCTTATTCAAGCTTGATTTTAGTGTATGCTTGTGATTGTGCATGGTTGATAGTGGTAGTGTCATAACTTCATATATTTTTTACTATCACCCTTACCTTCTTTCAAGTAGGTTTATTATTTGTAGGTCACATGAAGTGTTATATTTAGTTGTGCAGGGATTTAGATGTGTAAATCTTCCACTAGTGTTGATTCAATTCATGTATTGGCTATACCTCCTCATTCATGTATCTCACAAGACATCCATGTTGAAATACTAATTTAAGGAGTACCTCAAGTTATATTTGTGTGAATTTATTAGTCTTGATTCACTTCACAAGTGTATAGGCAAGTGGAGTTCAATATTTTGGTACATCACCCCTTTTAATTTTGTGTTTCCCTATATCCATTTTCATTTCAAGTTGAGTAGGTTAGTAGTAATTTGGGTGAAATATCAATGGATATAGCCCATATATAGAGATTCACATAATTAATTAATCCACCCACAACCTAGAGGGGTTTCCATTATATCATAACAAATTAGAATGATAATAACCTTCTTAGGGGTGAAATTTAGAGTGATAACAACTTATACATATATTTAAGGTAATTTGAGGATGACATTATTTTAATGTATGTACACCACTTCATTTCATTATATGTATGAATTAGACATCTTACCATGTCCTTTTATGTGCATTTTTTATTATTCATGCAAACATTTTAACATGTCCTTCCATGCATCTCCATGCTAAATTGTTTTTTATATATGTATGTGGGCATTTGAACATGTCCTTGTATGTCTTTGATTTCTCATATTTAGTGACATGTACGCATGAATCTTGTATTATAGATCCTTACCCTACTTTTCATGCCTCATGTGTGTTATATTTATGCTTTCATGTATGCATCATGGCCATGAAAATTGTCTTTTACTTGTTACACAATCCATTTTTAAATTCCATGAGGGACCTCATACATCTCCCTTTCCTCCATGGGTGTCATGATGGACATCATGCCACATCCCCATATGTAGTTACTTAGTTTGTTACCCATATTTATTATTCATACACATGTTTACATTGTTATATCATCTTGATAACTTGTGAATTATAGATCTAAAGAACATCATAAATTAAAAACTTATGATCTTATTATCTTACATTTTTATGTCATATATACACACTATATTAATTTATAATGTAGATATCATAAATGCTGAGGATAACACATATTATGCAGAAATTTTTATTTTGAAGATAGTTTTAGCATAGGTTAAACAACTCCCCTCAAAATAGGGGGACTTAAAATAGGTTTATCATAGGGATTAGGCCATCCAAATTCATTCAAAGTATAGTTTGAAGTATGTATGCATAAAACATTGAGCTCAATTTTAGGAAAACATAGTGGAAAATAGTCAAATCAAGATTATAGTCATCTTGCTAGAAAAATTACATATTTAGACACTATTTATCAGTCTAATCCAAGCTATTCATAGGTCATGATACTTAGATAAAGGGTAAGAAATGATGGATTCAAGGCTAAATTGAGTTATTGATCAACCCACATATGGGGATTGACCAAACCATTATCTCAATCCAAGCTATTCATTGGTTGATCACTATCTACACACAAAGGATGTTACTAGGTTTATGCATTGGTTCACATACCAAGTGAGGTGTATTCATTCCTTTCCTCTCTCTTATATATTTAATTTTTTTTTATATCTCTTAAATAAGGACTAATTTATGCATGTTTCATTTTTAGGACACACAAAAGGGTACACTTCACATACTTATATCTAAATTCATAGACTTCATATTTTAGGTAAGTCCATGTATATTTCTTTTACTTTATCCTAGTCATTTTTATTTTTTGTAGTTATATAATAAAGGGTTGGGAATGTTGTCATTTAAAACTATCACTTGAGTTCCAAGAGTGTTACTTGAGACCACATATTCGTAGTTTATCCATAAACCTATCTTAGAGCCTATTTAGAAACTTATCTAGCTTTCATGTGGGACCCACACATCCATAGACATCTTAAAATTAGTCCCATAACCTTCCTTAGGCATATATATCCCTATTACCTCATAATCTACAACCTAGACACTATCACCATAACTGGACACTAACATCACAGCATTAATTTCTTATTTGGGTGTTATTATCCCTTTCCCTCTTTCTAGATCCAATGGATATAGTTTCCCTCATGAGACCCCTAGTGCCTTATGATTTATATTCTTCTTTCATGGGTGAACTCGATGAGCTAGTTGATCCACTAGTTACATAATAAAACCAATGCAATACTTTGTCAACTATTTTATAAAATGATTTCATATTACTTGTGGAGGACACCTCCAAATTCAAGATTAGAACACCTACTGATCCAAAATAGATCAAACTTTGTGTGTCCGTCATTAAAGAGGAACGTGAGAGTATTACTTCCCTCATTTAGGATTTTGTTAATATTTTTTCATGGTGTTATTCATTTATGCAAAGATTGGACCCCACTTTAGTTGTACATCACCTTGTTGTACATCTTGATGTCAATCCAATTAAATAGAAGTTGATAAAAATGCACCCTTTCATAGCCATTCTTGTCAAGAAAGAAATGGAAAAATTATTAGGGGAAGGGTGTATCTATCCTATTGATTATTTAGAGTGGATATTGAACATAGTCCTAATCAACAAAAAGCTAAAAAGAATTAAATTATGTATCAACTTTAGAGATATAATTAAATCATTCTCAAAAGATGACTTTCCTTTATGTAATATTGATATGATTTTATATTCCATGATAGGGTATGAGATGTTATCTCTTATGGATGAATTCTCAGAATGTATTTAGATTAAAATTATAGTAGAAGACCAATAGAAGACAAAATTCACCACTCCATGGGGAAATGTTTTTATTAAGTGATGTCATATTTCCTCAAGAATGCCAGTCCCACATACCAATGTTTCATGAATATCATTTTTCATGACATGATGCACCATATTTTCAAAGACTATGTGTATGAAATTTTTGGAAAATCCAATACCAATGCATGATGTCTTGAGGTATTATGAATAATAGTTGAAAGGATTTATGAATACAAGGTCTTGCTTAACCCTAAAAAGTGTGTATTTGGTGTTACTTCAGGGAAATTAATAGGTTTCATTTTATCTCATTGAGGCATTTAATTAAATCTATCCAAGGTTAATTCCATTAAAAAATTCCTCCACCTTTAAATCTTAGATAGTTTCATAGCCTACATGGCAAAATTTAGTCTATTAGATTGTTTAATTCTTAGTTGGCAAACAAATGCCATCCCTTCACTCATATTTTCAAGAAGGTTATTATTTTATCATGTAATATTGTTTGTCAAAGGTATTTGAATAATTAAAAGAATATCTATCAAACCCACCTATTTTAGCTCCACATATACCTAAAAAGTTGTTATTTATATACATCTCATTAATTGATAATGCCTTGGGGGCACTCGTAGAACAACATAATGATCAAGGGAAAGAGTAAGTAGTGTATTATTTGATCTATACATTAGTTGTTTACAAACATAATTATAGCTAAATTGAGAAATCCTATTTAGACATGGTGTTTTTATCTCAAAAAATATGTCATTATATGCTCAACAACAAGACCATTCTCATTGCCAAAGTAGACCCAATAAAATACCTACTTTAAAAGGTATCTTTGATTAATTATATGGATAAGTGGATTATTCTATTGAGTGAATTTTATATTTAATATGTTCATAAAAAGGCCATTAAGGGGTAATCACTTTCATATCAGCTTGTTGAAGCACCCTTGTTAGATACCAAGCTTCTTATTTTCCATTTTATTAATGATTCAATCATGACTTTGGATGACACTTCTTTTGTTCCTCAACATTGGACCCTTTATTTTGATAGTTACTACACTTATCATGGATCAAGTGTCTAAATTATCTTTATCATACCATAGGGGGATATCATTCCTAAAACATTTCACATTGGTTTCACTTATACCAATAATATTTTAGCATATAAAACACTCATTACAAAGATTCATCTAGTGGTACAATGAAACGTGAAACATTTACATGTTCATGGAGACTCTCAATTGATTATTAACTAGGTGATGGAGAAGGCACCTCAGCTAAGGCAGGAGACTATAACCCATTCTAGGATAAATCAAGCTCAATTCACAGACTAGAACCACAAGGGTAGAGTAAGACAATATCTCACTGACCTCAAAAATGAGGGAGTCCACATCCCTTATGGTCATATGACCTATGAACATGAAATAATTTTAATGAAAACTATTGATTATTCTAAGGATTGTACATAAATTATTCAATAGAAAATTCTTGTGCTATTTATGTAGGCCATTCAATATGATCGTTAGATCATAAAGGAACATGCACATAAAATAGTGGAGTAGGAAAATAAAATAATGAGTTACCAACCCAGCCTTAAGATTAAATATCACCTATGATAGAAGCTATCCATTTAGAGGAAATATATACTTAGAGGGATGTATATCTATAGATAAGGTGGATAATCTTTAAAGGACTACCATCACCTCAATTGGTGGCAAGAATGTTGTCTTTTAAAATAACTAAAAGAGTTTCATCACTAGTAGGTCTATAAGATGCACCATATCTATAGTGAAATTGTCCTCATTGACTATTATCCTATAGGTAAGTCTTCATTCATTCCTAAAAATTTATTTTATTAAAATGACTTCCATGATCTCAAATTTAACACCTCCATCCTCTTTGACTATGTTTCCTATAATTATAATGCATGCATCCCTAGTTTATCCTACCATTTATACTACACCATCACATTCCACTATTGAATTCACTTCATTCCCCACTGTATCAAATTAGAGAAAGTCCTTAAAACTACTAATCCATCCATTGTCAATTATAAAAATAAAGCCATAACTCTTCTAGTTTCACTTCCTAAAGTATCATTAGAAGAAATAATTATCAAACAACCACTTACTAAAGGAGGTCTTTTACATGAGAAATAAAAAAGGGATAAAAGGGGGGCCTAATAGAAATGTAAAATAAGTGTAAGTTATCTAGGAGTTTAACATCAATGAGGAAGATGAAATATGGGGATATAAAGAGGAATGGGTCTTTGGAATAGACAAAGCCAAAAGAAGAAACATATTTCTTCTAGACAGTAGATGAAGAGGAATATGAGGACATAGAGATATTATGGGAATATGTAGGAATAAAACAAGGAACAAATCCTAGATATGAGACATTAGAGGTATATTCACAATTCACATTACAAGATGTCCCTACTCTAGGCCTCACTCAATCATCTATAGCCTCAAATCAAATTATCTCTCTTGAATCCACCACATAAATATAACCTACTCCAATAGATACATCAGTTGATAGCTCAATGACAAACATTATTACTATAGAGGAAAGGCAAGTGATAAATAAAATACTATCCTCATTTTATTATTCAAATAATATTGAAGATTCTCATCTAGCTAATTTTTCATCCAGTAGCTCAACTCCTACAACTCTTTCTCCATTTAACTCTTTATAAGGGTATTACAAAGAAACCCATCCATTATATCATTATACTTACCTTGAGTAGACCAGGTAACAAGTTTATGATTATTTAGATTTTTTGATTCATTCATCTACTCCCTCAATAATGACCAAACCCTAGGACCATAAGAATAAGTTTCATTTGAATATATACTCATACTATCCTTTTTTTATCCTTGAGATCTACAAAGGTCATTCTCCCAATCAGATTTATTTGTATCCATATCCACTTCAACTTAATCTTCAATAACGACCATCGAAATAACTATGGGACAAATAAGATATGTATTTAAGACTACATCCAAGAGGATCATATAATATTGGAGCATGGTCACACTTTCACATCCCCAAATCCCCATTCAAATAAGTAATTACATGCTTTTAATAGGTTTCATACAAACCTTCAACTACTCTAGAGGCCAATCAACTAGAAGAACATGGGAAGCTCATTATGCATGCTTAGGTCAAGAAGTCACAAGATAGGAGGAAAGACATGATCAGACTAGTCCTAATTAAATTTCCTATAATAAGTACCTTTTTCAAAAAGAGGAGTGGTACAATTTAAAGAGTGAGGAAGAGGAATGGAGTGGACAAATACATAGGGGATGAAGAGACATGGGAACAAAGAGAAAGTATATTACCCCTCACTATGAAATAAAACAAGAATCTAATTAACCCCATAAAATATACAGATGACTTAGTTGCCTTTGTAGACATAAATGGAGAGTCTATGAAGGAAATTCAAAAGATTTAGGAGTAAGTTAAATTAAGATATCATTCAATGCCCTATAGATATTGTACACAATGTATAGAGAGTAGTGACTAGGTTGTATGACATTTTGAAGATAATCAAGACTTCTAGGGGTGAGTCATGTGTTGAATGGGGAAGAATGATAAATTTTTGGAAATAATTAAAGGAACTCAATAAAAGACTCAAATTATTGGTTCAATACACAAAATTTAATAATTCATACAATCATATAAAATTTATGACTACATAGGAGACATTTTGGGCCTAGAACTATGTAATTCTAAAGAGAGATGGTTATTTACAATGACAGTCTTAGATGAAAGTTTTGATAACCCAATTGATAGGCCAAAAAAATGAGGCCATTTATATTTTTAAATATATGAGGGTAACCATCATGATAACTTAAGCACATTTATAAATAAGGCCAATTTTGATGCACTTCTTAAAGTAGTTGCAAGTAGTTTTAAAGTAGAGGTGGAAGGCACCATGTATAAAACCAATGAATAAATTATGCAACTTATCAATTTTATAGTATATAAAATAAATAAATTAGAGGAACTCATGTTAGGATTCAAAGCATATAAAACATAGCATAAATTTTTTATGAGTGAATTTGGTAAGATATTCAATCCTTTTATGCTCAATCTTTACATTACAATTAAATAATGAGGTTACTTATGCATTATTAAAAAATTAAAGGCTATTTAGGATTCTTCTAGGATAGTGCTTACTGATCAAACATCATATACATTGATAAGTTAGCCTCAAGGGCCACTCTATAATGTATTTCTTATTTGTCTTCAATATATTTGTATTACATCACTAGACACTAATGGCTTTTCATCTACAGTTCCTTCATCAACTTCAGTTTTCATGTTGAGTTCACAATTTCCTTCTTCTTTAGGCAGGGCCAAGTTGGCACCTTAGTCAAATATGGATTTATATATTTTCATGTATTGTATTTTTATGAATAATTATATATTCATTATATTTAAGCCATATATATCGACCATTCTATTTTATATGCAGTGTTGATCGACCATTCTATTTTGTATCATTTACATGTATACCATGTATGATGCCTAAAATTGGAATATATAATTTTAGACTTTACTTGGATGATGATGAAATCCCTCCCCAAGATTGTATATACTTTTATCCTCCTTATTCCAAGAGGAGGACAATTTTGGGTATTAATATTAATAATAAATTTTGAGGATTATTTTGTAACTGCTCTTGATGTGCAAATCTTGTTCTTCTCCAAATTTGTGATCCTTTAAAAATTTATATGATCATATTTTTTAATCTTTTATTTTTTCATGAATATTATTTGATATAATAATTTAGATTATGTGGTAGTTTATTTTAATGCTTTATGTTTAATAATCATAAACTCCCTTTGTCTATGTGGAATTGAAATCTCAAAAATGTAGAAAAATCTAATTATGTATACTAAAGTTCATTATATTCTTGTTTCCTTTCACTCTTAATTATTTTTTTATTATTTGTGTGATAACACTAACTTGTATTAATCATTGGTTACTGACTATTTATCTTACCTCTTGTTTAAGATCTAGCTTAAAAGGGTTTCATATTATTTAACTCATGAACCTCCTTGTTTCCCCTATGATTATTCCATTTTAGTTTATTTTGATTATCCAAAACTTATATTAGATACATCATCAATCAACCCATATCATATGGGTCTAGACTCAATTAATATATAAACCATCTAAGTTAAAAAGCTACTCTACTCATAATTTTTCCACCACCAGTTTGTTTATAAAACACATTACCCTACAACTCATGCCTTAGAGTGAATCATTCTTTATCAATACTAAAATGTTAGAGGCTACCTTGTAAGTTTCCTTGGTTTGAATAAATCCCACATCAAAATGGATTTATATAGGGATATAAATAGGGATTTAATTTCTTTATAAATATCACTTGAGTTATGCTACTTATAAAAATGATAGGGTTGACCTCACATATTGACCTACTATTCCCACCTTTAAAAATCCATACAAAATTTAGTTTAGATAGATGTGTATTTATAAGACCTTGGGACCAATCATATTCCCCATATAGAAGATCATGTATTCTTCTACATCAAAGGGCACCAACATTGTTATCCAATTTTACTATTGCCATCCCTAGGGATTTACATGGTTTACCTAGTAACCCTGAGAAGTATCTTCCTTCATTTTCTGCTTCATGAGGAATGAATATTTAAGAACTCATAAAGGATTAAAAAACATCCTTAAGTATATTTAACGTGATACATGAAGACATAGCCTAAATTTTTTTCCATTTTACCTTACAATATGTTGTTTATGATTTGTTCCTCAGTCTCTCAAAAGATTTATTTACCTCTTGGAACTAGTGTCAAAATACATTTTTGGAATAGTTTAGACAAATAACTAGCTTGAGTGTCATATAATAACAATTTAAAAATATGACGAGAGAAACAAATGAACCAATTAGATCCTTTAACATAAAATTCCAAAAGATGCATATCTAAGAAGATGTTGCTTATACACTTGATGAGGCATTAACCCTAAAGATGTACAAGGATGCTTTCAATTTTATGATAATTATATTTGTCTACAAGGCTAGTATTAATACTCTACCTTTGGATTATAATTGAGTTATTAACATTGCCCAATTATTTAATTCCCAATTATAAATCTTGGCCCCACCCAATATTGGTCCTAAATTTTTCAACTCTTAACCTGACTCTAAATGCTAATCAAAATGTTGTGGCTCAACATCAGAATATGGTGTACACTAAATTTCCTTTAGCCCAAGCTACACCTAACCATAACCTTATATTATTTCATAATCATGTGATCACATATAACCATAAAATTTATAACTAATATTTATTACTAGATGATACTTTTACTACACATGGTTTTTTATTTTGACTCTACAAAAGTAGAATTAGATGTTATCCATTAGATGGTACAAAAATTAATAATTGAATTTATGATCATGTAGAAATAGATGGGAAAAACCATGGGGCATAATAATATTCATAATTATCCATATTATAGTACAATAGACCTTTCAATAGACACATAAATAATATAGAGTAACAACCACTCAATAAGGTGCCTGAAATAAAAATCATAGAAGCAATAATCTATAATTGGTGTTAATTCCACAACATATCACATCATGGTGAGCTATAATGAATAAATTTTCAACCACTATTAATATATTTTAGAAGGAAATGGATAAATAGTAAGGATTTTCAAGTTAGTTGTATCCATCTTATTTTACTTCTCTAGGTCCTTCCATCACAATAATGGTTTTTGATACACATGAATTCCCACTACAAGAATAAGATGAGATGAACTAAAAGATAATATATATGAGATCCATGCCTTTCAAAAATTCTAGAGTAACAATTATAATTTGATAAATATGTATCCTACAACCACTTCAATGCCTACAAATAAGAGTGCCACTAATCCTCTAAAAAATAAGGCAAACAATAATATGCCTCCTCCAAATGGGAATGATCAAATTCAAAATGCATAGTCACATAAAAAAGGAAGGTAGAATATTGTTGAAGATATTAATAATATCAAGGGAAGTATCAATATTTATGATATGATTCATATCACCAAACAATGATAATTATTGCTCAACACCCTGACCAAGAGATCATTTATTGACAAATCAAAAGTTACACATATAAACATGGTCATTTATAAAGACAACCTGAGGTAAAACCTTTAATGTTAACTAAGATAATGTATATAAATATTTTTCATAATTTTTTATATAACTCAGGTGTCTTGGCCAATGTGATGCCCAGAGTTATATACAAGAAACTAGGTTTGAACCTATATAAATTCAAAAGGGCAGTCCTAAAACTAGATAAGTATTATGTCCCATGTGTTGGATATTTGAAAAATGTGCACATTATCTTGCATCTAATACACATGTACAATAGTATATAGGCATATTAGTTGTTAACATTCATAAATCGTATGACTTTCTTCTAAGTTGTGGTTTGTCTAAAACCCTAAATGGGTACATTGGAAAAGAATTACTACACATGTGGTTACGATGGAAAGGGGTAGCTAAAAATAATTGAGTATATAAAGAATAAAATATGGTGTACCTAATCATAGAATACAATGCCAATAATGAGAACCTTGACTATGCATCTACACATACAACTATATAGATGTTCACTACCAAACTAGAACCTCATGCATAAGAATTTGTAGGTCCATCTCAGTTATGTAATATCCATTTCAAAAGAGCTAAATAAAAAAAAGGTTTAGTTTTTGGTATAACTTTGATCAATCTAGATGGGAATAAGTATTTACATTCATATAGGTCATAATTTGAGTAAGGGCAAGGATTAGGGGGATAATTCTATGGACATTTACCATACCACATATGTGTTATAGACATAACACATACACATAATTTATATAACACATATGAATTATTTTAAATTAGGTTTGATTCAATATCACCAACCTAAACATGTATGTGTTATACATGTGTTATGTTTGGTGAACATAACACACACTACTTATATCATGTATGTGTTATATTTAAATTACACAAAAAATAAAGAATATCTATTTGAAGGGGAAGAAATTTTACTAAAATAAATGTTAAATTATAAAGTAACATTTATATTCTTTATAATTAAAAATTATTTAAGTAAATATAAGAAATTAGGGGTCACTCTACATCTAATAGAGTTGGTCTCATAGTTGTATGTCTTACAATATGGGAGATAGTTTTTTAAAATTTTAATCTAGTTACTACTTAGGCATTTATAGGGTCCCAATATCAAGCCTAATAATTTTAGCACATAAATTTTACAATTTATGTGCCTTTCTGGTAAATATATAGTCATTTTGAGGTTTTTCTGCCTTTTAGATTTCTTGCTAAAATTTATAACAATCCTAGGTTTTTCAAAATTGAAGTTTAAAAAACACTCACATTGAATTCAAGATAAAGTGGTGTGATTTGGAAAAAGTACATTAGATTGATGAATTATTCACATTAAATAACTACATTTTATTTATTTCACTTTCTCTTCATCCCTTATAAAATTAAATCATTGACTTATTGTCCTTCATAATCCCTAACCACTACCTAATTGACTCTTACCATCCCTCACCATCCATTATCATCTCTAATCACTCCCTCATCATCCCTAGTGACTCCATCATCATCCCTAATTTCTCCCTTATTAACTATCACCATCCCTCATTGTCCATAATGAGTCCTTCATCATCCATCCATTTCTATTTACTCTTGCCTCCTCCCTCCTCCTCCTCCTTATTTTATCCATATAATAACTTAATGGTGGGTGAAATGGCTTATTTCATGTGACCAATTATATTATGTTCCAATTTAAAATTTTAGTCACTTAGATAAGGCCCAAAGAAAATCTTCTTCATCCTCTTTCACTCAAATAAGGAACTCAAAGATGTCATCTAATTATCTTGTGAAATTCAAGATACATTGTTACACCATGGATAAAATGTGTATCTAGAGCTCTAAAATATAATAAATAAGTAGGAAAATGAGTAAATGGTGGAACTAAATTATATTACTTACATATATTAATTGGGATTTAGGAATCTATGAATCCAAATCCTAGAGTTAAGAATCCAAACTTATTTATATATAGATAGGGGTGACTAGAGACTAGTTGAGAATTCCAATCCCAACCCCATATTTTACTTAACATTTTATCTTTATGTCAATCAGATTATGTCCATAGTATACTACATTTATAGATAGATATAGATAGAGAAGAAGTCACCAATCTAGTAGAGTGTGTTTCAATTCGATATCTAATAGAGTGTATTAATCAATTTTGTGTCCATTATATACATAGGTAATGGGGGGAATATATATTAATCAAGTTTATCAATGAGGGGCCACTTATATCTTAGGTATGACTTAGTGGCCATAAAGAATAAATTAGGGCCTTGTTGTACTCTAAGTATTCCCCAATTCCCAATATAGTACATCAAATAATGGCATAATAATGGGGGGTCTCAATAGATATATGGGGAAAACCATTCTAAAGGACCTAGCCTAGTATTAAAATTTCCCTACCTATTAAGGTAATGAAAAATTTCATACCTACTCCATCTATGCCATTGAGTAAGGAAAGGGAATCATGCCTTTTTTATATCTAGTTTTTCTTTAGGTAAGAGCATATCAAGAGAATATTTCATTCTTTATCAATAAGAAAGGAGTAAGGCATAACTACCAAGGGAATTTTGAATTCCTAGTATCTAAATTTGATTTGAATCTAGATGAAGGGATGGCTATTAAGATCAACTTACTTTATGATAGATAGCTTTATTCTTACCTACCTACATAGTTATGCCTTACCAAATGAGGAAAGGGAACATTATTTATCGATGTATAACTTTGTTATTTTCATACCTAATTTTACTTTATAGAATAGATAATTAGATATTAAAATAGGTTTTATTCCTAATATATATCTTGTATATAATATTTCCCTACCTACTTAGTTATGCCATACCTATTTAGCTTCTCTTGTTGGCAAGGGAAGCTTATTCTTCATATATAAAAAGAAAATGAAGTTTTGAATTATGTTACATATTTAATAGAATTATACTATTTATTATTCCCTACCAAATTTACCTACTTTAATATGCCCTACCTACTTTACCTACTTGAGTATGCCCTACCCAATTGAACATCTATGCAATATATTTATCTTGAGTATGCCCTACCCAAATACCCAAGCCATATCTTGATCTTGAGTATTCCCTACCTATCGTCTTGTACTTGAATATTTATCCTTATTTCCATACCTACTTGATTATTACCTACCTGATAAAATACCCAAGCCATATCTTGATATTGAATCCCTAGATCTAATATTGACTGTATATATCTTACCTAGTCATATATTTAGTATTTTATACATAATTGAATACCTAATTAAATACCCAAGTCATATATTAAATGGATACGGGGAATTTTAACCTATTTATAGAAAATAGTGACTAAGGATGATTGAGTAGAATATAAATTACACTACACCCACCATAAAGGTACTGGAAGGAATGATTACAGATAATGAGGGATGAGGAAAGAGTGATTAAGAATGATGAGTGATGACAAGGGTCAATGTGGGAATGATTAATCATGATAAGGGATAAGGAGGAAGTGATTAGGGATGATTAGTTATTTAAAATGGATAATGAGGGTTAATGAGGGGGTTATTAGGGATAATGAGGGTTGATAAGGGAGTGATTAAGGATGATGAGTGACAATGAAAAATTATTTCATCATATCTATGTATAGGGGGTAATATATATTATTTAGGTGACCTTATCTATCCCATGTGTGAATGACTAGTTCATTCCATTGTTTCCTATTGAAGGGACACTAAAACACATGATTTAGATGAGGGGAAATTGGCATAGTCATATATTGAAAGGAGAGGGGGCATTCTCCCATTTTCTTACTCCTTGGCATAAATAAATTAGGTAGGTAAATATTTCGTTTCCTTATATTGGGTAGGGTAATTTTAAGATTAAGGTAGGGCCTTTAGAATGGTGAACCCCACACACACACACACACACACAAACACACACACACACACAGATATATACATACATACATACATACATATATATATACATACATACATACATAAGTCAATGGAAGGAATCCCACCCAAAAATGTGTGTAAGCTTTACCCAAGCCTAAATATAAGTCAATGGAAGGAATCCCAACATTATATATATATATATATATATATATATATATATATATCCCATTAAATAAGGGCCTTAAGAGAATTAAAAAAATGGTCATTGTAGCATTTGAAATACATATACATGGAGAGAAGAACACTTCTTTTTTAGTCTTTGAAGGAGAGAAAGTTAGAAACAAGCAAGCAGGTGCCATTTTATGTAGGAAGAGTAACTACCATTTATGATATTATTAAAAAGACTTCCTAAAGGCAGAATAATGGTTATTTTTATAGATTCAAGTCTTATTTTGGTGTAAATGTTATATGTAAAGTATATTTTTCACCATTTAATAGATTGATTTGAGTGATTTTTAGACTCAAAGATGTATCCCCCAAAAAGGTTAACTTCATTATCAATTTATTTTGCATTTTCTCTATTTCTATTGATTTAAATGATATTTATTAATCAGTACTAAACCTAATTTTAATAAAATAAGCCAATTTCACATAAAATGATGGAAATTCATAGAATTGTTATGAATATTTGAAATTGAAAAATAGTGAGAATTTTATATTAACTAACAATTTGAATAATTTTTGGTATTTGTTGATGCTTCCATTTTCCTCACATATGTTATTAATGTTGAAGAACACTTCTCATTTTAGGATTTTGAGAATCCATGGCATGAGTTGTAGTTTGTGATAATTCTAATTATTTGTGATAGAATAGAAGTAGAGTGATGCAAGAGATGTTCACAATATTTACGTCGTTGGGAGCTACTTTGGTCCTAAATTTATGTATATCATTTTTATTGATGGTGGATTATGATTAGAATTTTAACTGAAAACTAGTCTAAATGAATATTTACAATGAAATATAAGGTAAAGTGAATCATTAAAAAGGGGAAAAAAGAGGAAAGGTAGGGTAGAAAGAACACATGTGATTGCCAATCTTTACCTGGAACAAAATGACAAAGTCTTCATTAAGCTAAGCATACATTGAATCCATTAATAATGTAAAACAACATGAACTCAAATTTCATTACTAACCATAAAAACTTCTAAGGAGAGTATGAAAGACGCAACAAATAACCAATTTTACTTTAAGCATTTTACTGCTATAACATGAATAGCATAATCACATCTAAATCCATAGAAAAATAAAAATGAAGTAAACCTAAGATCTTTCAGCTAATTTAGTGTAGCACAAATGAACAACCCTATGATAAAAAATATAGCTCAACATTCAAGACACCATTCAAATTCAAGGTATTGACAAAAAATTAGGAGAAAGTTAATAACTATTAACATAGCCACACATAAAATCTTTGCAAAATTCTTTAGCTAAATTAATTGCTCCAAGTATACAGTTTGCTCAAAATTCCCCCCTTTATAAAATAAAAATACTACCTTTTATAGAAGAACAAGGAATTATACTAGTCAGTCATAAGATACAAAATATCCCAGAGATAAAGACAACTATCCTTTTTACCAAGCTCCAGCATACATTTATTTTTCCAAAGTGAACTGACATAGGCCAATATACTAAAAAACTCACATATGCCTTTTCAATGAAATATTCTAGTTCAAAAATGTCACAAAATTCTATAAAATAGAATATTAATAACTAGATAGTGGTCTCTATGTTAATGAAGTCCCTTGTTGTTACTTGCACTTGAAAAATGATCGAGTATGAAAATAATGAAATATGGCCTAGAGGCAAACTTTAAGTCTTCATAAATTTTGACATGTAATAGAAAGTGAGCTAAAATTTAGTGTATATGATTCTAGAATAAATGTGAAAAAATCCGTTTGACCATTTCTCTTGTAGCTATAGTAAGTGAGAGATATGGCTTTATGAAAATGCCTATTAGGTTCTTTTTAGACCCAGAAAACCAATCAAAATGCTTTGAAGGCCAATTTCACATGCTTGAAACTTTTGATGTGTTATGTCACATGGGATAAAAATTTAGTGAAACTGGTCCTTGTATGAGGGTTAACAAACCCATTTGACCATTTTTATTGAAGATTCAATGCATGTGAGATATGGCCTCTTGAAAATGCCTACCAAGTTTAGTTTAAGCTCTCCGAAAATGACTGGGAAAAATAGTGAAAATGCGTTGGAGAAAAACTTTCCACATTCATAAATTTTGATGCATTATGGTGCATGATCTCAATTTTAGTGAACATATTCCTTGCATAAGGGTTAAAAAACCTATTTGACCATTTGTCCTAAAGATGCAATTCATGTGAGATATGGCCTCTTGAAAATTCCTACTAGGCTTTGTTTTCACTTCCATTTGACATTTACGTGATCATATTTGACGTCCTAAAGACAATCAAATTTAAGCTCATTCGATTTTTTTCCTAGGTTTAAATTTGATGTTCAAGCAACCATCATTTGAAATCTTGAACACCATCAAATTTAAGCTCATATGGATGTTTAAATGGGATTAAATTTGATGTGCACAAGACCATCATCTAGTTTTGGCCAACTTTGTATGTTTTTATCTTGAAGTGCAAAACTCACCTAGGCACCAAATTTGAAAGGAATCGACTTAATAACAAAAAGAACCAATCTAATAAACCTTCTGGTCCTGAGATATTTCCAAATGCACCTATGAAATCTTAAAATGATCCCCTTTTCATGATTCTGCATGACATTCATATACTTGTTAGGAAAGCAGTCTAAAACTGCTTAGAATCCAACTTTGCATGCTTGTAACTTTTGATGTACTATGTCACATGAGCTCAAATTTAGAAAAAATATTCCTTGTAAAAAGGTGAATAAACTCATTTGACCATTTCTTCTACTTTTATATCATGTGAGAGATATGGATTCATGAAAATGCCTACACGGATCTTTTTGGACTCCCTAAAAAAAATGGCTATGAGAAAATGATAGATTTTGTTTGAGAGACCAACTTTGAAGGCTAATAACTTTTGATATGATTATGTGGAGGATCTAAAATTTAGGACATATAAACTTGGAACAAATGTGAACACACGTATATAAAAAATTTTACTTGGATCATCCACATGTCAAAATGGTGATGTCATAAAAGTACCTACTTAGATTTTTCTGTCACTTGACCAAAATGTCTAGATGAACACAATGAAGGACTAGATGAAAACCAAGCACTTTTATAATTACTCAAGGAACTATTGAAATGTCATAGAGTATAAATAACCTATCCATATCATTTTTATCAACATTTATTAGTGTTATCTCCAAGAAACCTATACTTTCCATTCACAGGGTAAATCATTAGTAAAATTAGGCAAATTAAAGTTAAATAATGAAAAGAGAATAAGATATTTTATCAAAGAGGATGATCTTCATATTATAATAACATTAAAACATTTCAAATCTTTATTGGTAAGGTTAAAAGCATTTCAAGGGTCCTAATTTTCAAAAAAATATGGATATGTGGGCTCCAACAAATGGTGACTCATAGGGGAAATATAGAAATATGTTAGAACCTAGAGGATTTAGTTTAAATAGATAAATAGGCCATGTATTCCACTTAATTAATGCCATTATTGATACAATTTCATAGTTGAAACAAGCTTTGTGTATGTAAAATTAGGATCAAACATTTAAAACATAACCATGTTGTGTGTGTGCTTAGATACCACTTACTATTTACCATGGGATTAGGGAAGCAAATTTCAGATTTCATATCTTTAATAATTAACATCTGATTGGGATCATGTTTAGATATTCATTAAGAATCATGATTTTAGTTTAGGGAAGGCTTAGGCATTACTTTGCTACCTACCAGACATCCATAACCTTGATAGAGATGCCTTTGGTTCCACTCACTGCTTTGCTCCACTATTAGCCAAGCATCCATAACCCCAATGGAGATTACCAGAATCACCTTTGTGTGGGAAGATTTAAATTTTACAATAAGATCTTATTTTTTATTTTTTAGATCATCATTTTTTGGGTTTCTAGAAAAGGTTGGGAACCAGGTTAGCTAGGTTTAGGGATTTGGTAAAGTGTTTGATTTTTAGATGATTGCCTTTGATTGTAACCTTTGTGCCATGTAAGGATGTTTATTAAGTGTAAACATTGTTGTGTCTCAATAGGTCAATATTTCATTCCACACATATAATTATTCTTCAAATCAAGTTTAGGTCAAGATAATGTACAAGTTCCTATGGAATATTTAACTTATTCATCAGTTTTCCTAAATTGTGACATTAATCTTGTAATTTAAACTATGGCTAACATGAGTGTGAGTTTCATACCTTCATTCTTGAATCCTTTGGAATTTTGAGCAAATTTGAACAAAGTTGGGATTGTTCTAAAAGGACTTGTTAGGAGAAAAGAACAAAACAACAAAAGCAAACACACAACAAAAAGCAACATAGTAGGAAACAAAAAGGAAGCAAATAAATATATACATGTTTATTTAAAAATAAGGGACATGAAGGAAAAAAAAATGAAAAAGAAAGAACATGAAAGAAACTAATCTAAACCCTATACTAACTTCACAAAATACTTACCTCTAGGATCAAATGAAAAATTATTTAATCTACTACATCACCTTGAAACATGAGTGTTTTATAATGTCATCTTCTTATAGATAAGGGAATTTATATACTTGTATCTTCCAAATGGTGTGACTTCATCTCCTATCATCCTCCTCAAATTCATGGATCAAAGATATGGATCTAAGACTCAATTATCTTCTTCCCAAATTCTCATACTTCATAGTAGGAATGTCAATTCTACTAAATCAATAGATAGGTATTGACCTATATCATCTTCACTCAATAATGGTAGCTCAGCTTGCATCTTCAGATTGATGTCTTTATTAGGTTATTTATGAGGTGGAAGTGGACTACCAATCTTTACAAATAAATATCCCAATTCATCTCAGAAGGCATCGTCATCCTGATCAATTGAATGATGCCCATCTAAAATCTCATCATGAGAAACATGTTGGTCCCATATTGTAGGACTCTAAATGAAGTCATATGACAATTCCTGATTTGATTCACATGCTTCATCTTCATCTTCATCTTCAATAAAGAAAGGCAACTTTGCTACCAATCTAGCTTTAGCTTGTCTTGGTTTGATTCTTCCCAAATAATATCATCTTCTAGGAAATAAAGATCATTGGTGAAATTATTAGATGAATCATCCATGTGTTGTCCCATTATATCATCTACTATCTCCAGGTCCTTGATCCCATTCAAAAAATCATAGTATGATTGTTGTTAATGATCATCATCTTCAAGGGTATTCTCTATTTCAGAAATAAACCTATGTGGGATGCCTCCCTGACTACCTTTAGAAGAAATATCATCTTGTATTTGATCCATATCCACTTCTAGTAACTCTTCTTCTTCATCTACAGGCATATCAATGATGACATCTTATTGATCTTCAATTGTAATTTCTTTTACATTTTCAAGAATATAAGTTGTTTTAGATGCAATTTTTTTAATTGGCTCATCTTTGTCTTCATCTCCATCTTCAAATTAAAAATAAATGGCTTGTATGAAACCTTGAGATGCTCCTTTAAATATAGATGTCCCTTCAACAAAGTCTTGATTAGGCACAATATTAGAGGTTTTAGAAATATTACAATGATCAGCCAAAATAATATCATTAAAACTCATGTGTACATATTTAGATAATATATTATTACTACTATAAAACTCATCTAGAGGCTTATCAAACCTTTGAGAAGCATAATTTTTGTCATAACTTTCCCTTGTATTTCCTACTTATTTTTGCAACTATTAAAAAATAGTGCTTAGTTTTTGGATCATTTCTAATATCAAGTCATTTGAATTTTTTAGTGTCTCATCATCATGAATTGGAGCATTATTACTGGCTATGGGCATGGGATTTATATGATTTTATGGATGAAATCCACTTGTAGTGCTATTTAGGAATTCTAATTTTTGGCCAAGATATGTGCGACTAAAGGGAAAATGATTCTGAACTGGTGTTAAATTAGGCATATTAGGGATGAAATTATGGATGAGACAATTCAAATTAACATAAGGCATAAAATATGCCATTTATACCTAGGGATGCATTTGGTAATTAATAACTACAACTTCAAAATAGGACTGAGTCAATGTGTTTATGACTGGAAGAGATCTTTTTAAGAACATAGAGGTCAAGGGATCTATAAAATCTTTATAACTCTCTAAGGCTAAAGCCTCTTCAAGTCTATAAGGGGATATAGTTTTTTTAAACATATAAAACCTAACATTAAAGGATCTAATGGTTTCATTAATATCCTTTCTAATGGTGATGAACTACTGAAACAAAATGCATGGACTAACAATTTTTCTAAATTGAACAATGAAGATATTGATAAAATCATTCCTACTAGTAATGCAATCCTCTAAAAGGTTAAGAAACTATTCATAAGGAGAATCTTTAAAAGTAATTGGAAATAATATGTATACTACATCTTCATGAATTACATTCAATAATCTTAAAGTATCTTTGAATGACTTAATATTTTCTTCAGTAGCAACAATATTATTTGGACTGAAAAAATCAAATATCTTTCTAAATTTTGAAGAAGATCATGCACTATACCTAGACATTAATTAAAGAGCCACCTAGCCAAGCTATACCTTGAACACATTAGTACCCTGAGCTGGTGAGGTAGATTGGGAGCTTGAAGATTTTTTCTTACCTCAATCCTGTTTTGGATAATTTCAGCTCAAAGATTGAATATCCTATTTGAAATACGATGTGTCAAGTAAATATTTATAAAGAATAAGGATATATATATATATATATATATATATATAAAATATATATATATATATATATATATATATATATATATATATATATATATATATATATATATATATATATATATATATATATATATATATATACAGATTGTGAAGATTAACCATATTTATGTAATTGGGGATATTTTTTGGCTATCTTAGTTAAAATTTGATGCCCTTTATTATTCTTTATATATATATATATATATATATATATATATATATATATATATATATATATATAATAAAGGGCATCAAATTTTAACTAAATTAGCCAAAAAATATCCCCAATTACATAAATATGGTTAATCTTCACAATCTTAAGTTCAAATAAACCTAGATTTTAAAAAGATATACCAATCTTTGATCGAAACAAGCTATCCTAACCTCAAATATGTGAAAGTTTCAAATAGTAAGCTATCCTTACCAAAACTTACCATATATCTTCAAATAATAACAATATTTGCCTAAATAAGCACAAAGATCAGTCTGAAACCATGAAGATTAATGACCTTTACACAAATGCGAAAAGAATTACAAAAATATGTAAAGAATACATCTATCTTTGATCAAAACACAATAAAAAAATAAAGATCCTAAAAATTCATAAAAAGTTGTGCCCTCCTAGCACTAGTCGAGCTACTCATGTTGATGCTTCCATTTTCCTCACAAGTGCTCTTAGTGTTGAAGAACACTTCTCATTTTAAGATTTTGAGAAATCATGGCATGAGTTGTAGTTTGTGATAATTATAATTTCTTGTGATGGAATAGAAGCAGAGTGATGCAAGAGCTATCCACAATATTTATATGATTTGGGTGGTTGGGAGCCACCTTGGTCTTGAATTTATGTATATCTTTGTTGTTGATGATGGATTATGATTATAATTTTAACTACAAACTATTATAAATGAGTATTTTTAATGAAATATAAGCTAAAATTAATTATTAAAAATGGGGAAAAAGAGGAAAGGTAGGGTATAAAGAACATAGTTGATTGCCATTCTTTACTTGGAACAAAATGACAAAGTCTCAATTAAGCTGAGCATACAATTGAATCAGTTAATAATGTAAAATAGCATGAGCTCAAATTTCATTACTAACTAGGCAAACTTCTAAGGATAGTATGAAAGACACAAGTAAGAATTAGTTTTACTTTAAGAGTTTTACTGCTGTAACACGAATAGCATAAGCACATCCAAATCCAAAGAAAAATAAAAATGAAGTAAACCTAAGATATTTTAGTTAATTTAGCATAACACAAATTAACAACCCTATAATAGAAAATATAGCTCAATATTCAAGAGACCATTCAAAGTCAAGGCATTGACAAACAATTGGGAGAAAGCTAATAACTATTAACACAACCACACAGACAATCTTTATACAATTCCTTAACTGAATTAATTGCTCCAAGTATACAATTCACTCAAAATTATCCCATTTACAAAATAAAAAATATTGTATTTTATAGAAGAATAAGGTAGTAAATTGGTCAGTCATAAGATACAAAATATCTCAGAGATAAGGATAGATGTTCTTTTTACAAAGTTATAGCATACATTTGTTTTTCCAAAGTAGACTAACACATAGGCCAATATGCTAACAAACTCAAATATACCTTTTCAATGAAATATTCTATTTCAAAAATGTCACAAAATTCTAGAAAATAAAATATTATTAACTAGCTAGTGGTCTTTGTGTTGGTGAAGTCCCTTGTTGCTACTTGCACTCCTTAAAAAATGACTGAGTATGAAAAACAAAAAAATATGGCCCAAAGTCTAACTTTAGGTCTTCATAACTTTTGATTTGAAATATAAAATGATCTAAAATTTGGTGTATATGACCCTGACATAAAAGTGAAAAAATCCATATGACTATTTCTCTTGTAATAGTAGAACGTGAGAGATATAACTTCATGAAAATGCATACTAAGCTCTTTTTAGACCTATAAAACTAGCAAAAATGCTTTGAAGGCCAACTTTGCATGCTTGGAACTTTTGATGTGCTATGTCACATAGGATAAAACTTATTAAAATTGGTCTTTTTATGAGGGTTAATAACCTATTTGACCATTTTTCCTAAATATGCAATGTATGTGAGATATGGCTTATTGAAAATACCTACTAAGTTTTATTTGAGGTCTCTAAAAATGGCTATAGGAAAAACAATGAAAATGCGTTGGAGGGAAACTTTCCATGTCCATAAATTTTGATGAATTATGGTACATGAGCTCAATTTTAGCAAAAATGTTCCTTATATGAGAGTTAACAAACTCATTTGACCATTTCTCCTGAAGATGCAACGCATGTGAGATATGGCCTCTTGAAAATGCCTACTAGGCTTTATTTTCACTTCTATTTGATGTTTGTGCGATCACATTTGACGTCCCAAAGATCATCAAATTTAAGCTCATGTGATTTTTTTCATAGGTTTAAATTTGACGTCTGAATGACCATCACTTGACATCCTGAAGACAATCAAATTTAATATCATATGGATGTTTACATGGGATTAAATTTGACGTCAATGTGACTGTCATCTATTTTTCACCAACTTTGTAATTTTTTATGTTGAAGTGCAAAAGTCATTAAGGCACCAAACTTGCAAGGAATGGACTTAATACCAAAAGGAACCTATCTACAAAACCTGCTAGTGCTAAGAGATTTCCAAATGCACCTATGAAATTTTAAAATGAGCCCCTTTTCATGATTTTACATGATGTTCATATACTTGTTAGGAAAATAATCTAAAACTACTTAGAAGCCAACTTTTCATGCTTATAACTTCTGATAAACTATATCACATGAGCTCAAATTTGGTAAACATATTCCTTATACAAAGGTGAGAAAACCTGTTTGACCATTTAACCTACAGTTGTATCATGTGAGAGATATGGCTTCATGAAAATGCCTACTAGGCTCTTTTTGGATTCCCTAAAAAAATGGCTATGGAAAAATGACAAATTTTATTTGAGAGACCAATTTTGAAGGCTAATAACTTTTGATACAATTATGTGGAGGACCTAAAACTTGGGACATATAAAATTGGCACAAATATGAACACACCCATATGACTAATTTTACTTGACATATCCACATGTGGAAATGGTGATGTCAACAAAGTACCTACTTAGATTTTTTTGCCACTTGACCAGAATGTCTAGATGAACACAATGAAGGACCAGATGAAAACTAAGCACTTACATACTTACTCTAGGCACTATTGACACCCCATAAAGTCTTTATAACCTATCCATAACCTTTTTATCAATATTTATCAGTGTTATCTCCATGAAATCTATACTTTCTATTCACAGGGCAAATCATTAGTAAGATTAGGCAAATTAAAGCTCAATAATAAAAAGAGAATAAGCCATTTTATCAAAAATGATGATCTTAAAATTCCAATAACATTAAAACATACCAAAAATTTAGTGATAAGGTTCAAAGCATCTCAAAGGTCCCAATTTTAAAGAAAATGGGGGTATGTTGGCCCCAACAATATCATAGCAGTTGATCAGGTATATTTTAACATAGCTTTAGAGTTGTAATTTTTCATTTTATAGTATAATTAAGTCTAATATTAAGTGTGGTGAAGGATTCATTGAATAAAATAACATTTAAATTGGTGAAAAATGTGCAAGTAAATCCATCAATTATCCTAAAATATAATGGGAATTAGAAGTAACCTTTCGTCAAGACTTTCTTGACATGAAGAGTATGGTGGAAGAGTTTTATCATGAAATAAAGATTTAAATTAAAGGTAAACAAGAGGAATAACCCTAAACCAATGGTAAGACTAAAGGAGAATAATATCCTTAGTCTCCTCCATCTAAAAATTCTCCTTATTTCTTTGATGATAAATAAAATAGAGTTTCTGATTCTATTAAGCTAAATGTTAAGTTTGATTTGCCAATCTATAATGGATAGCTTAGTGTAGAAACATTGGATCATAAGATAAATAATATGGAATTATACTATAGGGTTAAAAATATTGATGATGAGGAAGAAAAACATAGCTAGATACTCTTCATTTGGGTAGTACAACACTAATTTAGTAGGAGAGTAAGACACAATGTGTTCTCCTTAAGTAATGTAAATTAAGTTTTTCTTGAGATGATTTTGTTTCTCATTAAAAAAATTATATCCATTAGGCTATTTACAATAAAATACTACATATTAGCATAATTTAAGGAAATTTAATAGTTAAACTGTACAAAATTATACTCAAGAGTTTATAAAGAGGGATTTGGTGTTAGGCATTCCTCTTTACACTCAGGAGACTCTTTTTAACTATATTAGTGGGTTACATAGTTACTTGAGGAATACAATACTTATTTTTAACTCGATGAATCTTGATGAAGTTTGTGTCCAAGATACTCATATTTAATCAAGGGGTAAATTGATTAAAGATAGGGAACACTACACAAAGAATCCAAGTAAACCACCTAAAATCAAAGGTAAAGTAAAGGGTGAAATGAAACATACCTCCATTTTTTAGAAATAGGATAGAAATTATTTTTTATCTCATTAAAAGAGATAATGCCATGATTATGTTAAGTGTTGGAAGTTACATATATAATGTAGGATAAAATGTCTTAGGAACAAGAAAGGTAAGAAGACTAATGCAATAGTACAACAAGATCTTGCCTCTAATTTTGGTGATGAGACCAAGGTCACCACCATGGGAATTAAAGGTTCATCTTCTTATTTTTATATAACTCAATATCTTAATTGTAATTCATCTTTGAATTCTAAATTTATGAATAATGAAAATAAAATAAATGAGTAATTCCAGATTATAATGATTTCTAAGCATACTTGAATAGATACTCTTTTTGATAGTGGATCTCAATCTAATCTCATTCCTGAATAAATTATGAAAAAATTAGTACTTGAATCTAAACCACATCCTAATCCTCACCCTTTAGGATGGGTATGTGTTTACTCTAAATTGAATTTCATGAAAACATGTAGGCTAATTTTAGTAATCACCTCTAAGTTCATTGATGAGGGAGAGTTAGATTTGGTTCCACTTGACATTTGTGGTATTGTACTCAAAATTAATTATTTATATAATATAAAAGAAATCTTAAATAGGGAAGATAATAAATATTTTATTGTAAATTGTGGGCTTGAATACATTGTTCATGGCCATCATATAAAATCAAACTTATGACTTGCATATACAAAACCAATGAAAATGCTTATCAATGTAAGCAAGAACTTTCTAATCATGTATGTAAAATCCAAGGATGATTATAAATATAAGGATATATAAGGTTTTCAACCTAAAATTATATATTAAATATTTAATATTTTTTATAACTATAATGATGTTTTTTAGTATCCACAAGGTTTACCTCGTAAAAGACATATTCACAATGAGATACAACTACAACAATATGCACCTCTTTGTAATATTAGCATGTAAAGGTTGTCCATGGTATAAAATGAATAAATAAAGAATAAACTTAAATATTTTATTGAGAGAGGGGTAATATGGCCAAGATCTTATACACGTGGTTTGCTAATTATATTGGTGCCAAAAAAGATGCCACTTGGCAAATGTGTATATATTTTCGAGCATTGAATAATATTATAGTGATAAATTAATAGCCTCATCATCATAGTTATGATCTTTTATATCAGTTGAAAAATGTGTTTTATTTCACTAATTTAGACTTAATAAGTGGTTATCACCAAGTTAGAATTAGTGAAGGTGATATTTGTAAAATTGTTTTCAAAACTAAGCAAGGTCTTTTTGAGTGGATTGTTATGCCTTTTGGGATTTTTAATGCTCTTGCCACTTTCATTTAATTTATGTATGATGTATTTAGGCCATTTATAGATGATTTTATAATATTCCACTTTGATAATATATTTATATTTAGTCAAAATTGGGAAGATTATATACATCATATTAAGAAAGTCTTAGAAAGTTTGCAAAGGGAGAAATTATATCTAAATATGTCTAAATGTGAATTTGGAAAAACACAATTAGTATATTTAAGATATGTTCTAGGGGATGGTAATCTAGAAAATGATCCCTCTAAATTTCAATCCATAATTATATGGACAAATCCAAATGATGCAACTATAATTAGAATACTCTTAGGAGTAGTCCAATATTGGAAGAAATTTATTGCTCACTTTTCATTGATTGCATCTCCTTTGCATGATTTAACAATTACTAAATAGATATTTCAGTGGGAAGTAAAGAATACAAAATCATTTGACATATTGAAATAAAATATAATCAAAATAATACTGTTTTCAATTCCAAAGTTTTAGCAACCATTTGAGATTTAAACCGACGCAAATGATTATTTCATGGGTGTAGTTTTGATGTAGAAATAAAACCCTATTTTTAACCATTCTAAACCTTGACAAGTGTGGTAAAAGGATATCCTACCTATGATAAAGAGTTATATTATTTAGTTAAAAGTGTGATAAAATTGAAGTGTTAACTAATGCATAAAGATATAATCATCCATATGGATGCCAACCTTTGCAATATCTCAAGTCACATTTAAATCTAAAACAATTAGAGCACCTCATTGGATGGGTTTTTTACATCAATTCCATCCCATAATTAGATATAATTAAGATACATAAAAAATGTATATTATATGATTATAATGCCTGATATTGTAGTATATATTCTCTTACAACATAGTTTTTTGATGCATAAGAGTTATAATGGATAATATGATAGAGATGTTTATTTTAAGGATGTCTATGAAGATCTAACCATGGAAAGTAGGTAGAAGAATTGGAATATAACATGCATGATGGATTAATACATCATCATGGTATGTTATGTATTCCAAAAAAATAAATATTCCATGTGATTATGGAAGCAAATACTTTTCTTTTTTTTTGGTCATTCTAACATTACAAAAATAGTTGAGTAGTTGTGAATATTTTGTTAAATGCCTTTGATGTATGAAAATGTTTCAACATATGTTAAAGGTTATAAAATTTGTGCCATTACCTAGATTAGTAATAAGAATTTAGGATTGTATACCCCAATTTACATACCAACCTATCCATGGGAGAGTGTTTTTATGGATTTCGTATGTGGCTTACCTATGTCTAGAAAAAATAATTAATATTTATATGTGGTTGTGGATAGATTTAGAAAAATATGGTTCCCTATAAAAAACTATCACATATTATGAGATTGCAAACTCGTTCTTAAAGAATTATTGGGATCATTTTGATTTACCCACATCTATTATTTATGATTGAGATTCTTAGTTCATTAGGAAACTTTGGTTAGATTTATGGGACTTGATGGAAAAAAAAACTAAATAAGAGCATTGAATTTCATACACAAACCAATGGTAAAACAAAAGTGATAAACTAAATTATGGTTTGTTTGCTCCAAGGTTATTTAACTAACCATTTGAATATTGGGTATAAACACTTGTGTTATGTGCAGCATTTATATAATCTTGCCATATATTCTTCTATACATAAGTCTCCTTTTGATGCTTGTTTTTGTTATTTTTCCTAAGTCACCTTTAAACTTCAAATTTTGGAAAGATTCTATGTTATATGGTCAAAAGTATGGAGACAAGGGAAATAAATTCATGTAAAATATCCAATAGATTCATCAATCTATCGAAGAGTAATTATAAAATATCCAATCCAAGTACAAGGCTAGGCATGATAAACATCAAGTTGATCGCTACTTTCAAGATGGCGATCTAATATGGCTCCATATAAGCAAAGAACATCTTAAATTAGAATGTATAAAGCTTAAAACAATAAGGTATGGCCCATTTAATTTTTTGAGAATATTTGTCATAATTATTTTCTATTAGAAATATCACCTTACATCTATATTTATTCGATTGTAAATATTGAAAACTTGGCATTGTATGAGTTGCCTATGATCATGGATCAAGGTGAGAGTATTTAATTAACCTCTATAGATGATTTTTATCCTAAATATCTTAATTAATTTTAATAATACATGATTATTGACATCAAGTCAAGGACATAATGAAGAGGAAATATTTATTACTTATGATTTGGCCTAAAAGGAATAAATCCAAGCAAGAAAAGGTGGATGGAAACTAGAATCATGAGGGAGTGTACCCTATCTTGTTTTAAAAATAAAAAATATACTTTTGATGGTATAAAATATTTTTAGGGGGGGATGTGTGATCCACAAAAATCCCCACATT
The DNA here is from genome assembly GCA_037957365.1 of Torreya grandis. Lineage (NCBI taxonomy): Eukaryota > Viridiplantae > Streptophyta > Pinopsida > Cupressales > Taxaceae > Torreya > Torreya grandis. Next base: position 1,147,623 of record JARHVA010005501.1, on the reverse strand, counting down.
GATCTGATCAAATTTTATGCAACCCTATTTAAAACATCCACCATTGAATATATCACTGAGATGAATTAAATGCAATTTGAACATTGTTAAAAAAAATTATATGTAAAATTTATGACCTATTTAATTAATCATGGTATAATGATGGCTTTATCATGGTGACTAGACAAGTACCAATGGCCCAATCAAGTATTTACACATGTACTAGGGTAGTTTGACACATGGAACATCTAAAAACAAGTCCCCATGATATGATACACATTTGAAGAAAATATTGTTCTTAATAAAAATTTATATGCTTTTGAAACTTTTACTAAAACATTATTATTAATAAATCCTCTTAATATGGGATTAAATCCCACCCAAAATGCATGGAAGCTTTATCTAAGCCTTAAAAAAAGCTAATGGAAGGAATATGAATGTATTGGGTAAATAGATAATGCTTCAACCCATGAAACAAGGGCCTTGGGATAATTATAATAGGCCCATTGTATCATTTGGAAAACATATACATGGAGAGAATAAAACTTGTTTTTTTAGACTTTGAAGGAGATTATGTAATAAACAAGTAATCAAGTGTGCTTTTGTGCAAGAATAACAACTCCCATACAAGTTATTCTTGTGAAAAAGTATTAAAGCTAGATCAGAGGTCACTTTTGTAGACCAAAGTCATACTTTGTTGTAAATAATATATTCAAATTATATTTTTCACCATTTAATAGACTGGCTAGAGTGTTTTTTAGACCCAAAGACGTATCCCCCAAAAGGGTGAACTCCATTATCAACTTGGTTTGCATTATTTAACTAATTCTTTAAAATAAATATTAAACCTAATTTTAATCAAATAAGCAAATTTAATTAAAAACTATTGAAATTAAGAAAATTGTTATGAGTATATAAAATGGAAGAAGTTTGACTTCCTAATATCTAAAATTTTTGCTTCTCAATCAAGGTATAATAGTCAAGGGAATCTTTATTTCCAGTAGATATATTTGTTTTTACCCTACCTAATTATATATTCCCTTACCTATAAGGTAGGGTAAGCTTTCTTCTTTATATATATAAATATAACATAAATCTATATTATGATATGAAAAGTAGGTAGGATAAGAATGGACACACACACACACACACAAAGAGAGAGAGAGAGAGAGAGAGAGAGAGAGAGAGAGAGAGAGAGAGAGAGAGAGAGAGAGAGAGGGGTGTGTGTGTGTGTGTGTGTGTGTGTGTGTGTGTGTGTGTGTGTGTGTGTGTGTGTGTGTGTGTGTGTGTGTGTGTGTGTGTGTGTGTGTGTGTGTGTGTGTGTGTGTGTGTGTGTGTGTGTGTGTGTGTGTGTGTGTGTGTGTGTGTGTGTGTGTGTGTGTGTTTGTGTGTGTGTGTGTGTGTATCAATTCTTATCTTACCTAATTTTCATATCATAATATAGATTGATGTTATATTTATATGTATTTCATGATGTTGATGTGATACATAATAAAATACAAGTGTGGGTAACATGATGCGATGGTAAATTATTATTGTATTAATATAATAGTTGGTTTCAAATACTTGAAATCATTGAATAGAATTCATTATGTATGGGTTGAATTAGTGTTATAGGCCTATTATTTGAATTTACTTTGATCATAAGTGGATATGGTGTTTTTGTGATGATGATGATTGAGTAGGGATGATGAAGTATTATGAGGTAATAACTAAGGATGATGATGATGGATGGTGAGGGTCAATGAGGGAATGATTAAGAATGATTAAGGAATTATTAGGGATAATGAGGCATGGTGATGGTCAATTAGGGTGAGGATGAAAAGATTAGGATTTATGAAGGATGAGGGAGATAATGATAGGGGATGAATATGGATGATTAATGGGTGGTTATGAATGATTAGGTATGGTGAGGGTAAATGAGGGAATGATTATGGATGATGAGAGAGTGATTAGGGATAGTGAGGGTTAATGAGAGAGTAATTAGGTATCATAAGGGTTGATGATGGAGTGATTATAAATTACTAGGGATGAGGAGGTAGTTATTATTGATGATGATAAATGGAGTGAATATGGATGATGAGGGTAGTGATAGATAATGAGGGAGTGATTAAATATGATGAAAGATAGTGAGGGTAAATGAAGGATTAGCTAGGGATAATTAAGAATGAGGAAAGAATGATTAGGGGTGATGAGGAATGGGAAAGAAGTTATCAAGGATTAGGGAGGGATGATTAGGAAGTGACATTAACAGAAAGAGGTCATTTTATGTCTACAATGCATATATGTGACCCATGATCCTATAATAGAATAACGTTTTGCTTCAATTTAAAGTGAGTGGTTTATAAACTTCAATTTTGACAAACCTAGGACTGCTAGATATGCTAGTAAGTAATCCAAAAGGAAAAAAAAACTAAAAGGATTATTGTTTGTGATTGATGGTGATGTTAAATGAGGATGATGAGGTAGTAATTATGGATTATTAGGGATAAGAGGGAGTGAATATGGATTATAAGAGATGATGGAGTGATTTGGGATGATGAGATATTGATTAGGTAAGATTAGGGATTATTATGGTTAATAAAGGAGTGATTAGTGATGATTATGGATGAAGATGGATTGATTAGGGATTATTAGGGATGAGGAGGGAGTGAATAGGTATGATGAGGGACAATGGAGTGATTAGGTATGATGATGGATAGTGATGATCAATGAGGGAGTGATAAGGGATGATGATGGAGTTATTATATATGATGAGGGATGGTGAGGGTAAATGAGGGAGTGATTAGGGATAATGAGGAATATAGAGAGAGTTATTAGGGGTGATGATGGATGAGGAAGAAGTGATTAAGGATGAACAAGGGATAATGAGCAAGTGAAATTAACACATAGTGGTCATTTCATGTGTGTAGGTCATCAATGCGACTTATTCTACCTCAATCACACCACCTTAGATTTAATTTAAAGTGAAATATTTCTAAACTTCAATTTTGACAAACCTAAGACTCTTAGAAATGCTAAAAAATCATCTGGAATCCATAAAAACCTAAAAAGTGACTATATGTTTACCTTGTTATCTATGAGGGATGGTGAGGGTCAATTATAATGAAAAGGGAGTGATTAGGTATTATTATGTATAAGGTGGGATTGATTAGGCATGATAATGGATGATTAATGATTGATTAGGAATGATGAGGAATAGTGAGGGTCAATGATTGAGTGATTAGGGATGATGAGGTATGGTGAGAGTCAATTAATAAGTTATTTGGAATGATTAGGGATGAGGATGGAGTGATTATGAATTATTAGGGATGAAGGAGTGATTAGTGATGATGAGGGATGATGAATTAGTGATTAGGAATGATGAGGGATGGTTAGTGCCAATGTAGAAGTGATTAAAAATGATGAGGGAGTGATTATAGATGATGAGGGATAGTGAGGTTAAATGAAAGAGTGATTAGTGATGATGATGGATAAGGAAGGCATGATTGGGGATGATTAGGTACAAGGATAAATTTATTAAAGGTGAGGTATGGATGATGAGTAAGTGAAATTAATACAAAGTGGTTCTTTGATGTATATATGTCATCATTATGATCTATTTTGTCTAAATCACACCACTTTGGCTTGAATTCAAAGTGATTGGTTTGTAAAATTTAATTTTAACAAACCTAGGACTCCTAAAAATTTTATAAAACAATTTGGAAGGAATACAAATCTTTAAAATGACTATATGTTTACAAAAAATGGACATCAATAGCAAAAGTTAATCCATAGAATCCCTAGATTCACTATTGAGAGCATAAAAATGCCTAACTATTGATGATAGTAGACCACCTCTCTCAAATTTAGAATGACCCTATTTTCTTATATTTACTAAAATAAATTTAAATGTAATAATACAAATGTAAAATTATACTTAACATTTATTTTAGTAAACCATCTACCACATACAATTAAACCATATACCCCTTTTAATATATCTTATATTATTTTATTATGCAATGTGAAATGGATGCATACTTGTTATATCATTTACAAATTCCTTTCACATTTCATGAAGAGAATCGTACAAGCCTTCCAATAGACAATTTATAATTTTTAGTGCAATGTCATAGGAATCCTTACATGTTATAACATATATGTGTTATAATGCGTACATGTTATGTTTTATTTCAATTTAAAATTCAATCCTTTTGGCTCAAAAATGGCTTGGATTATTCACCCAAGTGCTTGAAACTATCAACACACAACTTAATATGAGCATTTTGATAACATAAAAAAAATTCAACTTCCATCATAAAATAAACTATGAATTTCAATGAGAAAAATCAAAAACTAATTATCACATAATAGTGTGTCCCACTTTTTGGCATAAAGAGACCACATACACTTCCATATTATCATCAAATATATTGAGTTTAGATTATTTAAATTATTTTTAAAAATGTGTTTTAGATTATATATACAAATATATAGTACATATACATTCTTCCATTTTTTTAACAACCCATCAAGTATTTTTTAGGATTATTTTTTAGTTATTCTTAATTTTTTGAGGGTTCCTTATAGGGAAAAGTATTACACTGTGACCCACCTAGCATGTTGATGTGACTGATATGATGATGAGAATGCTCTCGTATTTCCAAATATTAGATTTTTATAATTTTTTTATTATTTTAATGTTTTTATCTATGTTGATTTCTAACTATAATTTTTTGAGGACAATACATACCTCAAATATACATGTCTACATTTGCTTTTGTATATATATATATATATATATATATATTTTATAATGCAAAAAAAAATGTATGGTTATAAACTATGTGTAATTCTACACACATTAAAAAAAAGTTATTTTTCATTTTTTTTAGGTAGTTAGGGAAGTTGCATGGCTAGCTATCCATTTTTTTTTGTCAATTTTAAATATCTATTTTCTTGTAAAACTTACTAATTATTTATTCATCAAAAAATCATAAAAAAATCTAGGTTACAAATTAAATTATATTACCTAAAGTTTCACCAAATTGTTTTAAAAAATATTAAATGATGATTTAAAAAATGAGGGGCCACACAATGAGCTATCTACTCTATTTTCCTAGAAGTTAAGAGTTCATATTAACTTTTTATATGTTTTACCTAGTTGTACTTAACCATTTTTACAAAATAAAATGTTTTTTGTAAACTAGACTCAAAATTATACAATCCACATTCTTACACCATCCTTGAATTTTGAGTCTAGCCATCTCAAATTATATATGGAAGTTCATATTTAACAATTTTAAGAAAAACATGTCCATAGGTATGCCCTTTTTTATCCCCTAACTTTGTGCACTTACCCATTTCCTTTCACCAAAAATTGACCTGAGCATGAAACTCTAATCCTCAATTTGCAGCTCATACTAAAGCATAATGGTACATAATTTTGGATATTTGATTACTCATAGTTGATTTTCAACTAGATAAGAAATAAATGTCAATATAATCTAGCTTAATTTATGTACAAACACCAAGTTTTGGATCTTATTTATGCCTTCAAAGCATTCAATGTCAGATTTATCCCAAGAGAAGAGAATTAGATGATAAATTCACTATCATCTTCAACTGGAAAATTATCACCACTCGAAGAATCTAGGATGTAAAAAATATCTATGGAGTTGGTTCCTTACCCCTCTATCCTAGACAATCTAGATAAATTCTTTTTATTTGATGATGATCAAAAAATTATAAAATCTATGAATAGTTCTAGATCCTTTGAATAAAAGATAATAGATGAAAAGAATGTGAAACCCATGAATATACAATATTTAAGAGAGGATAACATATGACAACTAAAATAAAACTGAATTCTTATGGGGACAGTCTCATTATAGAGAGATTTTGATATGGATACATAAGCTTAAAATAAAAAATAAACCAAAGTTAACATTATCAATGAAAATATGGGAACTGACCAACATCCCCAATATGTAAACATTGGACAAAGTTGTGTGTAAATTAAGAAACAAAGTTTGAAGGGTTTACTAACATAATACAAATATGTGATAACTTGGACATACAAATATCTCAAGGTATTCAATCCTAAGGTAAGTACACAAATAATCCCATTTAATATAAAACACAATCCCTTCAGGTAATGACAGAGGCCAATGACTCCAATTTTGGAACCCCTTATCTAGATAGAATCAGAAAAGCTATTGGATGCTAAGATCATATTTTCAATCAAGCAGTCTACTTGGGTGGCAAACCTAGTACCAGTCAAGAATAATAATAGAGAAATCATGTTGTGTTGAGTTCAAAAATATAAAAAGAGAATTAGAGAAGGATAACTATGAATGCCCTCCTTTGGGACTATGGTGATCTACTTCCTAGATGGATTCTCAGGTTATATTCAAGTGCTAGTAAAGTGGAAGATAGAACAAAAACTGCCTTCACCATTAAGTGGTGGAATTTTTCATATAAAAGGATGCCTTTTATCCTAATAAATACTAGATAAAATTTCCATCGAGCTATGGACTTTGACTTCAAAGTACTTCTTGGAAATTGAATCAACATCTACATGGATGACCTAACAATGTTTTAAAATAATAGAGATGATCATTTCTAAATGGTATTTTAAAAATGTAGAATATATAGAGTATCACTCAATCCAAATAAAAACATATTTGGAGTTTCTCAAGGGAAACTATTAGGATTTTTCATTAAAAAGGAAGGGATTTCCATTGACCCAAAAAGAATCTAGGCCATTTTCAAGATAACTCCCCATAATTTCAAGAACGAATTGAAGTATTTGTTTGCAAAGATAAAATTTATAAGGAAATTTATAACAAATTGATTCTTTCAAAAATGTAAGACAAATTTATTCCTACCAAAATATGTAAGTACAAACAACTATAAATTAATGGCTATAACTAAAGTTTTTAATTTGTATCATTCAAGTCTTTTGTGAAATATGGCATAGGCCATCCTTCTTGGATTAACACTATGCCAATCACTTCACTACTCACACCTTTTTCCAATTGTAATACTTTGTTAAAATATGAAAGTACAAAAATTGGCTACTCATTCACCTTATTCTATAGATGTTGCAAACTATGCTCAATTTCCTTCATCCATAAAAGTTTTTTACAATATCCTCACATTATTTATGTGATTATTGATTATGACACACTCAAGTTCCTGATGAACTAAATTTAAAATCTAGAGTGACCATGAAAACTTTGAACTTCAAACACACTTTTTGGGGATGCCCACTACACTTTTGGATATACTTTATCAAGTTCCATTTTTACCCCTTATTTGGATATTAAAACACCTAAATACACCACCTCTTCATTAATAAAACTACATTATTCATATTGATCATTGAATTATCTTGGAAAAGTATCTCCAATATCATCCAATGATTCTCCACATGTCTTCCCTTGTCCTATTAAATATAAATTTTTCATCAAGATATGAAATGACATACTTTCTTTTGGTTTGGATTCAACACTTCATTCATTAGACTCATGAATTTTGTTTCCAAATTCATTAGTGCAATTGGAAAAATTAACCATTATCAAAAATCTCCTTTGTCTCAAATGCAATATTCTATTCATCTCCTTTTAAGGATATATATCTAGTGATATCCACTATTTA